>JANHGO010000027.1:7208749-7265980 GCA_024606505.1 Aquila spilogaster
AGAGTTTTGTCATGTGTGCTAGCAACAGCATGATACACAACTGAAAGCATCCACCCTGAAAGCCTCTAAAAGGGAGGCAAATATTTGCTATAATACTCCCCACTGCTGATGTTTGCTTATATTTTTTATTTAACTCTGCCTGGGAGGGTGAAAGTGCACTGGTTAGTTTTGACTTTGCAGTTCACCTCCATTACTGCAGTGCAGTAGCCGCTCTGCCAACTTGACTGATTTTATCACAGTCGTCACAAACACATACTGTTCCACTGAAAGGCTCAGCTCCTACAGTCACACAGTTCTGCACTTCCTCTAAGAGCAATGCAAAAATGAGCAGAAAATCTACACAGTTCTCGTCCTTTTTATTCATAGAAATTTGTGAAGCCATGAGCCTAACTCTTCTGACGTGAAAGCAGGATGCAATCAAAAACTCGAGATTATATTTGGGTTTTGGGAAGACCAAAACATGATTTTGTTCAGGAAGAGGGGCTGTCTTCATGATTTGAGTTGGAAATACTGCTATATTTTGCAGTTCCAGAACTGGAAGAGAAAAAAATAATGCAGAAGAACCGAGATTAAATAGTTGCACAGAGAAAGGGCTGGGCTTTTTTTTTTTTTTTACTCCTGTTAATGTATAGCAAGCATTTAATTTGTGTTACCAAACAAGTCGGATTTTTAGAACAGCTGTTCAATTTGTCCATTTTAGCGTCCACTGTGCACTCCAGAAATATGCTAAGTATCTATTACATCAAGGAAAGATAGTCATGCCCATCACTGTCTAATCAATTTGCATTATTTATGCCCATCATGTATTCTATCACCATCCTGAGTAACAATGGAGAAGGACTGTGTTTCCTGCTCGCTGGTAGCTATCAGTTACCGATGGCCATTTCAGGCCAGGTTTTCAAACATGATTTCTCCCCAGATTTAAACTATGTGTACTGGGAGAATTCAGTTTATGTTTGGACACTATAGTAAAGAAACTTCCTTGAAATTCCAGCTATGCGTCAGCGCTGCTGTGCACTGACCTCTCTGGAGAACTTGGCCTATATTCAGATGCCTTCTGAAGTCTCAAAATCTGGGTAGAAACTGTTCTCAGGATTGGCCCAAGTACCAGGAAGTAGTCAGTCCATCTGTCACAAATGACAAAGATATAAACGTGTAAAGGGTAGAGGGGACAAGTTCTGCTGTGTGTACACAGAAGCTAAACAGGCTGTTAATAAGGAAACTTTGCTCTGGGCAATGCTCTTGTCAGTTTTACTCCACCTGATTTGAATATGCCTAGTGAGTTTTCACTCAATTTCCACTGACATAAAGCAAGAGCCCTGTCAGGCTCCTGGACTCTTCCCAGCCCTGAAACCTTGCAGTAAACAAAATGAAAGCAAAAGGCCACACAGTCTGCCACTCCGGGTACTGATTAACGTAAATGTTAGCATTAGAAATCCAACACCCACCCATCTTTCCTAGCTGAGAACATAGGCAGATTTGCTGTGCTTTGAGTCCTTTTGCCTTTGCTTTGGAAACCTTTAAGTCTCCAAAATGTATGTAATGCTTCTATTGGTTCTTGGTACTGAGGGGGAGGAGGTGCAGAGCACTGGCTGGAGGATGTAGCTCCTAGTGCTGTGAATCAGCAGCTCCAGGACAGATTATTTCTTTGAGTATAGTCAAAGACAGAAGTAATCAGCAAGCTGAGGCCTGCTCTAGAAATTATGACATGTAACATTCATAGAAATCTTTTCATCCTGAAGGACTTCTGTCTACTTCCCAACACACCCACAGATGTACGTTACAGGAATCTCTTTATAGCCCCTTGGAAGGCAGCCACTTCCAGAGAGGAGTATGGCAGCTTTTTACAAAGATGGTTTAGGATGAGCTGCAGTGAGGTATATCCAATACCCATCCCTCACTGTCTTCTTCCCTTCTGTCCTCTCCTTGCTGGCACCATCAGCTCCTCACCTTGAGAGAAACTTGCCCAAATCACTGTTCTTCCACCCAGTCCCAGCTGTTTCATCTCTCATACTCTTCCCCAGCACCCTCCTCTCTCCACTGCACCATCCCTCCCTGGGTCTCACAACAGCCACCCACCCTACTTCCCACTTGCTTTGTGTGTCCTCAAAGGCATGTGTCACTTCCCCCTCCCTTTCTCCCCTCATTTTCTTCTTCTGACTATTGTGTTGCCTGCCTTCTCCTTTGCTTACAGCCATCTGTCACTCAGGTAACACCTGCCCCTCCTGGCACATTCTCCCCCTCCAGTGTGGACTGCCTGCTTGTTTTGCCATGACATAGTCTTCTTCCCTGGACTTTGAAGGGCTTTCAGGCAGGACACCACTGTGACCAGTTAGACTAAGCCTCCAAACCCTCTTATTCAATTTAAAAATTCTAATCAAGTCATTAGCTCCCTGGAATAGGCATTCATTTCATCTCCAAGAGCTGCTCCCTCTCTGGGTAGTCAGTGTTTGCTATGCCAGCTATCCTATCTTCTGATGCTATCTTCAGACACACAGAGCCAATCTATCAGTTGACAAATAGGGACACAGCCATAAAACTCAGCCCTACAGAGGGCTGCGATCTAGTGAGTTTTCAGTCTCTGGATAACACCAGCTTTAGAAGGAGGAGAAGGGAGCTCCCAGTGACTAATATTCAGCAGGAAAGAGGTGAAGTGCTGAAACCAGCAGTGCTCTTTAAAGCAGTAGTGACAGTAAACTGTGAGATACCTGGTGCAAAGCAGCAGCTTTGGGTTTTTCAGCAGTTCTTGATCTTACTGTTCCCATTCCATCCCACCTGAACTCTACTACCACACAGGCTGTGCCCATGGTTCTACAAGACAGGAAATCCAGTAGTGTGCTTACTATCAGACAAAAAAACAACAACAAAAAAACCAAACCAACAAACCAGTGTAGCTACATGGTGAGAAATGCTGAACCAATACATGCACACTCATTGCTGGTTTAAATTGGCTTAAAAATGTTACAGCCAGGCAGATTTTATGCTGGGTCAGGTATCATCCATCTTCCCACAGTCAGCATAAAGACTGTATTATGCCTGGTCTGACTCAACAGAAATGTAATTGCATAATCCTGCCAGATCCTAGTGAAATGCATGCTTCCAGGTATTCCAATAGTGCACAGACAAGTATTCATTAAGCTAGTCTGCCTTATGGAGTCTAGGTGGCAGGGTGTCTGCAAGATCATTTTCTCTGTAGGCTGAATCCACTGACAGTCCTGCTGACTTGTCAGCTTTGTGTTAAATCTGTTGAATCCTTTTCATGCTGTCAGAAGGAAATCTGTCCCATGAAAAAACATCTGATAGAAGAAAATTATTATCATGTTCATCTGGTCCTCCTAGTACTGCATGGTTGGGATTCATTTTCTATTCATGTCCACCTTATCTGGAGGTTGCAAAAGAAGCTGCATCAGTGATATTAGAGAATGCTTAAATATGCATCGTATTTTTCAACAGAAATGCAAGTGCAACCACAAACAGACAGGAATTACTGAACAAAATATTCTGCCCTTTACATTTTTGTCTGAACATCCCTGTAATAATGGTTTTGCATTTCTGCAGCTTTGGCAAGCAGATGAGTTCCCAAACGCCCTGTAACTTCACAATAAAACTGTGTTATGTTATGTGGATAACTTCACCCATCACTGAAACGCTGCCAAATCAGATATAGTAACTGGCTGCTTTTGTGAGAGGCCTTAGCAACACTACAACACTAAGAGAGGGTGTAAAGAGATATAATGCATTTGCAGTGGAATGAGCAAGGGGACACTTCAAAAACTCCTAATTTGATTGTAGATCAAGATCAGTTCTTGGTCTAAGCTCATGCTAATAAACTGCCAAGGAGGAAATTGGAGTGAGGCTATAACATTTAGATTTAGTTACAGAATGAGCTTAGTGTGTTTTCAGGTGTTGAGTACCTCCAGCCCTGGCTGGAGTCAGGCAAAATGTCCTGAGTTCTCTATGCTATTGAAGAGTCCTCTGAAAATGAAAGCTCTGAACTAAACATTAAAAATAAGGTCTTAAATTCATTTTTTATTGAATATTATTTTATTATTTCATTCATATTTTAAACATCTTTATTAATAGCTTGCCCTTAGAGTTTTATACTGTCACCCAGCTATCCAAATGCTTCAGTAACAATCTACTCTTTTATATGTTAAAAGCAAAACTAAAAAGTCAACCCTATGAATCACCTATGTAGCAATTCTCCAGGTACTTGTCTGTGTGAGAAAACAGCATCACAGTCAGTGACTCCCAAGTAGATAGTTGTGAACAGAGGTCTGTCCCACCTGCCCTTTCCACATGTCATTCTATGTGTTAAGGAACAGTACAACACTCATGATAATTTTCCTCTTTTCCCCTAAAGCGTTCTGTCACTTAAGAACAAAATACATACCCTTACACCTTGGTTTTCCTGCCAAGTACCTCCATACAGGAGAATGCAGGTGCGATCAGCACTTGGTAGAACTGCACACACAGAGAGATGTTTCTTGCTTAGCTGGGCACCAAAAGGAGAGGTCTCACACATTCCCTAAGCGCTAAAGCAAGCAGGACATACAGGAGGAATGTGTGTGTTGGGCCTTTGTCCCAGCATGGGATGCAGATGAGGCTATGCTGTTGTGACTGCTCTGAAACATCACCACATGTTACTCCCCAGGGCTTTGTTCTCTCTTTAATGGAGATACGCAGGACAGCTGTCAGGAGAACATCTCTGAACAACCAAAGAAGCTGGGAAAGAAAGTCTGCTAATCAATCTAGACATTTAATGAAGTCCACAGGGACATTCAGGACTCCCTGTATGTTACTGTAGCAGCTGGGAACATACAAAAGGTCTGAGCAGATATTAATTCCCTCTTCTTGTTGGGTAGAGCAACAGTTTTGTTTGTGAACAGGAAAGAGAGGCTCACAGAACAGATAGGCTCTAAGTGCTTCTGTGTATCCAGGCTTAACACATGGTAAAATCAGAGCTAAGCACCTAAAGATACTTTTGGACAAACACTGAGACCTGGGCAGATCAAAGTGCTAAGGTCAGTCTCCCAAGTCCTCAGCTAATACCAAAACTACAATACCACTTTTTTTTTTTTTTTTTTTTTTTTTTTAAATAATCAGTCCTCACTTTTACTGAATCACTAAAAGGTGGGCTGAGTGTCAGGTGCAGACACTTGCCCCACCTCATCCCAGCCCTTATTAACACAACAGAGAACCTAGCAGTAGCTGTTCCTCTACTGTCAGAGGGCAACTGTCCACATGATCTGTGACAGGACATCGCTGTAGCATTACAAGGTGCCCTAGAGAACATGAGACTGTTCCCCCCTCGTTGTCCCCAAGAAAAGGGCTGGAAGAAGTAGTCATGGTGCAATTCAAACACGTGCCAGCTTGACAAGAAAGCATTTCAGTCAATGAGATTTGACAAGATTAAATGCATAAACATCTCCAAACAAAGTCGCCCTGACTCATTGTTTCCATGGTGAAAAAGCAAGCTGTGTAGCTCTGCATATGAAGAATAAACTATCCTGCCATGCTAAATGACATCCAGTACAGCCCAGACAGAACTGAACATTAGCTGTGGGTATGCATGCCATGCTTAGCAAAGTTGGGGATGGGGTGGGGGCATCCCCATTTGCAAATTCATTGATCTGCTTGCAGAGGGACAGTTTACAGCCTGAACCCAGTCCAAATGAAATGAGGTATTGGCATTGACTTTGTCCTGCTGCCAGCGCCTCTGAGCACAATTTGGGAAGGAGTCAGCATGTGTAGCTTTATAGTGGATACACAATTAGACCTGTGGAGGTGAGCTCCCTACAGTGAGAACATCTAAGGTTAAAAGGCTGTTAATATCTGAAAGCAAGCAGGACCAAGCTTATTTCAATTGTAAGAGGGTCTGACTCGTGATTTTTACTGAGGTCAGACACATAGACTGGGCAAGATATACAGATACCAATATAATATATTGAATGTTCAGCAGGTCTCTGTCAGAGGTAATACTAATTCTGAATTCTCTAAAGTTCTCAGCATCAAACGTAGCTGACCAAAGAGCTAGGGCCCAGCATTGCTTGCTGCTGCTAGAGTAGACACCAGTGTCCTAAGTGAGCAGAAGGCCATTGGTGGGACAAGCATCTGTCTCTTCCATCTATGATTTCTGTATATCCCATGGAAGAGAGCAGGGCAAGCTGTCCACATCCAAAAGCACCCCCCACCCCCCTCCTTTTCTTGTAAGGAGCAAACTATAATTCACCAAAGCAAAACACTGCCCATAATACTACTTTGCAGTTGTATAGAAGTTTTCAGTGGCAAACAGTTAATACCAGTTTATCCAGCTGAAGAGAAAGTTCACACAGGCTTCAACTCCTGACTTGAGAGCCAAGATTTCAACCCAGTTTGCATAGTCACAAGGGAGAAAAGGCCAGTGGCAAAAATCAAGATCAGAGCTCAGCAGTTCTCTCTTCTGTAGTTCTGATCTAATGACTAGGACACACTAGTTGCCCTCTAGGTTTTAGAGAGGGCAGAAAGAAAAAAAAAAAAATAAAAAATAGAAAAAGGCAGGGGGGAAGCACTGAACTAATTATCATACATTTATTCATGAAAGCCAAGATTAAAATAGTATGTTAAAGGATTTGAATGCAAACAGCATATGCTCTGTCCTGATCTCTCCTATCAGAGTGCAGCACTCTGGCAACACAGATAACCCCATAGGAGAGCCTGACAGAGCAGAGGGAGAGTGCCAGTCTCTCAGTGAGGCTTTAAAGACAGTGAAAAAACACCACAGAGCCAGGAAAGGTCATTTTGTTGCTGTCATTGCTGTTGTTTTAAAAACATCTTCACACACACTATTTATCATGCCCTGTATTGCCCAGAGCTGGACCCGAGTCTAACACTGTGCATCCATTATCCTTAGTTCTGAGGCATGTGAAATTTGAACCCACTGTTCCTAGCTTGAGTCCACTTTGGTGTTCACAGCAATGCTGTCTTTAAGCATCAAGTACTTAGCAAAATAAACACAAATCATTTTGCTTTGTGCACATGCAGCAGGTATGACAGGATGATTACTCAGGTGAGGCAGGTTATTTGCATCCTAGGTTTTGAATTGGATGGAACAAAGTTAGTCTCACACAACTAGACAAGACCTGAAAGTTATTAAGCAGTAGAGATACGTATCTCAAACCAGTCTGGGTGCAAGTACTGCAATTATCCAGCTTTCTACAGCCTTTGTAGGCTATGTTGATGGCCAGTAATTCAGAAACTAGACCTCTCTTGTTGCCACATGCAAGACTTCTGCAGTAGCTCTCTGAATATAGCAGTTTCCCCATTTATGCATTTGAATGAAGCGTCTGTAGAACAAGTTCAGGACTTCTTTGGGTGATCTCTTCATGTGGAGATGATGAGAGCTATCCTTAACTGCGCACATCTTGGGCGTTCCAGCGTGAAGGGCAGTGCCTCATCTCCACCTTCTTTGGGACAAGGAATGATGTTTCAGGTTTCCTTTATCAAGCTACCTGATCTACTGGGGAAGCTTCCTCTTTGCAAGCTTACCCTCAGATGGCATAGTTCAGGTACAGCAAGTAGGCTTCTCTACTACCATGCATGTGCATCTCTGCTTTTCCTCCACCCCTTGCAGGTTATGATTTTGCTGCTGTACTGGAGTGGTTTGCAGAGCGGGTTGACCGCATCATTCTCCTGTTTGATGCGCACAAGCTGGACATCTCTGATGAATTCTCTGAGGTCATCAAGGCCCTGAAGAATCATGAGGACAAGATGAGAGTTGTTCTCAACAAGGCTGACCAGATAGAGACTCAACAGCTGATGCGAGTATACGGTGCCCTCATGTGGTCCCTGGGAAAGATCGTCAACACTCCTGAGGTCATCAGGGTCTACATTGGCTCCTTCTGGTCCCATCCATTGCTCATCCCTGACAACCGCAAGTTGTTTGAGGCAGAGGAGCAGGACCTGTTCAGGGATATCCAGAGCCTGCCCCGCAATGCAGCCCTGAGGAAGCTGAATGATCTCATCAAGCGAGCACGGCTGGCCAAGGTGGGTGTTGGCACAGAACACCCCCAAGCATTCAGTTTTGGGCTGTCTGCATTATGCAGGCTATGGGGAAGTGGTTTTGGCCAGTTTGGCTTGCAGAGCTGGTGGATCCAACTTTTTCCCCATCCTATTTCACTCAGGCCCAGCATATTAGTCCTATGCACTTCAAGGAAGAAAGCACCTCCTTTGTCTGGTGTGTCAATCATGATAGGCCAGAGTGAGGAAGAAAGCCACAGATCAAAGCAGGTAGCACTTGAAGGGAGCTGGAAGGCAATTGCTCTGTGGTAGCAACTTGAGAATTAGGACCAATTCAGTATGTCAGAATCACACACCAAGGGAATTGGTAAGCTCTAGGTCTTTTGCCTTAAACTTTCTTGGCCAAGAGAGATACCTGGCTTAGATGGATAGAGAGGAGGTGGAGACTCACAAGAATGGTAAATAAGCCTGCCGTACCTCTGAATATTTGAAATGAGCTGAATGAAGCCCCTCAGAATACAAGGAAGAACCCCATATCAATTGAGAAAAGAGATCAAAAGATCCCTAAAAAGCTTTCTGTGCAAGCGCCTTAATTTTTAAGAGAAAACACTCAGCCAGAATGTCACATAAGTTAAGGACTGGTATTTGTACTAAAACATTAAACAAAGTCTAGAGAGCTCCAAAACCTGTATGTTTGGTTTGGACTGGGAAGGGACTATTCCCTGGAAGGCCATGCCTAGTGGAAGAAAACAAACAAACAAACAAAAAACAAACACACCATCCCTCGAGGAAGTGCATATGAACGTTAGTCTCTGCATGCCCAGGACTCATACACTGTCTTCACCTTGTCTCAGTACAGCCAGAGCACACAGCTGAGCGACACTTAGCCCTGAAGCAATCATCAGTAGGCACAAGCAAGCTGAGGAGCTGAGCTTGCTCTCCAGGGTACAATAAGATGGGGTTGAGTCCTAGGCACAGATACTCTCTGCTGGGAAGAATTTTCTGATGTGCTCTTTAACACTTGTCGTCTTCATTCCATATCATTTAATGCCCTTCAGGTCCATGCCTACATCATCAGTTCCCTAAAGAAGGAAATGCCCTCAATGTTTGGGAAAGACAATAAAAAGAAAGAACTTGTTAACAACTTGGGAGAGATTTATGCCCGAATTGAACGGGAGCATCAGATCTCACCAGGAGACTTCCCTAATCTGAGAAAGATGCAGGTAAGCAGTGGTGTCTTGGCTGGAGCACCAAACACCCAAGGAAAGAGCATTAGAGTAACTGCAGGGAATATGACAGAAGCCACACAGACATTGATGTTGCTTGTGGGAAGGGCCTGTTGTAATGTTGAAATGGGCCTTGAAATATGTGCAGGCTATATTTGGGCATGAACACTTTTTGCACACAGAGCTCATGTGAAGCTACGGCTGCCTTCATTTCTCAAATCTTTGCCTGAATAGCACTTTACAGCAAGTTATTTCTTCTGTGTTTTCTTTATTTTTAATTCCAGGTTCCATTTGCAGATTTTTCAGGCCTAAGAATACTGCTAATTTATATTAAAAGGAAAGCTATATCCCAAAAAGCCTACATATGCCCCTCTCCAAGAGCTGTAATTTTTTTTGTCATCTACTTCAGTCTTTGTTTCTAGAGAGAAAGGAGGCTGTGAAAACTTAAAGCTCCTTTTCTATTTTAGGCAGAGAAGCAGGTTTTCTGTTCTGCAGAGCTAAGACCTGACCCAGTGTTCGTGTAAGTCAAAGGCTTCAAAGGACCTTGGATCAGAGCCTTGTATTGTATATTCAAACAATGCTGGACACTGCTACATTGCTGCATGGCTTCAGTCCAAGCAGAAACCTGTTCTGAGTTGCTAGCTGTTGAAGTCATTACTCGCTCCCTATGGAGAGCACAGCATCTGCTCTTTTTTTTTTTTCTAAAGTATATTTTCCATAAGTTCTTGGGAATGAGATCTGTGGAGTGTATCCAATAGAAGATACCATTCACTGCTTGTTAAAATGTGTGTTTAAAAATAACTATACCAATCTAGTAGGAGTGAATAGTGTAGATTTAACAAGCAGAAGGTGACGGATAAAGCTGTAGATCATTTTGCAGTTTTTAGAAGAGAGTTATCTGCAGGCCCTGCTCAAAGCATTTCTGCTTAGCTGTGAAAATTACAGAAACTGAGCCATGCTGTAAAAGACATGCTTACCTCTTTACAGACATGCTACTGTCTTTATGGCATCTGAAAGATGCACTGCATGATTATGAGTAAAATAGTCTTTTGCCAGAGTGACATCTCCTTCCCAGAGTGCAGAGCGGAAGGGAATGCAGAGCACTTGGCTGGAGGATGTAGCAAGAGCTGCACAACCAGTTTGCTTTGAACAATTTGGTCTTCAAGAAGATTGCTTCTATGTGGCTTGGAAAGGAGGAGTCTTTATCTGCATATGGCCATCATCTAGGCCTTTGAGTAAACTGCTTCCCCTCTTTGTACCATGTCTGCCCCACTTTGTAAGCTGAGAATTTTCTGTAGGGCTTAAAGAGGATTTAAGTAAGAGCAAGGCCAGCCAGGTAGACCCCATCACATGCTGAGGAGCAGGGCTATCAGAGGAGGGAATGCTGAGCTCCCCACTCCTCCTCTGCAATAGCAGTTTTTAGAGCCAGAGACAGGCATCCCACTCTCCACTGTTACTGCACTGTGCATGGCCATGTCACTCACCTCTTGCTATGTTGTCCCACTTTAAGGACCAGTTGCAAGCCCAGGATTTTAGCAAGTTCCAGCCTCTGAAGAGCAAGCTGCTGGAGACTGTGGAAGACATGCTGGCCAATGACATCGCCCAGCTCATGGTGCTCGTACGCCAGGAAGAGTCGCAGCGGCCAACCCAGATGGTGAAGGGAGGAGCCTTCGAGGGCACCTTGCATGGTCCATTCGGCCATGGCTATGGTGAAGGCGCTGGTGAAGGGATCGATGATGCCGAGTGGGTGGTGGCCAGGGACAAGCCCATGTACGATGAGATCTTCTACACACTCTCGCCTGTCGATGGTAAAATAACTGGTGCCAATGCAAAGAAGGAGATGGTAAGGTCTAAGCTGCCCAACACGGTGCTGGGCAAGATATGGAAACTGGCTGACATCGACAAAGATGGCATGCTGGATGATGAGGAGTTTGCCTTGGCGAATCATCTCATTAAAGTCAAGTTGGAGGGTCATGAGCTGCCAAATGAGCTCCCTTCCCATCTCCTCCCTCCATCCAAAAGGAAAATAGCAGAGTGAGAAGAAGGTTACAGGGGAGAGGGAAAGGGAAGGGGGAAAAAGATCTAGAAAAACATGTTTACTTAAATTATACCTTTAGATGTGAGATCACCTTTTGATTTATACCTATTTTGCTGTATGAAGAAAAAAAACTAAAGCAGAACAAAAAAGTCCAATCCTTCCTCATGATAATATGCAATTAACTCTTCCAGTGTAATGTCCCTGCTTTCTAATGTGTAGTCTGTAAATATGAAGGTAAAGAAAGGATGTTGAGACTAGGAGAATCTCATAAGGAGGAGTAGAAGAAAAACTGAAGTGGGCCGCATTTTTTGAGAGTAAAATAGGCACTAATACAAATCTGCTAACTGCCAGCATCACTCCTGAGCTTTGGCTGCACCTTCTGCTCTTTAATGGGTCTCACAAACTTCAGCAGACTGAGATCTTGATAGTGAAGAGGAAACCACAAGGTCTCCAAGCTATTGGCCAAACTAAAAAGAGCACTTCCCAATTAACATAAGCCTACACTAAAATACTAGATACTAAACCCCAGAGTTAAGAATTTTAGGAACCTTGATTCACTGTTAGATGCAAATTTTACAAGCGTTTCCCTGTCCTTAAAGAAAAAAAAAAAAAAAATCTGAAACAGCTCTAAACTGGGCACCTGGAGTTCCTCATTGTTCACTGTGGGACAGGCACTAAGAATTCCCAATCGTCTCTACCTCCCATTCAATCCCTGGGGGAGATTTGTTCTGCAGGCATGGCCAAGAGAACCAACCCCACTAAGGGAAACAGAAGGAAGGGGCACTAGAGGCAGACATCAGGTGGGTTGGAAGGGAAGAACACCACTCCCAGGCTCACTGAACATTTCACAGCCAGTGGATGGTGTTTTCTCTTTGAACAATGGTGGTGTTTATCATTCCTGTGAAGTGATATGTTTATTCTCATCGTGCACAGTGAAAGCTACTAGGTCCCATTCTTGCTGTAAAGATAAGAACCCTGCACTGTCAGGTAGATGGTCCATCATAAGATCAGATAACACAGTGGGGCAGCAGCCAGAGCCTGCTCTACTGCCTGTGCCCCCACAAATATAGCAGATGTTGACAGCCTTCACCCACCCTCCTCCTCACCACACAGAATCACTTGATTCCCTTCCAGAACCTCTACCCTGGGCCAAGAGACCTTCCCCCCTCTTTCATGCTCTGTGAAATTTTTGTTTTCAAGACCCAATTTTGACAGAAATCCCTCGATTTCCTATTTTGTTTCCCAAACACACACACACATGCAGGCACTCTTCTGGTTTTTGTTGTTGCTTCAGAGCAGCGTGTTGTTCCAATTCCTGTTGTCACTTTATATAAGCTGAGCTCCTACTGTGATGAAAAACCAAGACAAGTATAACTTATTTTATATCTCTGTGTTCATATTATATAGAGAAATATATTCTGTGTATGTAGGATGTGCTTATTGCAGTACATTTATCACTTGTCTTAAAAATTAATGCATTAACCTTTTTTGTACCCTGGTCCTAAAACATTATTAAAAAAGAAAGGCCAGATCTGTCTATTTCTTTACATAGCAAAATGAAATGCAGCTGAAAAGAAAAAAGCTTATTTCTACTTGCAACAGAATGAGGAAATCATCCTTAGCCCACTCCCAAAACATGCATGTATAGATCAGCCCTGCCAGACTTGGGTGTGCACTGCTGAGTGGCTGCTTAACATCTGCAACATCTCCTTTCTCTTCTGGCAGTCTAATCACAACCTCAGTACTTGCTGAAGCAAGTGGAATTGTACCCACAATTCACTTCTCCCCTATGTTGAACAAGGTAACAACCAAATAAATACTTCATTAAGAAAAGGAATATATTGAAAGAGTTTCTTCCTGCCAGTCACAGATGAGAATGCTACAGATTAATCAAGATCTGGAAAGGACACAAAAAGCCTTAATCTTAAATCTTGCTGGCTCTAATTTTACTTATGTCTTCATTGCCCTTTCTTTACATGTTCATTACAGTGATCGTTATCCCCAGAATGGGACAGTGAGATGCACTGAATAAGACAGAGCAGTTAGGATAATGCTGGGGAAGCACTCAAAGAGGGTGTGAGCAGTAATTGGTGGCAGAGTTTCCATTTAGCATTTGTACAAGATGAGAGAGAGGGAGGGGAGAGGAAATCGGGGTGGAGAGCAAGAAGCAATAAATGCAAATTTAGAGAGAAGTCAGCAGACTGTATGCCACTCCAGTTCAACTACCCAGTAACCCCCAGTTTAACCATCATTACAGTGTGCACATCTGCTATTACTGTCCAGGTCTTTCTGCGGAATTTGTATCCATCTGACTCCAGGTTGAGGCTGAACAGAGCACCCCGAGTCACCCCTACCTCTCTGCAGGCATGACTTCCTGGTGGCCGCTCATACAGCATATTGCTTGTGCCAATCATGTCACGCTGAAATTTAACACTTTCTCAAAAAGCAGATTACTGGTTTTCTCAAAGGGGATGGGAGAAGGTGAGGTCTATTAATCTTTTTCCAGTATACACCAGCAAGGTGCTGAGGTAGGCCAAAAATTCATTGCAATAGGTATCAAATGGCTTTCAGGGCACAAAGCCTTTTGTGCTTGATTGTTTGGGCATACAAGTTCACAAACCAAACCACTAGCCTGTTGTTAACACTCACGTAGTAGATTAGTTTTCATTGCATTGACTGTGGTTGTGCTTCAGCTATCTCAAAAAAGGCTTGCTGTTAAACAGGAAACAGCGAGAGATTTTTCTGTGTCACTGGTAGCAGCGGTCGCCCCCCACACCACGGCTACGGCATGCCAGCACTCTACAGCACATGCCACAGCTCCTGCTTCTGCTCTGCGCGTCGTGCAGAGGCTCCTGCTCTTTATGTCCCCGTGCCAGCCTCTCCGGGATGTTTCAGCAGGATTCACTCAGAATTGCCAGCAGGACAGCAGCACAAAGAGCTCTGCCAGCACAGGTCAAGTGCACAAAACAACACCGCAGTACTTCGGCATGCGGGTTTTCTTTCAACACTCCTCAGAAACCACTTGCACTGTCAGAGTGCAACTTCCCCAGTCATGCTGGAGGGCAAAGACCAACACAAGCATTTTAGTGACAAACGTGCAGTTACTTAATGTGATTGCACTGTGGTTCAGCAGCAAGGCAGGAGGCAAAGCAACCCTGTTACAGAGAGAACAGGACAGCAACATGAGAGGCTGTGCAGAGGAGCAGTTTATAAATAGTCCTCCATATTCAGATAAGTCTATCCAGCACATTTTGCATTTGCTAAGCTCTTCAGGAAATGTAAAAAAAAAAAAAACCCAAACCCACCAAAAACCCCACACCAAACCTCAAGCACCCTGAGGTTCTCTATACAAAAATACACGCAATCCTGTCTCAAGTATGGCCATGAAAAGATGCATATATTTCTCCATCCCCTTCCCACAGACAGCAGCTGCACACACACGCCCCCCCCCCCCCTTTTTTTTTTTCCCCTTCAGAGTTATGACTATTTGGGCAATCCCAGCCACCTGTATTGTTTCTCACATCTGTGGCAAGGATGCGATTTCCCAAGCCCGCCAGTACTTCAGGCTCTGCGTGCAGCCCTCCAGCCTGTGCATGTTCTTGCGGGTTCACAGAGCCCCGCTCCCAAAGGCGATTATCTGTGTCCAACAGTGCTTCCTTTTTCCAAGAGCAGTTCTCAGTTACTGAACAAGGTTTCCCCAGGAAGTTATACAGAGGAACCTATTCATTTGCTCATGTCTGTGGGTGGGGGATTCTATCACATGAACGTATCAGTATCACTCGCTTCTCTGATCTTCCCATGCCCCTCTCTACCCATCCTTAGACAGAAGAGCTTCCACAAGGTCAGAAAAACAAAAAGGTCCTTTCTCTTTCTCTTGAGTAGGAACTGCATTTGGTCTTCTCTCTTTCTGTTCCTTTCTGGGAAGGATTTAGAGAAGAAAAATCTGTACCTACATGCTATATGGGCTAATATATGGGTTTCTTGAAAATTAAGTTCTCTCTACTGTGGAACATGATAGGCAGATTGGATCAACGGCGCTATACAACCATCTATTTGATGGGAGGGATAGTAATTACACTAAGTTCCCTGAATAAGATTTTGCAGGAGGTGTGTAGTTTAGCAAAAGGCAATTACTTCTGTGAGCTGGAATTTAGCCAGCATGCTGGACTTCAGAGGGATTTTTAATCAAACAGAAAAGGTTAGAATCAGTTTTTCCATCATTTAAGTTCCAACATTAACCTCATACAACAATGAAATTCAGACATAGGTCTGGAAACTGTTCTTTTAACCTGCTCTCCATGTTATGCCTTAATGCTTTGTCCTTATGACAACAACCTTTGGTTGGGGAACACGGAGTTACAGGCCATTTGACCTTACATAGAGTGACAGTGTTCCTACAAGCCCAGCAGGAGCCAGGGACAAGCTTCTCCAGAGTTCACCTCGGAACATGCTACACCTCTTGCATCATTGATAGCTTCCTCCTCTGCTATTGTTTATCTCGATGTTTCTCTTATTATAGGGACAAGCTATGGCAAGAGGGATTAGGTGACTCCACATTTAGGCTTTGGCAAATCAAGGGACATGATAGACTATTTAACCCCTTCCTAGGCTCAGAAGTCCTCAAGTCCTTCAAAGCTTGACAGTTGGGTGTTTATAAACACTCACAGAGAACAGCATTGAGTTACTCCAGAGGAGCAGCTTGACTATAACATCCAAGTTATTTTTGTGTAGTTTTCATAACACAGCATCTATTATTTTCTGGTCTTTCCCTTTCCTTCCTTGTGCTTACAAGCCTTTCCCTCTTCTTCCCAGTCTGTGCAAGGGTGGGAGAAAACAAGGCTTAGTTAGGAAACTCAATGTGCTAAGAAGTTCAAGGCTAGTGCAGACAAGTCAATCACTGTAGCTTTCCAACTCCTTCAGCCACTGCAGATAGAGTAACGAAGCCAGTATTTAAAGCAGGATGAACGCACTTTGAAACAATTCCTCTCTGCCCAAAGGGATAGAAATCCCTGGCGAGTACGGCACACATTCTCTGCGGCATGTCCATTCCACCGATCCCTTCGCTGGTCAGGAACATGTCAAACACTGTACGAGTTGCTAGGTTTAAAACGGGCTCTTCTCCAGCTAGTTACGTGTTGTGTAAACAAGCGTCAGCAAAGGCTCCATTAATGTCTTCTGAAGACATGGACGTGGGAGATATTTATAGGCCTTGGATTATATCGTCCTCCTTGCCTGTGCTGTTGTGCAGACAAAGGAAGGGTGTACGCATGGAATTCCTCTCCTTACACCTCACAAGATCACTACAAGCAAATGCCAACTAAAAACTCTCTCTAAATAGTTTTTACCCACCACTCAGTCTACCACCCTATGCATTTGTCAGCAAGATGAGAATCACAGAAGCTCCTTATAAGGCGACGGTAGCACAGAGGCCAGAAGGAAGCACAGCTCCCAGGGAAAGCACTCTGGCCACTTCTCTAGCCTCCTTCAAGCTTTAGTTTCAAGGCAGAGTTTCAGCAGCTTTTTTCCTAAAGAGAGTGGAAAGGTATCAAAATGAGCTTGCTGCCTGTATGCCTGCCATCTTTAAGCGTTTCACAAAAGGAGGAATTATGTGCATCCAACCATCTTTAAAGCTTACACGTCACACAGCACAGGCATCTCCAGTTTGCACCATAACTGCGTAGCTGCCAGCTGGGACTCCAGCTAACAGGTATGTTAAATTCTCAAAAGCAGAATTGTTCCCTGATTAGGATGGAAGGACCCAATTCCTCAGTAAAGAGTTCCTTCATACACCAATCAGGAGTTTTAATTCCTCTCTACACACAAAAAGGTCATAAGCAGCTTAAGCATCCATAATAGCTAACTAGCACCCATCAATCCAGTTCTAGCATGGAGCAAAACCTTGGCAAACTAGGGAACTTGCACCATTTGCCACAAAGGAAGATTAGTTCTCTAATTAATATCATCATCTTTGATGACTCATCCTGCCAAAGGGATAAAAGCAGACCGATGACCACCCTCTCTGCCAAGAAATCACAGCTTGCAAACTAAACTATAAAAAGAAATGGTGGCATACTGCCCACGGTCCTACCAGCAGCCACCAACATACATTAGCCAAGCACACCTAAATCCCTTCTTCCTTCTGAGTCATACAAGACCCGACTCTTCCTTCTGAAACTGAGCAGCCGTGAAAGGGGAAAGAAGGAAAGATGATGATCTAGTTGTTGCCATTTAATGCTAGACTGGAGCTTTGTGGGCTGCTCAGGGGCAATAGATAATCCGGCAACTGGAAGAGCAATTGAGAAAGAAGTTTTACTGCCCAGAGATGTCTCACATGCATAGGAGTGGACAGAGATCTTTACAGAATGAGAGTTATGCAAGCAGTGAATGACAACCCCAGGTCTCACAGGGAGCCTTAATCAAAAAACCCACTATGGGTCAAGTACTGATGATACACCAAGAGCTAGTTTTAAGCTCTGGTTCAAACCTGCATTGGCCCAAGGCAGGCAGTACATGCTATAACCAGCAATTAGCTCTCAACAGCTACACTTGTACTTTGCCTTACCAGCTGTAGCCATCAGTATAGCAATGCTATGCAACCAAAGTGGTGGAATGCCTCACAAACATCCAGGCCCACAGAAACCAAACCATAGTCCATGGAGCACTGATGGTCTCAAAGCTGTCTGTGCAACCATGCAACCTTTATGGTGGTAGGGTTTTTGGTGGGTTTGGTTTTTTTCCCCATGAACGCTTCGCAGGAATGGTGACTGACAAGGCAGTGAGGTTTGGCAGCAGTATTTTCCTTTAAGCTCTGCTGATTCAATTGCTCCAGTCCTTTGCCTGCAGTACTTTCCCAGCCTTGCAAGCTATGTTCCCCTTGTCTATGAGGAGAGGGGATGCTGGGGAGGAGACTCTGCCAAGCCTCAGGCACAGCATTTCAGCAGAACAGCACAGAGAAGAGATCACGTGCTGCCTCTGAAGTGGCAAAGTCTAGCCTTGAACAGCTTCTCCCTCCCCCTCCATCCTCTACACAGCTCAGTCAAAGCCCAGAAGCACCACATCATCTCAGCCTTGGCAGCATTTCAGTACAGACCCAAGGTCAGAGTTTCACATCTCTTGGCAGAACCTGGAAGGAGCAGTTACGGGCTTTGTTTGTGGTTTTTCATAGCGATTCCTCTTCTCAAGACCACTCTCTGTCCTTCTTCCCCTCCCAGTGGGGCTTTGGGCAAGTACAGATCTCCATCCAACCTGCACAGTGGGATGGGGGAAGAAAAGTGCTTATCCTGACACCCCAAAGACCTTCTGGGATGGCCAAGAGTGATGGCCCTTGTCCTGTAGCGCCTTGGAGAAAGCCAGTCCATGTCAGGTCCCAAAGCAACACAGCAGAGGTGGCTTCCCAGCCCTCAGGAGATGCTGCCAAAGGCGCGAAGGGAGCCCCAGGGGTTCAGAGGGGGGACCAGGGGAAAGCTGCTGGAAGTTGGCCGAGGTGCCATGTCCATGCAGCTGGGGCAGGCTGGAGCAAGTAGAGCATGTTGAAAGCAGGTCGTGCCTCCATGGAGGGTCTGCCCAGCCATCCTGAAGCAGCTACTCTCCACCCAGCAGGAAACACAGATACCTCCTTAGTGGGGAGAGAAATAAGCCCTGCAGAGGAGATGATAAACTGCTAACGTGACAAATGAGGACACGTTGCCCTTTCTGGCTGCCTCTATCCAAGCCCTGTAGGGATCACGTAAGGTCACGAATATTTCTAACGATCTGCTTCCGATGGGTCGCCTCACTCATTTCACTTCGTTTCACAGAAATAAAGGCGGACTAGCAGCCTTTCACCACTTCCTTTCAGGAGGACAGTTACGAACAAAAGCTGGCGCGGTCCTGCCGAAAGCTGTGGGCCACCGTCACAGCCCGAGAGGCACGCGCCGACTGCAGCCCTTCCCCTTTGCCCAGAAGAGTATTTATTCCTCCAGCTTCTTGCTGCAGAAGTGAATGTCAGAGCTGTGATTTACATGGAAAGGCTGCCAAAGTCGGGACAACACAGGGCTGGTGGGCTCACCGTAGCCACTTGTAGACCCCTGGGGAAAGAGAATACTCGGACCTGACTTCCCACCATCTCCAGGGCTGGTCAGACCTGTTCACAGCCCATTTTTCCCCCTCTAGCAGAGAAAATGCCTTTCAAGGACCCCACCATCCCAGTTGGAGGCTCGCAATTAAGCCGCCAGACCTGCCAATGAGCTTACAGCATTAATTATTCTTGAGGCACCTCAAACCATCAGATGCAACCCCATCACCTGCCCAAAAGTCCTTCGCCAGAGGGGTGAGGGAGACAAGCACCTCCCAGCCCCACAAGCAAGTGCTGACTCCAGCAAGAAAGAACAGGCCAAGAGGCCATTTCCAAGAAAGGCAGGCAGCTCCCCAGAGATGACTGTGCAAAATACCTGGCATATCATACCCCTTGGATCATTCACATTCAATTGTATAGCCGAGAGGGAAGGGGAGGGGGAAAAGAAAGAGGCTCTTATCTCATCTTCCTGGGCAGAAGTCAAGGTACAAGGAGAGGAAGAGTGATTTTTACAGCCCCAGCAAATAGCTATTTACTTCCTAATGAAGTGCGATGTAAACACTGAATGTAGTCCAAGGGGAGAAAAAGGCCACTGTTTACTGGGTTTTAGACAAATGTCTTCAAATGCCCTATTAGAAAGATAAGTGCATATTAAAAGAGAAAAATGGGTTCACACACGAGTGCAGTTACTATGCTGTACCTCCGTGTATCAACTATGCTTGGCCAAAGACTTCAAGCAATCATGGAATAACCCTGTTTCCCAGAAGCACTGAACACCAGCGTGCTGAACCTCTTTGCACGGAGTGCTCTGGGTTTAAGACCATCATTTAAAAACTGGAGGGTGAAAAAAAAAGTTGATCTTTGTACTTAAAGATCTGTTTCAGAGAGCTATATCAGACCAGAAGCCAATAAGCACAGCCAGGTTTCAACATGCACTCATTATCTGTTACGAGATGGAAGGACAGAGACCTCTCTGATTTCTCTGATGCTGGTTTCACAGGGACTCCTCCAGCTGAGAGGGACCCCAAGCCATGCTGAGAAATGCATTGCTCCCTGAAAAAAGCCTCGTTCCCCACACTCCCAAAGCCTGGTCATGCCATGGTGTGTTTCTAAATGCCAGGCCAGAGCCCAGGAGCCCACAGAAACATGTTCTGCACCGCTGGTGGCACTCAGCGAGCTCAACCAGGACATCGTCCCAGCTCCTCTGCATGGCCCTGCTGCCAAACCACCTTTAAGAGAGCTGGTCATGGGTTACACACGCAGAAAGTCTCTTTTTCCTTCATGGTCCAGGAGCTCAGCTTCCCAGACAAAAGTTTAATTCTTGTTTTTAAGTGAAAGAGATTTGCCAGCACAAATTAAAAGATAAACAAGCACTTTAGTCAGCAGTCAACATGACAAACGCAATAACCTGGCAGCAGCATTGCACTTTCTTCTTTGCATCATGCCTGCCCGGTACAGCTTGCAGGACACAGAATAGCTCTGTTGGAAGGATTGCTGTAATGTCGGGTGACTACAGGGGTGACAGCAATCCACAAAGCACTCAAACAGATACACCAGGGGACAAAAACGCAAAATAAAAGGAAATACTGTGCAAGGAGCCAGCGCTGTTCAATACAACTACCTGGCAGATTTGAATGGTAAGCTCCTGAGTTCTATACATAAAGCATGCACACACACACACACGCAGAGTTTTCAGATACATTTTACTACATTGCATACCACTTTTGCTTTTTTTTTTTTTTTTAAAGAAAAATCTGAAGACACTTTAGAGGAACGCTATTTTAAGAGTAATTACTTCTGGGCCTAACAAGCCCTCTATGTTGGAGATAGGCACAACAAAACTGGGGCATGAAAAAGAACCAGTCAATCCCCTGTGACAAGTTTTAATAGCTTTATATATATATATATATATATATATGTAGTTTTACAGACACCTGCACACATTCAGCACAGAATTTCATAAGGCAATACTTTAGACATTTCCCTGCCAAGAAGATACGTATCATCCCGAGTCCCTCAATTACTTCTGCTGAATAATAGTCACTGAAGACTAAGCCTGTGCATTTTTTGAAGACATAGGTTTGTTGTTTCCTGATCGGAATACAGAACAAAAACAGGATCATAATTTACCATAGAAGACAATGAAAATCTTATCCTTGTAAATATACGTAGTAAGATAGTACAAATCCTGTTCCTTGGTATTTCCCCTCCACCCTCCACTCCTGCCACTACCTCTTCCAGTTTTAGGGCCTCTCCCCTGCTTGCATGGAAAATTGATGCCCATCTTAAAGCCATAAATTACTCACAAACAGCTACTGAAAGTAGCAATGACCGTAGGGTAACACTTCCACAAAGCAATAGAGCTTCCTGGCAAGCTGATAAGAGTTTCCTGTTTTGAGTTTTGGGTTGGGTTTGGTTTTTTTTTTTTTCTGATAAAAATTTACTTTCTCAAACATCTCGGAAAGGAAGGACCAACAGATTTTTTTTTTTTTTTTTTTTTTTTTTTTACCCCCATCCCCTAAACCTGTTGTGTTGCAAAACACGCTCTGCTTTGCTGAATGTGAAATGGGGACCAGGTCCAAGAAACCTGAACGCATCAGCTGAGGCAGCAGGTGAGAGGAGCATGTCGAGTCCATCACCACTTCAGGATGATGGATCAGCTTCAGCACAAACCTTTGGTCCTACCCCACGCTGTCTCCTCTCAGGTTCTGCATTTTGCACCGCCTCTGGCATCACTCGCAGTTTCTAGCACAGGCAAAAAAAGCCGAAACCTCCAGGGACAAAAGCTCTGCGTTCACCTGTCTTATTGGGGGTGGCACGACCTCTGTTGCATCTGGGGACGTATGCACGCTTGAGGAGAGCCACCAGATGGGTGGCTGTTTCTGCTTACCGCCAGCCCACCCTATACTCATGCGAGGGATCTCAGACACCAGTTTTCATCTGAAACCCCAAAGTCATCAGCGAGCACTCCTGTGCGGATTGCCCCGAGTTCGCAGCAGCCTGGGGATCCTGATGGCCTCTGTGGGAAGCCCTCACCTTTCCATCACACCAATGCACCTCCTGGACCTGCTGTTCCTGATTACTGAGGTCAGACCATAGGTCCTACACCTGGGCCAAACAGGCTGTATCGGAGAAAGGAGTACCTCTCAGTTGCCCCTTCCTTGTAAGTGCTACCCTGCCCAAGGGACTTTTGGTGGAGGATTTGCCCCCCAGTCCCAGCCCAAAGGCGTTCACATTCACTTCCATTTTCACTAGCCCTGCAAGCCTCTCTTCTTCAAAGGCAAGAGAAAAATCGGAGAAAAATCATTGCATGGGCTTGATTCAACATCAAATATGGATACATGATATCCCCCAGGAGCACCAGATTCCCACACAGGATTTTAACATTTAATCCCCCAAATCACTTCTCATTGAAGAGGAATAGCCAGCTATAAATTCAGTCCACTCCAGAAAGTGAAGTAAAAATAACTTTAAATACTCCATTTGTCCTCTGGTACATAGTCCCTGCCCCCGGGAAGGGCAAAGGCAGGGCAGAGCCCCCAGATTCTCTGGCACAGGAGCAGTCTGGACAGTTGTGACAGTGATTTCAAGAGGGCAAAATAGCAAGGTGATGTTTTGCAAAGGAAAACCTTTTGTGCATAAGCAAGAAAATTTTACAGGGTGAAGTTCAAAACAGATTGCACCCCACAAAGGAAGAGCAGCCCTCTGATTGGTGTTTTTTCCAAATCAGTCTAGGCACTGTTTCACATCACTTCTCTTGTGAGCCAAATTTCACCACTTCATCTTACAGTAAACGACAGAAGTGAGAAGTACTTACACAACATAGTACAGATCACAGGCTTGCATTTTTGTGGACTTTCAGACATTCATTTTTCACTGCCTGTAAGCCACATACAGTCATTCACACATGGAGTTGCCCAACACAATTTAATTCCTTGTCTATATTAGCTAGCAAGGCTGACAGCAGCTCTTCCCACATACGCACTTCAGACCCCAAGAAAACAGGCAAAGCAAATGATGGTACAACATTAAATTTCAACACACGCAGCTGACCAGGCCAACCACAAACAGGAGCAGTGATGGATGCTGCAACCCTACCACCTCCCAAAATTAAAAAGCCATCTTCTAAAAACAGCACTGTGGCTGAACCAACAACCCAGGCAGCTCCCTCCAGTCCTAGGCATTCAAGAGTATCCAAAACCAACACCAGATGCTCTCTTTTCATTCATCCTCCCACTCCTTCCCTACCTGTTCTCCAAAGGCTGTTCCTGTCACACAACCTCACTCTCAGCAGCAACCCAACACTACCGTTCTCTCCCCAACCTTTCAAACCTGCCTGTAATTGCATTAAGTAGGAGGAGACCAGCTCAGGTGAAAGAAATTCTGCTCTCAAACTCCTGTTTACCTGGTAAGTCAAACCTCAGCAAAGCATTTGCAGGGGTCTGGCTAACTCAGGCTGCCCCACTCAATTTTTCTGGGCTTCCCTCTCTTGATGAAGGCTGCAAACACTCTTAAGCCTTTCTTCTAAGCAAACAACCTTTCAGGGTGTGTTTTGCAGCCAAAGGCTCAGAGCGAAGCTTTGTTGCAGAAAAAGGTCATCGCATGCTTTTGCTTTATCCCAGAATAGGCAAATCAGGAGTTATTGGGTAAAGTTTGTGGAGGGTCAGCCTGGGCAGAGCTGGTGGTGGTACCCCCAGGCAAACGAGGGCTGAGACCCCCCAGGCTCAGCACATTTGCTCCATTGCTCCTGTTGAGCTTCGAAACATTCAACTTTCACATGCGGTTTATCGTCTCTGACTGCCATTTACACTCCTCTCGCCGCTTTTTGGAGACTTGTTGCTTTTCTGGGCTGTGTCAATGTTAACAGGCTATGCTCCCATGCTGCTCACCCTTTGAGCCCTAAAGCACCCATCCCTGGCCACGCACCGATAAAGCAAGCTGCAGGTGTCCTGCTGCTTCTGCAACCCCCAAGGAGCTGGTTATAGCCCTCCGTGGGGTTTCGGCATCTCTCACCCAGCTGGAAACACTGTCATGGTGCAAAGAGCCCTCACCTGAGCTCAAAAGGCCTCCTGCTTTCCATAGACATTTGAAAAGGACTTTCCCCAAGCAGGAGGTAGATTGTACCTATACGTGTGTAGGAGATATGCTCCTCGTGCGTTTGCTTTACCAGGTGACTTCTCTGGGTACATTTTAATTGCATTTTGCAAGCCAAGCAAAAAGCCTTTTGGTCCAAGGTCCAATACAGATGAGCCTGAAATGAGCTGCCTGACAGAACAGCTGACAAGGTGCTATCAGGGCCACCTTTGTGACCGACGGTCCCTGCGGGACTTGCCCCAGTGCCACCCTGCCTGCAGAGCTGGTAAAGCTGGTGCAGCTCAGAGGAAAGCCCCAAGCGCAGCTTCAGCTGGCAGAGCCCTGAGATACCGAAGAACAAAAGTGTGGCTGCAAATGGGTTGCATTTGTTGTACAAATGACAGCGGTAATGAAAATACACAGCCACAGCGCTATTTTGGCAGTTGCTTTTCAGTGTTGGACTGCAGGAAAGGAAGAGATTTGGGGATTGTGGCTCAGGGCTTGTTTCATTACTATGAATCCCAAAGAACTTTGTAAGGCAATGCTCAAAATCCAGACCAGATGTGCCGGTCCCTCCCTTGCAGGGGAGCAGACCCAAAGCTGGCAATGGCAGAGTCACTTGGGCAAGACAAACCGTCATGATACATCAGTACATCATGTCAGACCTCCTGGATGCAGAAATTTTGGTCAGAGAAAGGCTTGGGCTGGACATAGGTCAGGGCAGCTCACGGGGCAGTCAGAAACTGAAGCCTTTGGCTCAGAAATATGTCAAGGAGCCACATGAAGAAGATGCAAAAACGCCTCTTCCCGCTTGCCCAGGACACAGGCCTTGGCCACAGCAGTGGTCCAAGCTGGTTTATTTAAGCCACGCTCATAAAGCTCGCTGGGAGGAGAAAAGCACTGCAGCAGAGCAAATCCCGAGAGCAGCCAGTGACAGCGGGCTCCTTCTTGGCATTCACCATCGGTTGCTCAATCAGGCGAGCAGCAGGAGCCAGCCATCAGGGGAGAAGCTCAAGGTTTAATTTTAGCCCGCACCCATGGTGCATCTTTCTCTTTTATTTTTAATCTGAACTTCATGTAAAAATAGAATTTCCTGCCGCCCGATAAGGGATTCCTGTTTTTGCGGCAGGTCTGCCTTCTTGGGAAGCCGGTGCCTACGGGGTTATTGATGGGCGCTTCAAAGCACAACAGCCCAGCCGAGGGGGTAGGACGAACAGCATTGTTCCTGCTTACCTTAGGGGAAAAAAAATAAAGCAGTTGTGCCCCTCTCCCTCAATAAATCGCCACCGAATTTAGCATTTCCGGAACTCTGTTTTGGAAAAATCTCTGTTTGCCCGAATATTTTTAGTAGCGGGGTTTGGGTTTGCATCCTTCCCAGGTAGATGTTTGTGAGTTTGTCAGGCTCCAGGGAGGCGTATCCTGCCTTCTGAGCCTGGTCATCAACCAGGAGATAAATATAAGTGCGGGAGAACAGTCATTCCTCCCACCCTTCCCACTCCCCCGTGACACGGCACCCACGCTCCCCGACACACGTGTACCCACGCTCCCCAACACAGACCCTGGAGCTACGGGGAGGAGCAGTACCTATGGACCTGCCTCGGAGGGTTGCTCCCCACCTCTGCCGAGTACCACAATTTCAGGACAGGCTGTTTTGAGCCTGAACGCCAATGATTTTCAGTCTCCTGTAACACAAAAGCATCGCTCTTCTTAGCTATGTCGACCCTGGGCAGGTACTTACACACCAAAACCGTATTCCAAAGCCACCGAGGTCACTAGCATTGTTTATGAAAGGAAAACGCTGGCAAGGGCTCTGCCGCCCACCGGCTCCTATTCTTTTCTTGCCTGCTTTTCTCTGCGACCAGGGAAGAAATCCTCAAGTGCTGAAAGGAGATGCGCCAAGAGGAACGTGAAGAGGAATTCACGCTTTTCCTGGGTCTCGAGCAGAAGCATCCCTCAACCCCCAGCAAGCCATTCCTCCTGGCAAGGGAGTAAAAGGGAGTGAGAATTTTCCCTGAGAAGAGGAAAAGTGCATATTTTTTTTCCTTTTAAGAATAAATCTTGATTCTCTCACTGGGGCTGTGGATGTAGAAAATACGGCGCTCAGGACTAAAAGCGGCTCTGCCTGCAGCCCATCCCTGAGATATCCTTTAATATGGCAGGGGGCTGTCAGAGACACGCAGGCAGGTGAGGCTTTCCTCCTCCTCGCGTGGGTTTGAATCCGACGGGGCCGTGCCCGGGGACTTGGCCTCACCATGTGAAAAGGCTCAGAAATTTAGTCTGGGCAAGGACAGCGTAAAGAAATGTCCCTTTAGGTCAACCTGAGAAATATCGCTGCTGCTATTCCCCAGGCTGGGGAGAATGAGGGGGGCCAGGGGAGCGAGACCTGCCTTCAGGCCCCTGCCGTTGGGGAAGCTCGAGCCTTCGAAATGGAAGGATGTATCCTGCAACCGTGGGAAGCTTCATGCTGACTCCTCCATGAAATGGCGAAACAAAGACCCTCAGGTCTGACTCCAACGCGCCAACATCTAACGCCAGCTCCCAGGCTCACTGCCACAGTCTGCAGTGCTTTTGCGTGCATGCGTTTCTTAGTTTGCTTTCTAAAAACAATTTATCCCAGTACGAAAATTAAAATATTTGACTTAAGACAAAGGGAATCAAAATGTCGCAGTACCAGAGAGCTACCATTGCATCTCTTTTATTAATCAATTGAAAATCAAAACGTAAGCCTTCTAACGAGACGTTAATAGCTGTTTCTCTTGCGGCTGTGCTCACAGACTGTAAGGTTCCAGCCCGGCACCCTACAACACGGTGATCAGAGGCAGGGCTGTGCCTGCCAGGGACTGAGCTCTCTGAATTTATAGCAGGAGTATTTATAGAGGCAGCTGGCACTGGCAGCTCTCCTGGGACACCAGCATGGTCTTCCGCAAAGGGGCTGCCGGGGAAGGAGTAAGGGAGCGGGAATGTGCTGGAACAACACCAGACCACCAGCCAAGGGTCTAAAAAAGCCTCAGGAGGACCCGAGAGCCAGGTCTCAGGGCCATTTTCAGTGCTCCGCTCCAGTTAAACCCCAAGGGCTGGGGCAGCACTCCCACACGGATCCCAGCAGCGATGCCAGTTCCCAACCACTCGGGAGCTGTTGAAAGCATTGTTTTGGCATGGGGTCTACAGCATCTTCCCACCCCTTCCCTGCTGGCTTGCCCTCCCTCGGGGGCTGAAGCGAGCGATGGATGCCTGCTCGCGGGTGTCTTTCCCGAGGGAGCCACTTCTCTGTCACCCATCTTCTTTAGCTCCTTCTTCATCTTCACCAGGAGAATCAGCTGAGGATGCTCAACCAGGGTGCAGCAACCAGTTGGGGTCACGAGCTCCCAGAGGCAAAACCTGCTGCAAGGTCTTAGGTCAGAGTTAGCGATGGGGCATCTGAAATCGCTGCTTCCAAAGAGCTCCCAAAATGTGATTCGTTCCCACGTGCCACATTCAGTGGAAATAGGTGTAGGGGAAGACAAAGGCTCATAGCGTCAGGCGGCTGCTGGGGTGAAACAGCTCTTCACCCCTCCTGGGCCTTTCCTTCAAGCACGGAGGTCTCTGGTCCTCCATTTTGTGCTTTTCTTGCCCTGTTAGTTAAGAGTTTCATTGCCTACTTTTGAATTGAGCATGCGGGGCAGGTGGAGCACCAGAGCGTGACTTTTAACAGCTGCCGCATTCTGTGCCCTGCGCTAGGAAGCATAGCTGAAATCCTTTGCGCTTTTTCAGCCCGAAACTGCCTCGACTCCAGGATCTGCTGCTGCTTTAATCATGGCTGCATGTGAAAGGATGGCGATTTTCTCGTTTGCATCATTTTTCTCCAGTGATTTTTCAGTGTTTCCAGGCCCTTTCATTCATAACATCATGTTTTTGTTCTGCAGAAACGTGGTGCTGCAGGTATCGAGAAGCCGCTTCCCTGGTCTCCAGCCTGTTTGGAAAGATTTAAATCAAATACACCTCAGCACCTGGAGGGAGACAAGTACGATCCCGCTGAATAATGTTGTCACAACTGTTTGAGAATAACCATTTGAAGGGGAAAAAAAAAACCCAACATATTTAAATCAATGTAATTGATTACATTCTCACGCTGCAATTGCTGCACCCCACAATGGAAGGGGCAGCACCAAGGAGGAGGTCGTGCCGTGGTCAGTAGCAAGGCTGGGCACCAAAACTGATGTCCTTCACAGAGAGGTGGAGGTGGCTGGGAGGGTGGCAGGTAGCAGGGTGATAGAAGATTTTGCAATGAGGCAACTCTTCTTGTCAACCGAGACATACAGAGGAAGACACAGATAAACAGGAGTGACAGAAGTGCAGAGCTCTGACATTCCCATCTCCCCAAGTATCCCCAGATGGGTCCATCAAAGCCCTGAGCTTGTGGAGACCAGTTAGCTTGACCTGTAGGATCCTCAGAGAGGAGAAGAGGCAGGGGAGTGGGTTTTTTCACAGAATAAAAATATCCACAGAAATGCCCAATTTACTAACAGTTAGGCGAGGTTTACTAATAAACGTAAAATAATGGGAGGAGGCGGCAATTTTTGGCTGTGTTTGCCAGCTTTGAATGAGGGATGGTAGTCATTTCCCCTCTTCCTCCTTCCAAAAACTCTGGGAAAAAACAATAGGAAGAGAAGTTTCTCTTTGCTTCACTTTTAGATAAAAATAACCCTGAGGAAATAAAAAAAAAAAAAAATTCTGACCAATTTTGAGATCAAGGAGGATGTTGGAACCAGTTGGAGCTACAGACTGTGGTGGAGCTACGAGCTCCTGGCGCTTTCTCAAAGCTCCCGCTCCAGGGTGAGGCTGGCAGAGCTGCTCCGGGAGCTGCCGAGGCTTCACGGGGGTAAAGCAGGCGCTCGATGCCCCGGCCAAGAAAATTCCTCTCCCCTGACGTGTCTCAGTGCCAGTGGTGCTGCGGGGCTTTGGGGTCGCACGTTCTTCCCTCTGCCCGACCTTTCCCTGTCGGGCAAGCAGCTAGTGTTCTCCACAAGTGAGTAATTTAAAAAATAAATGAAAAAAAGAAAAACGTTTTGGGATTGTTTGTATAACCTTCTTGTTTGTGCCTAGCCATGAAGGGCTGCCCAGCTCCTGTGAAAACATGTCAGGTATGCGTTTGGTTTGCAGGAGCTTGAGAACCTAGAGGAGAGGAAGGCAGAGCATCCCTCGGCTCTGCGCAGCTGGACGGGGCGAGAGACTCCCGCACCCACGAGACCCAGCCCCAGGGAGGTATCACTGAGGGGGGACGCTGTACGTGGCGTACCCCCAAACGAATCCTGCAGTCGCTCACGCTCGGACAAGGCTCGTGTCGAGGCTGGACGGGGCCGGGCATCGACCAGCGCTGGCTCAGTCCCGGCTTTGCTGCCGGTCCTGTTTGCAGCAGGTAAATCCCTTTAGCTGCGGGACGGCGTGAGGCTCAGGGCTGGTGAGGGATGGGGGGCACACAGGCACGACAAACTGGGTGTCTCTGGGTGGGGTACGGTGCCCAGTGCCCAGGGAGGGAGTGGTGGGAGCCGAGCAGAGCCAGCCCAAAGCCCTGAAACCGAACCCCCGCGTGATGCCTCCTGTCCTTTCCCCATGCAACGCAACACCGAGAGGGGCCGCGCTTTTGGGGAAAAATGCAGGAAAGAAGAATTTGGGGTTGTGGTTTGCATCCCAAGGACTCCAGAAACAACTTGTTGGATGGGAAGACTGGTGAGCCCACCTCCCAGTGTCCACAGCTCCGCATCCCGCAGGAGCCGGTGGGAGAGGAGGAGGAGGCAGCAGCGCGGGGCTGGCGCCGGGGGCCAAGCTCTGCCCTTCCTGTGCATCTGCCCCAACCTTAGTGCCACCAACGGGATAAAACCAGCATTCGTGCCCCTCTGTGCCCTCACCCTCCGGACGAAAGCACCCAGGCCACCCCGTGCATCACACGAGTGGCATCAAGAGGCTTCTGGCAGCCATGCCTGTCTGCAGCCGCGTCCATTTGTCCCACACCATCTCTCCCCAGGAGAAGTAGATGTGTCATTTTCCTTTAACAGGACGCAGAGCAGTCTTATCCAAATATAAACAACCTGGGAGTATTTGCTGGCTTATTGTCTGGACAAAAAAGTAAAACAAACAGACCTTAAACCCTTTTCCCCCCCGCCACTTCTGGTACAGTAAACCAGTCAGGACCAGAGACTCCAGAGTTCCCGAAAACCTCGCTCCTCAGAAATAACATCCCGCAAAGCCAGGTGTGGAGGTAGCCCAAGTGAGCCTTGCTGCCGCCTCCTCTGAAAGTTGCTCAGAAAAAGACAGAGATCTCTGAATAATTGAAGAATGGCTACACAAATAATAGAAACAACCAAGAAAATGTGATAGCCGGCAGCGTAACGTGGCAGCGCTCCCTCAGGAGAGGCCAGGAGCGATGGGCAGATGTCTGGGTGCGCTCTCAAGCAAGCTCAGCTTTCAGGGACCATCAGCAAAAGCCAGTCCCTGGGCCAAAAGCTGCCTAAGAAACCATCCCCCAATGTCCAGCAACAGATGCATGTGAGACCCTTCCTTGCCCGGCCAGGCAGCAACAAAAAAATGAGGCATAAAAGGGGAAAACGCTGCCATAAACATAAAGCAAAAGTACTTTCCCCTAAAAATGGGGCAGATGCAAGGCATGAAGCCTGAGGAAGAGGTCCCTGTTTTGCAGTGAGGGAGCTGAGGGTCAGGAAAGAGGAGCCACAGGAGACACGAGCCCAAATCCCATGACATCCCATCTTGCCTTGCCCATCTCCCCCCGGCCCACACCTCCCCTTCCTTCTCTCCTCCCACAGGAGGGAGATCAAAGTCTGGCTCCAACAAGTGATGTTTTACATCTGAGCTTTCCTTCCCACCATCCCAATGTTTTTTACCACCACCACCTCTTTTCCAGGAGGTCCTGAGACATTTCAGACCCAACTCTCCTCTGTGCAGCCCCCAGCAGTGCCGCTGTGGCCGCCCGAGAAAAAAAAAATGCAATCTCCATGAAGCTGGAGGTCAAGCACAGGGTTTGCCCCCACATTCATGGGCTGGAGAAGTGGATCCCAAGGGTGGTTTGTGGATCCCTCTCTTACGCTGGTCCCAAAGGCAACAGCGGTCCAAAGAGAAGTGTCTGGATGGAATAAATAAGCATCTGCCTACACTGATTCCTTGCAGTCGGGGCCCTAAAACTTAAAGGGCAGCCGAGAGTCACACCCTACAGCACATGTTATTAAGGAACATAACAGCCAGGACAAGACTTGCTTCATATTAAAAATAAATGAGAAAGAAATAGTGAAGGACTACATTTTCCAAATGACCAGACGTGCATAGGTGCCGCGTGGTTTGTCTGTGAGTGCTTTGGGTTTCTCCCTGTGGTGCTACTGCATTTTAACAGTCAGAGGAAGAGAGAGGAAGGCCAGGAGGAGCTGGGAGGTGCTTGGGACACAAAGCAAAACTGGGATCTGGTTAGAGAAACGCTCAGCAGTAAAAGGTCCTGCATTATTTGGGTGGCACCATGAAGCTCCGTGAGGAGCTGCTGGGATGGAGGTGATGGCTGCTAGTCCCTTGGGAATTCTGGGACTAGCTGGATGGAGGAGCTGCTGAGATGGAGGTGATGGCTGCTAGTCCCATGGGCAGGTGATGAGATGGGGGTGATGGGATGGATGGCTGCTATTCCCACGGGAGCTGCTGGGATGGAGGCTATGGCCACTAGTTCCATGAGCGTCCTTCCCCTGCACACGTGGATCCAAACACACACTATTTTTTTTTTCTGTGGGATTCCCATCCGCTACCACAGGGAGATGATGGCTGTAATCCCCGTAGTTTTTAAGACATTCAGGCTCATTGAGTCCCCTGGTCTGCCTCTCCCAGGAAAATGCCCTTGTCCCTACTAAGGGGAGAGAGGGGTCCTCCGAGTGGGCACGTGGTGGAGGTTGCACGGCTGCCTCAGCCTCTCTCCGCCACGGTCAGGTGCTCATGTTGATGCGGGCCCGGCTGAGTCGATGCAAAGTTTAACAGCTTACATAGTAATTAAGCAAAGCCTCTCAATATAGCATCACTAATTACATGAATCCTCCCTAAATTACCAATAGTTCATGGCACCTTGTAAAACCCTCGTGTAATAGCCTTAGCAAAAAATGACACTCAGCGCTGGCAGCAAGCCGCACAGCCCGCATGGCAATTGCAAAGCAGTTTGGATGTTTATGAGCCTTTTTAAAAAAAAAAAAAAAAAAAAAATCTAAAATGTACATTTCCCCCAATGACTCTGCTCCGGGGAGTATTAAAAGCAGCACCTTGACTCAGCCTACCACATAAACATCCTGCTGCCCCCGGACAGCCCGATACCGTCTTCCTCCCAGGATGAGGAGCTGAATAAGAAGTGACAATCACAGCTCCTGCCCGCGGGAAAACAGGAAGCGCCAGAGTTGTACAACCACTCCAAACATTGTCCTACCTGCTCCACTCCTTGGGTGCGATGTGAACTTGCTTTTCTTTCCTTTCCGCCTTGCGTAACTATTTCTGGTCCAGCACTGGCCAGTCCCAGGATGCTGCTGCTGCACGGGACGGTCCCTGCGGCCTCCGGCTTCTCCCCGCCTGCCTAAAACCAGCCTGGTGCTCCCTGTCCAAAGCAGAAGGACAAACGTCCACCTTTGTAACCCACCACCAACATTGGCAGCTCGGCAGCAGTGCTGAATGCAAGTGCTGGAGGAGATGGAGACGGGCCCAGGGTGCTGTGCAGATTGGCTCACCCCACAGCTGCCCACATCTGGCAGGAGCTAGATAGAAGAAAATCTCAAATCGTCCCAACCAGGAAGCAGCCAAGAACGGACACTTTTGGCTAAAGAAGCCAATGTTTACAGACGTGCTCTGGTTCATGCATTAAAGTGCTAAACCTTGTCCTGAGCAGCCCCTGCGACTAAGGCAACCCAGCGGGCAGGCGATGGGGTAAGTCTGTGCCCCAGTGTTGAAGCAAGCTGGGCAGCCAAGCTTCTCCGTGAGCACACACAGAGTAGCTTGGGGAATCAGGAGATGTGATGGAGAAGAGGCCACCCACTCAGCTTGCAGCACCCCCAGTTTATCCACAAATACCCACTTCCCCCTTGACTTTATGGTTTGATTTTGAGGAATGCCCCTTCACTCAATGCAATGCATCCCCAGCCAGCAACCCGGCAGCCCTGCTCTCAGGACCGTCCTTCCCAAAGGCAAGAAACTCTTTCCACATTAAATGATGCTCCGGGAGCGGGGCAGCTTATTCTTCCTCTGGCTGCTCCTGCGTTTCTGCCGAGTGACAGGCCCAACTTCACATGCAAAACGTAGACGTCGTATCCGAGTTTCCAAACAAGAAGCAAGAGAAAAAGAAGGTTTCCTATCTGCTCTTCCTTTACTCGCAATGTAAAAACATCCCTCGCCGAGTGAGACGGCATTTGCCATCACTTTGCAAAGTTCACATTCCCACAAGCGCAGGCGGGCGCGAGGAGGAACAAGGAACAAGGGGGGGACACCGGCACACCAGCGGGTCACGGTCACACAAGACAATACTTTGCAATATTTGGAAGTGTGGGAGGAATGCGGGAAGGCTGAAGATGAGGATGTTTATTAACATATAAGAATATCTCCAAAGGGTTTGTGTCCTATGTGAAAAAAAAGGGAGCGCGAGGCAATACAGTTTGAGCCATCAGTGGGGCTAAATCTGGAAATCCTTATTCCGGCAATCCTATTGCTGGTGTAAAGAAAAAGAGAATAGTTTTTTCTCACAGTCACAGCAGTAAGAGTCTTCCTAAATAAGGTGAAGCTTCAAATGAATTCCCTAATGAATTCCCTTGTGTAATTGCATTAAATAGTGGGATACGAGTGCGTTTCCACGCCTGGCTCAGCCTCTGTGCCCGAAAAGGGTGCTGCCTCCCTACAGCATAGAGCAGGAAGCTTTTCAGTTCCAGAATTGCAGTCTCAGCCTTGTTGACCACTTCTAAGCAGTCAATGGAAGACGAGCAGGGAAAGCCTAGCAGTAAGTTTAAATTTAAAGTGTCTACAGACACTTGAGAAAACTTTCCAGCACCAAAAAAGAAAAGAAAACCTGGGGGAAAAAAGACAAAGACCACCACACGGGTTTCACACAGGCATCTGAGCGGGGTTTGGATGCTAATGCCCATGGGGCACCACTGACCGGCAGGGCTTAGCGCAGCCCAGCACTGCCTGCCACCGAGAGGGGCCTCCGGTTAACAAACTTAACCAGTTATACTCTACTAACAAAGGGAAATCTGCATTTAGGGCATAAGACCCCAGGCAGTCCTTCAGCTGAAGCAGCCAGAGCAAAGCAGCTTCTCCCCAAAACCAGTGCCGAGCAGCTCAGGAGCAGTTTCCTCCGGTTTGCTGGTCACAAAGGCACAGCAGACACCGTATCTCACGCTCTGCTGAAGAGACCCATACCGATAAATCTTTTTAAGTTCTGTTTCCTTGCAATGCAGAGCAAAGGGGGTTTTTCACTATTTTTTTTTCTGTCCCTCAGATGGAGAACATCTCTTTGCTTTCACCTTATGACTGTAAAGTAAAAATAAACTGTGTTCCTCCCTACCAGTTTCAGCTGCACTATTGCTCGCCCGGGCTGCGGTTGGGACAGTCCCTGCTGAAATGGTGTATTTTAATGCAGGAAGGCACATGCTGCTGCCACCTGCTTAACTAAGAGAACTTGCAGACTTCCTTCTGCCCTTTTATTTATTAACCTTACTGCAGACCGTTAATAAAAAGGACTTCCTTGCGCTCAAGCCAGGTCCGTTGACGGCTGGATGGGCTCCTGCTGCAGCCCCTGCAGGGCTCAGCTGCTCAGGTGTGCAGCCAGAGCAGGGATGCTGCTGCCCAGCTGCCTGAGAGCAGCTTTGGGAGCTGCAGAGGAGAAGCGCTGCTGGGCACCAGTTTGGTCACCCGGAGCAGGGAAGGCGCACAGCGCTGCTCCCCGCACCAGCTAACCTGCCCTGGGGAAAAGGCAGGGTATGCTGCCTTGTACAGAGTCCTGCACTGCAGTCATTTCCCAATGGTCACGCAGCCCTTGTGGGGTGGTCAGCACTACAATAACACAAGAAACGCTTATTTTTGGTTAATATTTATCCTTCACTCAGGCACCCTCCTGGCCTAAGACCTATCAGGCTGGGAGGAGTAAGCATGGCGGTGCAGCTCGAAGTAAAATGCATGTCTTCTGTTGGAAAGGGAAGCAAAGAGTGACCGTTCACTCCTGCCCGCATGCAGCCTGACCTCGGGCTGTACCGTGCTTCTCCTGGATTTGGGGGGACAGGCTGCAGTGACACATGCAGCCGGGTCTGGCTGCAAGACCTGACCTCCCAACATGGGTTCCCATCACCTGGAGGAAACATACCCTTCTCGCTGAGAGATGAAAAGCATTTCACGGCCTTTCCCAGAGTCCCAGCGGCTTTCCCAAGGCTCAAAGGAGACCCAGCAGACCTTAAAAGTCACAAACGTGGCCATGACGGCCGTGAAGTCAGTTCTTTAAACCGCAGTGGGGAAGCGTTGCATATAGCCCAACTCCATCACCGGCTGGGAGGTGGGCAGGGGTTCCTCGGGCGTGGAGCACCCTCTGGTGGAAAAATCACGGCTGTCCAAACAAGAACATAATCCACCCGTGGCACAAGGCTGGGCTAGGTCAAGACCTCCTAGGAGGTGGGTTTCCACCACCCAGGGTTGCTTCACTGGCAGGCCCCCATGCAACACAGCCCTTGCGCCCACACCGGCTGGGCACTGCCTGGCTCGGTACCCTGCCCCAGTTTGTGTACCCAGCGTGCCTGCTTGCTAGCCCCGAGCTTCGAGGCAACATTCCCTTCTCCTTCGGCCGCTATAGCCCCTCGTGGCTGCAGGGTCTTTCAGCCAGACTGCATCCCTGCCACGTGCCAGGCCGTGGCCTGGCTGCCGGAGGGATGCTGCTGGTGGCAGGCGGCAACTCTCGCCGTGAAAAGGCAGTTTGTAAATAATCAGTCCCGGATTTTGCGGTCTTTGTAGCCGTGATAACCGTGGGGCTGGACGGGAGCGTGTCACGCTCCCCAGGCTGCTGCAGTCCCCTTTGCCTTGGTCTTCACAGTTGTCACACTCCCCAGTCAGGCTGCGGCTCCTTTGGGAAGGGGAGGAGCAGCATGGGCGCCTGCCTGCCTGCGTGCGCTCCCTTTTCAGTATAATGGGGCCTCTGCTCTGCCTGGGGTCTCCGGGTGCTCTCACAAAACAAGCAGCAGTCACAGACTTTAAGCAGCCCCCAGCAAAAAGGGCAGAGGCAGCAGTTCAGCGCTTCCAGTCCCTGGGTAGTCATGGACCTGCCACATGACACTGGATGTGCCCCATCACGTCACCTCTCCTGCCCCAGCTTCTACCTTGAAAGACCCACCAGCACCACGGAGGCAGGACCCATGGCCCAGCACTCGCTTGTCCAGCCCCGGTCCCGGGACATGCTGCTCCCGGCAGCAGCATTCCCCTAAGAAGTACTTCACCAAGAGGCAAAGCCAGCAGAGAACAAGAGCGTATCGGGGGACCGGGGACATCTCACCCCATCTGGCTCTGCGGGACCCTGCACGGGGCTGTGGGTGCAGGGCTCGTTTCTCACAGCGACCTCAGTTATCTGGCGCGGCCGAGTGCTGAGGATGGCAGGAACGTTGAATAAAAAGGCAGGATCTGCCCCAAAAGCTCACGTTGTAAACGTAAGGCAGGAGGCACCTTTTGTGCCTCAGGCCATTTCCCTGCCCCTAGGCGAGCCGCTGCCCAAACAGTACTTTAACCCAGCTCTGGGTGTGTTTCCTCTTAAATAAACACAGGAGGTTCCCCAACACCCTTCCTCCAGGTCCCCACCTGCTCGCCAGCGCGGCGTTCGGCTCCCAGCCCCGCAGCGGCACCCGAAATGCGTTTCCTTCCCCGCCTCGTCATCTCAGCTGCCTTGGGCATTGCCACCTTCCTGAGCTGGAGGCTGCTGCACCGGAGCCCAGCCGCCGGCCACGAAGGTAACGCCTGGGCACCGTGGCGGTTCTGCATGGCTGGCAGCATTTCTGTACCACTGGGGAAATGATCCAGAGCTTTTTTTGGAGGTTCTTGGTGGGAAAATGCCTACGGCACAGAAAATACTGTTTGCACAGCCCCAGGGGCAGGATAACCTGCGGAGAAAGCCCTCGGTGTGGAGCCCTGCAGCTTTACGTCCTTAGTGGGGTCATTGATCTCAGGTGTGGTGGGGAAACCGGGTGTCAGACTGCTGGAGGTAACTCCTAAAAATCTTTGCTGCGAAGGGAGAAATGCTGGTGGGGAGGCAGGAGGGAACAGGGGCAGGGAAATAAGTGATTCATGCCTCACTTGCCTAAAAAACGCATCCCTCCCCTCTGGTCCTGGTCAGTCCAGGGCAAAACCATCACTAGATTTTTGCAGACATTGTCGGTCTGGGGCTGGGTGAGTTGAAGAGCAGCCCAGGATAGCTTCAGGCACCACTGTGTTTCTTCCTGTGTTCCCGGTGTCCTTTTCCTAATTTTAACTGTGCTTTTCTTCCCTGTGCAACAGCCTCCCTGAATCAGTGGGAAATATTTAACTTCCCAAGGACTCGGGAGAAACCAACAAACTGACTGCCTCCCCAGGGCTGCCAAATGCCTACACTGAGCAGATGAGACAGACGTGCTGCTGCTAAAAAAAAATCAAAAAATAAAAAATAAAAAGTAAAGTAGCAAGGCAGGCATTCGTCCTCTGCATTCAAAACCACTATGGCCCCTTCACATCAAAAATAAGATGATAAAGAGTAAAAAGCAAAGCTGAAATTTGAGAAATTAAACCAACTGTCATGAAGTCTTTTTATTTGCTTTTGCCTTTTATATTTGCTTTGTTGTCTTCTCGCTTCTATTTGCTTTTTGCTTTTTATTTGCTTTTGCCTTTTTATCTACAGGAGAAAAAAATTACATATGGAAATGATGCAAGAAGTTATGTCATTTGGATCCCTAAATCTCTCCGAGCCATTAAGAATAATCTCTTCCTTTCACATATATTCGGTAGCTGATGTTAACCAATTAACAGATGCAAAAGGGTTTGCAGGGGGTTATGTATTTGTAGCTACAAACCAATTTACTACTCCTCAGTCTCTCAGAATATTTCTGACTCTTTGGTAAACTCACCTCAGTTAAGTTCAGTCGAAAGCGAGGAGTTAAAAGCAAAAATTATGATTTGGTGGAGAACGGGGTCTGTGGCACAAAGCTACAGTCAAGACCAGTGCTCAGACTCGGCGGTCTGGGGAAAGTGGGGTCTGGGTGTCCATGATCTCACAAATTCATGGGGGCAGAAACCCATTTCCTGGCAAAACTGAGCTCTTTGCCAGGCAGGGCTGGTCTCCCTTCTCCTACCTATCTTCTTCGTTCACGCTATATCCTTTCCATGCTGGAATAACTGGAAAAGAGCCTGCCACAGCATCGCGCGCTGGGGTACTGGCTTGGGGCAGAGGTCCACTACGGGCTTTCCTCACCCTCATCTACAAATGGTGTTTCCCAGGTGACCTGGCCCCCGAGGCGGAGGAGGACCTCACTTTGACGCTGGACACCTTCCTTCACATTCAGCAGCTCAGGAAGAAGAGACTGAGAGCTTTCTGCAGCCGATCAGGCAAAGTCACCTCTCCGCCCAGCAGCTGGGAGGAGAGAGCCCGCCTGCTCTTGAGTTTGAGGGTAAGCACTAAGCTGGACCTCCTTTACTGCCAAGTGCCATCGACAGGGATGGAGGAATGGCAGCAGCTTTTGGAGAAGCTAGAGGAAAATGAAAACATGACGCTCCCGGTGCCGCTTCCCTACCCTCGGCAGCACGCTCCAGAGACACAGCTGAGTAAGTTCAACCTGACGGAGATAGAGGCCATGTTAGGGTCTTACACCAAAGTGCTGTTTGTCAGGGACCCTCTCCAGAGGCTGATCTCCACATTCATGCAAGGCATGGGCAGCAGCCCTTCCTTCAGCAGCTTTGTTCAGGACGTTTTAGACAGCGGGCAGCCCAACGCCCCCATGGCTTGGAATCCGCTCGTCAGCCTCTGCCAGCCCTGTCTCGTCCAGTATGACTATGTGGTGATGTTTGGCTTCCTCAGGCAGGAGCTGGGTCATCTGCTGCGGCGAGCCGGGCTGCCGGTGGACAGCCACCTCCCCAAGTTCACCGACACCCAAGTGCGGTGGACCTACAGCTGGTTATCAGAACAGATGTTCAGCGAGCTGTCCCTCCAACAGAAGAAGCAACTGTCTCATTTCTACCGCTGGGACCTTGCCGCTTTCTCATTTTCTGGCAGTTTGCTATCAGACCTCCTCAGCACCCCAGAGACCTGGTAGAAATATCCTGGCTAAAGGGACTGTTTTGGAGAGCGTTAATCCAAATACAAGTACTTCGAGATGCCAGCTCGGTCATAGGCAGACCCTTGCTCCACAGCTGCATGCAGTGCGCTTGTCCATGTCACAGCTCCAAAAGACATGTCAGAGAGCCGAGACGGACCACTGCCAGGGACATGGTATCAAGGCTCTTCACGTAGTTGAATTGCGTTTAAATACGGCAAGAGCAGGCACTATCAGTAGACCCGTGGCATTGGGGCTTGGAAAACGGCATGAACTGAACTGTGATGGGGTAAACAGCTCTCAGCAAACCTAGCGTTTTGGGGTAGGGTGGGCTGGACCTGCTACAAACCACAGCAGCATCGGCACACGCTCTGCCTGCACTGCCATTTCATATTCTGGGCTCCCTTTTGGGCCAAGAGGTTTGGCAACAACTTCTTCATGACAAATGTCCCCGCGCAGAACAAGCAGCACTCCCAAAGGAACATGTCACCTGGAGTCTGTCTACTCTGCACAAGTAGGTGGGTTATGGCACAGGGTGGCACACCCTTCTGGGGAACCACTGGTGATATTCCCAATCCTTTCATGCTCAGGGAAGGCCAGGAGGGGCCAGGCCCATCATTTGGTCTTACCTGTTCTGTGAGAACCATTCCTGTTTTATGACCTCACATCTGCTGCGTGTTTAGGCTCACGAGGGCCCCGGGGACACGACAGGATGCTTGCTGCGTTTGCAAGTTTTGAGTGAGGTTTCCCCCTCTACAGGGCTGACTCAAACGGGCCAAGCCTAGCTTTCAGCTCTACTCACTAGCAATGAGACAGGGATATGGCAGTCTGGACCAGGTACCAGTCACGCCACGCAGACAGCCAGACTTCCACCTTGTCTCAGAAAGCTGGTGGGCCCCATGGAGGTGGCTAGAAGCATCAGGATGCATCACTGTGCTGCTGTGGAAAACACAATGCTGCTACTGTAAGCTCCTCTTGGCAGAGAAGTGCAAGGACCAGCTCTGCTTTCTGTCGGACTTGGCTGCCAGCGTGGCTGGGTGGAGGCCCAGGCTCTCCAGCTGGCTCACCTGCTGCATCCAGCTGGGTGGCCTTGGAGCAATCACCTGCCCTCTCCCAGCCTTGGCCACTGGGCTGATCTGCCTCGCAGCCTCTGGGAAGGGTCCATCCTTGCCAAACACTAAGGATGAGCTGAAGCTGTCCAGCTTTGAAATCGTGAACAGACTTTTACCATGCCATACTAGTTTCCAGAATATTTTTTAGCTTTATTTTGCAATGTTGTGACATTCACAGAGAATTCCGCATACATTCATGTGACAAAGACACCGATTTGACAATGCTCATTAAAAAACAACAGTGAAACATGTTGATTAGAACTGACTTAAAACAATTACAGAAAACTTGGCCTCCCTCTCTCAGTGAGGGACATGCGATTAATAGCGTTAAGACATCACATCAGATGGCCTCCGTTCACCCTCCCACAAACTATTCAGCTACAGCAATTATTACTTAAGTGCTGTTATTGTGCGTAATACTTTACAGTCTAGCAAGATGGCGTAGTTCCTCTTCTGAGGATACAGTTCTGGAAGGAGAGAAGCGGCAAATTTCCAGTTATATGTAACATTGGAGTCATGCATTCATGCTGTATTTCGCTGAAAAGTACTAGGAAAGGAACATTTTTCTTTTTGTAAGTAGCTTTCCCTTCAGCAATTGCAAGCTGAAATCCCATGCAGCGAGATGTGCGTGAAAAGATCTGATGCAGCACCTAGCAGAGAACAGTGCTGTGCACTCACAAGAGAGCTGTTCTCAGACAGCTTTGTAGTGCAGACCGCATATTAAGTCAGCCTGTCCTATAGCAGCACCATCCCTTCCTGCCAGCCCTCTACAGCAGGTCCCACTCTTTCCCTAAGATGCCTGGCACTTAGTTCCATGGGAAAGCAATGTATGAAATGTAAAGACACTGAGAGGCGAAATGAAAATCTCAGCTTCACGTTCCTTAGGGTCCCTGTCTCACCAGCAGCCCAACCAGGTATTACAATGATCTCTCTGTAAATTCCTGTTAGTCTCCAAGCTTCCCTTTTTCCTATACACTCAAAACCAGTTTCTGTGATTCCTTTGCAACCCTGATTTTATCCCATTGCCCCCTCCCCGCAGGTGTTTGGTATCATTTACATTCAATTCCAGTGCACCCCAAAAGGAAGGTCTTTCCTCCTTCCGTCAGCTAGTGGCTGTGGAAGGGTAATAAGAGGGCCCTGAGCTGGGGTGGGCTTGAGGGCAAGGACTGGTGCCTGGGAAACAGCAGCTCATTGATGCTGCAGCAAAAATGGCTCCACAGGCTAAGGTCTGCACGGAACTACCCTGCCCTGACCATTGCATGTACACATAACTTGACAAATACACTTCAAATGAGTGCACAAAGTGAATAATGAGAGAGACTTGATACATCTAATTTAAAAAATTTCACCTGACCAGGCAGTCACTGTGGCTATGTGAGACATCACAAACCCATTCTGAAATGATGAAAAACATGCTCCCAGAACCATGGGGGATAAAGAGCACTTACTCATCCTGCTAGTGACATACCCTCACAGGGAACAGGTCTCTTGTGAATGCTGGTGGCTTTCCCCCGAGACGATGCTGGAAGCTCCTCGACATCACGCACTCTGCCTGTAGCTCCCCATGTTCTGCATTAACACACATTACATTCCCTTTGTACTTCTTCACGGCCTGGTCTGAATGAGCATGTCCAGCAATCCCATGAGGTGGATGCCACAGAAACACTGCCAACACCAATCTACCTTACAGACTTTGTATTTTGCATCCCTTCCTGGACATCCAAGAACATGAATACACAGGCTCCGATAGTTGTTTTTGCACACAGACGATCACGTTTTCTTCTCTAAGAGGTTTTTTACATATTGCCAACTTTCAGGAGAAAACAAAAACGTGTTCTTGCCCAGTACCTCAGAGCTTAAGAAACATCAATATCATATTTCAATTAATAAAGCAATTACATAGCAAGCCCAGCAGGCACAAAATACTTTCTGCAATTCACATATATAAATGCCCTTCTTCTAGACTGTAGAACCATAATATTTTAAGCTGAGAAATAAATCTACACATTTCCAAGCTATATATCCTGGAGTGTTTAAAAAAAATATTTCAAACTGTGCATACATTGTTAACTCCTAAGATGGAGACCAATTTTAAGCAGTTTGTATGTGAGCAAAATTTTATATAAGGCAATGGAGTTACATCCTCTTGCACCATGTTTTTTTGATGGCCCTAGGAGTGCAAAAATAGAAAAAGGACATTTTCATAAAGCTGTGGGCCAGAGAAACGGATAAAGTTTGCACATGATGAGCAGGTACAGTACATGGCTGACATCATCTAGAGATAACATGATGCTACAGTGTTAAATCTGACAGTGACAAAACCTGTGAAGAGGGATGCCCAGCATTAAATCCAACATGAAAAATGCATTCAACCCAGAAGGCACGAGGTCATCACATAGTCAGCACATTTTTCAGACAAGCAGTCCCTGTAGCAAAACATACCCATTCTTTTACATTCAGCAAAACTAAGAGTTGTCTTGAAAAGAAGGCAAGGCCATAGCATGACAGCAAGCGATTGACCCTAGAGGGCACCCAGAGCCAACTAATCCCCAGCTGTGTCCATCCTCCTGTTCCTTGCCTGGGCTGGTATAAATTGCCTTGGGAACAACAACGAGTAACTTTCTCTGTTACTCCAAGGTCTTTGATGTCCTTTCCTATTTAAAAGATGGGGAAAGATGTGGAGGTATGGGGCAGGAAAAGGCTGGGTCAAATGAAGAAGCATCTTGCTGGAAGTCCTCTTGGTATCTCTAGTTTTTATCTTTAAACAGAGAAGACAAGGTAGCACATGAACTAAGAATTCATTAAAGCCCCGGTGCAGACAAAGCAATTCTCATTTAACAGGATAAATCAGCTATTGGTCACATTTTAGGGTTTTCCTCTGAACCACTTTTGTTACAGAGGTAAGACCACTTTTGTTACAGAGGTAAGACCATCTTCGTTAGCTAACATCAAAACTCCTCCTCATCTTCCTCTAGTGTATATCTGGCTTTGTGTGCAGAGGGGACACAACAGGGTCCAGCCCTCAGTGCCTCTCATGCCTTCCCCCATCTCAGCTAGAGGACTGTTTGTCTGGGTTCAATGCATTTAAGTCCTTCTTGGCATAGCATCACAAGGTGATCTGTCTTTTCCCCGTAGTAGAAAAAAAAGAAACAACCACCCTGCCATTTCACATTGGCTGGTAAATAAGCATGTCTCCCATCCTCACAGCAATTTTAAATGAAACCTGTAAGATTTTTCAATTACATCTGGATAACATCACCTGCCACTCACTCTTCATTTGAATTTACATCACAGCTATAATCTGGCAGCAATTACCTCTCCTAGAGAAAACAATGATTGGACAATTAAATGTGAAAGCTCCATGAATCAGTGGATGAACCACATGAACACAGATTTGCCCCCCCAGTATAGTCCTACTGCCTTGTGGTCCCTCTGGTGTAAGATCAGTTTTCATGAGGAGAGTTTGCTCCTCAAACTTCCCTTTTACACACGCACAGACCATGGCTTAAAGGTCCCTGGCTCAGCAGAAGGGCACTGTAAAAAGAAAAAAAATTAGGTTAGCAACAAATGAGGGTCCTGGCCTGCCCCACAGTGCTCCCTTTGAGGTAGGTGACTTTGTACCATTGAAGACCTGAGCTCATATCCCAGTCTTTCAAAACACAGAGATGTCTATCTCATGGCACTTCTGTTAGAGGCTGTGCCTGGCTCTAGCTGAAGGCCTGATGGTCAACAGTTTGTGCAAATTGTCAAAACCGTTTCCAAGTCCTTCTCCCCAGAAAGTGATGCAGGTGTTAGGTGAGAAGGACTAAGATATCCAGGTTTTGCTGTTAACCACAGCGGGGTTCAAGCTGACAAAAGCCTGGAGGATGCCCGCATGGACAGACAGCTGTGTTTTCTGGGTCACACAGGAATCAGCAGGACTCTGTGCAGCGACCCACTCCTACACAGCCCTGTCACAACACTGTAACAGAGGAGGAGCCCATGAAGAGACAGTGACTGGGTTAGCTCCTGCACTCCTTCAGATCAAGTCCACAGTGTCTAAGGAGGATCCTGTGGTCATAACATTCAGGAGAAGTGAGCATTTTCAGTAACACTTTCCTATCCCTCCCTCCCTGAGGGACACCACTAAATCACAGAGTGGACCTGCAAGATATGTTAGTGGTGGTCATCCCCTAAGAGATGATAGTTGGAGCATCGGGACAAAAAGTCAGTGCCTTTGTTCTACAGACAGCAGTTGGAGGATGGAGGAATGAACTGCAACTTCATTGATACTGTATCGCAGTCCTAGCAATGCTGGTCTGTGGATTGGTCTCTCATTTGGTGGCATGTTAAATGAAGGATAACACCCATGAAATAAAACCCATCTGCTTAAGCAGGGCCACAGCCTCCCTATCCTGCCCTAATCCCAGACCTGGGCCACTGTGACCAGCACACACACTCCATGTGGAGTAGGCTGGCTAGGGAGCAGACTATGAAACCAGAAGCTGTTACCATTTTGGTGAAGATGTCCACACAAGCATTGCGGATCCTCTCTGGGGTGGCAGGGCTGTCTAGCCTGAACAGTTCAGTCAGGCCGGAGTCCCTCCTTGCTGAGTAGATGGCATCTTTAATGGCATAAAACACTGAGGCAGACAGGAACAGAGGCGGCTCTCCCACAGCCTAGACAGAGCACAAGCAAGAGTGAGGCTGCAGCCCAAAACAGTTCTGGCCCTGGAAAGACTAGAGGCTAACAGAAAGATAAGCAAGCCCTATCTGACTATCAGGAATTGTTCACATTCTTCTATTGCTTCTTTGTAACTTCTCAGTCTCTCAGATGTAATCAGGAAGGAAAGGCCAAGCCAAAACAGCCCCTTGCCTTCCAGATGTGAACCTCAGTCTACCAAATGTGATCAGTGAGGAAACACGAAGCTAAAACAGCCTCCAGTCTGCCAGGTGTTATCAGTGAGGAGAGACTGAGCTAAAACAACCCCCAGTCCATTTAAAGAAGAGACAGTAAGAAAACACAAGCTTTCTGACACAGCAAGGCTGTTATGAAGGAAAAAGGGACTAACCCATTCCCACTACCCTTTGGATGGTGCTAAAATTGCAGCAAAGGGAATTCAGATAAGGCAGTGGTGAGTTGTCTGGGCAGAGAGCATGATGCTCCATCACTAGAGGTCCTTGCAAACCAGCAGGAATGCCTCCCTCAGGGATTACACAAGTATTATCTAGTACTGAGGTCCCTGTCAGCACCTTTTTTCTTAATTCTGTCATCAGCACTAACCACCAAAAAAGTTCTGCTCATTGATGAAGACGTTCCTGTGGATAAAGGGGAAATGGGAAACTGTGAGGAGGCAGGCCAGGCATATACAGATAAGGATGCTGGGTGGCCTCTCTAAATGCTCTGTTGAACTGTAAGTAAAGCAAATTCACTGATACTGTAACATCCAGCCCTGCTCTGTGCAGCCCTCACTAACTGCAGAGAACAGCACTGACTGCAGTGGAAACAGCTGAAGGACACGTAGATTACTAACAGACCTTTAAGGGTGACATGAGCATTGTGAAACAGTAAAGAAAGCAAAAACATGAAAACTCAGACACAAGATCTTGGTATATCAGATCTGGAGAAAAGATACTGCTGAAACGTTATCCACAGCGGTGGCTCTGGCGCCAGGGAAGGGAACCAGGGAGCTGACATGCAGGGGGATGCTGGCAGCCTCTGTTACAGCAGAACTGGCAGAGCAAAGCCACTTCAGTTCTCTCTGATGAACAATCAGGGTGGCAACGTTCAGGTTATTTCAATTCTTCCTAACTATAAAGGATGGTATACATATTTCTGGTAAGGAATGGGAAAACATCCTGACCCCAGAATAAAGCCAGCATAATGATATTAACTATTTAGACACATGCATTGTTACTTTATCACAGTCTGCTTCAAAGAATTATAGAGCAGGAAGAGGCCTGCAGATCTTGCAGGTATACCTTGGATGAATAAACTGCCTTGCTGTTTGGACAGTCACGGAGAAGCGACACATAGAATTCTGTTGGGATGTCTCCAAATGCTGGGATTTTGTACATCCCAGGCCCTCGAGTGTACAAATTTCCTTCAGGAGAATAGCGCAGCTCCTCCATGGTGAAGAGCCCAAGGCCTTGGACAAACGCTCCTTCTATCTACAAACATCCAAACAAGGTTACATTATTTTTTGTTGTTGTTGTTCTTCCCTGCACAAGAACAAACAACGATGATTTCCACCAGAGTTTTCAGCCCTCCCCTCCTGACTGATTTCCCACTTTTCATCTCTAAACCCTTGTCCCTTCTGCTGAGTACAGCTTGGCACCTTTGCACAATTCCTGTGTTCCCATATAGATGTGGCTGCATTTCCCTGGCAGGTGAAGCAATTTACAAATACATGCAAACAGGTATGCTGTAAATGTAGGACAAGAATTTTCTGATGAAGCAAGGAAAAAAAAAAAAATCAATGCCAAAAATATTGATTCCTTCACAGGCAGATTAACACTGAATGAATTGTACTTGCTGATAATTCAAAGGACAAGAAAACTAAAAGGTCTAAAGATGACATATCTGAAGACAAACTATTTTACGCTTTCTATTTCTGTATAAATACTTTCCTAAGTACTGCATATTCTCAGGTCACCAGCACAGACACCTGCAAAAACACTCCCACATCCATTCAAGTACTAAAGACTTCTTTGCATAGTTTTTCTACTGTAAATTTTAGGAGAATAAATAAATAAATAAAAAGAAGGGGAGCAGCTATGAGAGGAGGATGTGCCTGAACAACCCCACATGTAGAAGCTCTGGTCTCTGTGCCCACAGAGAGATCTGACAGGCAGACCAGTCTAAAGATTTGGCACAAATTTGCATTAACTCAGCTCTATGTACTTGTGTTCCTGCAGTCTTACAACATCCTTTCTCTCCTGTCCCCAGATCCTCTGCAGCAATTCATGGAAGGACACAGGAAACTGACATCTCTTTGACAGGCTCCGTATAGCCCTTCTCTTTACTCCCAGACTCAAACTGACAGGCTGCGAAGACAGAAAGGCTCCTTCTGCCCTTGGCCACTTCCAAAAAAAGTCTCTTTCAGAAAAAATGTCACTTTCAAAGAAGTTTCATTTTAACTATAGCAGAGCTCTGCATCTCGTGCTTTCCTGTAAACCCCAAAACCTACGGCAGTTTCACTGGAGTTACATCTAGAGTTAGCAGGGAGCTAAGATGGCTAGACGAGCATGTACAAATGTTTAACAATTCATGTCTTGGTATATCAAACAACACTGTGTTTATTACCTTTATTTGCTGAGAGGTATCACTGTGATTATAACTGCACAAAATATGGAAGTAAGCTTGTCCCTGCCCAAGGAATTTGCAAGCTAAGTGACTGGTCCAACTTCCTATTAAGATCCCTACATGTCAGTAGCTGAAGGACAGAATCTATCACGCTAAATCTATTCACAGAAGAATTTTCAGTGAATTAAATGGGACTTGATTTTGACAGACCGGAGTATAAAAATCAGGTGTGGGATTTAGTCTCGCATGCCACATTGCAGAAACTAAGCCTGGGATGAGGTTACTCCATCATATTAGTATTATCTGGATTCATTAGTCAGGCAAGGCAGATATTGAAAAGCATCAGTGTGGTGATAACTGGAGAATATCCTGCAGTCTTAATATCCAAGGCAAAAAAAAAACCCCAACAGGATATTTCCCTACATAATTCTGTGCCTATTGCATAATTAAGTGCGGGTCAAACTGGTTTTCATAGCTAGCCTCAAATGCCTCACTGGATACCCGAGTTTAAAATGCTCTGTTTGCAAAGGCACAACCTGGAAAGGGATAATGGCTCACCTAGAAAAGCCTGAGAGTAGTGTGATCACTTTAACACGGTGGAAATAGCAACACTATTTCACTTACCTGTCCTATATCTATGGCTGGGTTCAGACTGGTACCAACATCCATAACAATGTCTGTGCGAATGTTCTAAAAGGCAGAAATAAAGAATAAATCGGTACAGAACATTGAAACTGGTCTTTTATGAGGAGGAGTAATGTATTCAACCACTACCCAAATGTAACCAACCACTACCCACACTTGGCCAGTGTTCAACAATCCATCTCAGCTCAACTCTTCATACTGACTTTTAATCCAAGTTCATCCCTAAAGCAAATCAAAGGAATTCACTGCCATTTTCCCCAGAGATCCAATGGACCAATTTATATTAGTTCCAAGCTGCTAGCATCAGTGCTCTGTACCTGAGCATAACCAACTAGGTCAGATGTTGATGAAATCTTTTCCTTTTTTCTTTCTAAAAGTCTTCAGTGCTATTTTTTAATGATTAACTCAATTCCAGTATGTTTCTGTTCTTTCATCCTAACACAGTACTGCTATCTCTTACTTAAGCAAATCCAGTAACTTTTGCAATCATTCATTAAGCCCCCTAATATCCCTGCAGGGTAGATAATTATCATTTTATTATACTTTACGGATTATTGCACTGTGGAACAGAGGAGTTAAGAAATTTACTGAAGGTCACACCAGACCAATGACAGAGCTAGGAACAGGCTGACACCCAGTATTTGTTGTAACTCCCTGTGAGTGTTTCAGTTCACCTAAACATAGAGGGCTATTTCACTGCTGACCCCCTCACCTTGTGGTCACCTGTCAGGCAATCTATCTCAACCTCAGAGCAAGCAACGCCATAACTGAAGTAGCAGAATGGTTTTCCTTCATTCTTTTCAAAGTCGTAGCCAAGGTCAGGAATTCTTGATACAAAGAAAAACAAAACCACATTTCATTCCATGAACAGTCAAAATTAACACAAACATGTGTCAACTTATCGAAATCCTTATTCAATTTTGTTTCATCCCTTCCATCAAGCCCTTGCAGAAATGAAAAGTGTAAACAACTATAAATAGAAATCTGCTAAAGCTGCTCTATATTCCAAAACCTGACTGAAACTATCAAACTATTTTAGCCACCTTTATTTTCCCATGAATCTCAGGGCTTGTGATGACTATTATGAACTCATTCCCACCAAACCAGTAGCAAATCTTTTGCTTTTAGAGTGCAGTTGAACATTTCTTGGAGGTCATTAAATTTCAGAGCATAATCAAGTTGAACCAGAAACTGGATTAAGCTAAGAACAGATTTTAAGCAAAGTTCATAGCAAACTTTGTGTCTGGCTACTTACACTTTTATCTGGAAACTGGTTTATTAAAATACTGACAGTCACTTGGTCAAAAGAAAAACACATTTCAGAGATGCAACAGAAATGAGGTCATATTGTATTTTAGTCCTAAACAGGCTCTTCTCAACACTGTGTTTAGTTTTTTATGTCAACCCCTCTGCCTCAGAGGTGATGGATCTCTGTTTTCCTCCAGCAGTAAAGCTGACTAAGAAAAGTGCCTCATTTCAGAACTGCACAGGAACCAGCAAGAGTTTAAAGTGGGACAATGAAATTGAAAACACTGATATCTGCTCACACCACAACAGACAGAATACTGCTGCAGCCAATTGCCATAAGTAGCTTTGTCCTCAAGGACAACCACTGCCCCCTTTTTCCCTGCATGATAGTTCTAGTGCAACACTAAGTCACAAGGCTGACACAGAACAGAGCCCCAGGCAAAACCCTGATTTCATTTATGCCTCTTCAGACCTAGGTCAGCTAGAGTGAAGTTAGATCTACTTCAGATTTACATGAGATCTGAACTTGGGCCCAAGAGCTGTGCTCCATCAGGAACTGATTCTCCCCAACCAGGAAAGTGTTAACCTCAGCTTAACATTTCTAGGTAGGAAAGGGAATGCAGCCCTAAGTTAGAGCAGTGACAGGGGGATAGGGGCTGTAAATCCTCCCAGAATTTCCCTGGATGCAATCAAGCTGTGCCTCTGCAGTGTGAATATTCACTTACCTATAAAACCCCGTGGCCGACAGGCTAACACAGTTCTCATAGGCGGCTTTAATCTGGCAAAGTGAACAAGAGTTGGAAAACAGCAATTGACCACCCAGTCTCTGCAAAATAGCTACCCCAAACACATTTCCAGGAGACCATGAATAGGTGTCCAGTGACACATAGCTGTCATGCTACCCAGCACCAGCAATGCCAAGGGAAACATCATGATGCAGCTGCTTCCCCAAATAGCTCTGTCAGCAGCTACCAAGGGCAGAACTTGCCCATTGGCAGGGGGATAAGACTTGCTCTGTTTGTTCGGCTCTCAGCTACAGGTTATGCTTTCAACCTCAGACAAAGGTTAAACTGACAGTCACCTTGACTTCAGTGAGGCCAAGGGAAATCCTATCCTGACTTCCAAATCACAAAGTCAAAGCTCCTTCCATGAAGAGAAGAGCTTGGATCTGAAAATGGCCTGAGAGCCTTACAGCACACCAATCTCTTATTATTGAGGGTTCAGAGATATTGCAGCCAAGGAGCACTACAGGAGGTGGATGGCAGCTCAACAAAGAGTCATCTTTGTCACAGAATCCCTTCACTACAAATCAGGTTTCTTCTTGTCCTAGAACGTAGCCTGACTAGAGAGATATATGTAACCACTCAAGACTTTTATTTGGTCAAGTTTGTCATAGGTAGGCTGCAGGATCAGGAGAAATCTCAGTATTAAAGTCATAACTGATGTTTTGGGGATGACCTCTTGCAAGCTTTGGTTACTTCCCTTGCCAGCTTTCTGTTTCACTGTCTTTGCTCAAATCTTTGCTAGTGAGATGCAGAAGACCTGGAGGATATACCTGCGTACAGGGTCTGCTAATTAAAACAATCTCTGACAATGTCCACTTGTCTCCCAACAGATAACAAACAGCTTACCCAGTCTTCCCAGGATCCTTTGGGATTAGACTGTTTGATTGGCTCAAGTCTTTTTAAGATAGTCTGACACGCATTCTATAAACAAAGAGAGAGAGAAGCAATATTTTAAGATTTGAAAAGTCAGCTTATAGTATTAAAAGCCCTATAAGAGTTTCAAAGAACCTTCTGTTTAAATCAATATTGCCTTTAAGACTTTGGCATATCATAAAAAGGAACAAAGTTCACCTAACAGATGTCTTGCTGTATAGGAAGAAATCTTGACTGAAAAGGATTTTCAGCCATCGTTGTGCTGATGGCAGAATGGAATCCCAAATACAGAACAGAACTTTTCAGATCATGACACAAAATATCAGAAGTCCACCCATTTAGACAGTAACTTTATCTGTACCAAGTCATAGCAGGACAGCTTAGCATATCTAGCAAGATGATCCTATAACACTGAAAAAAATATTCTCGCCAAAATTCAACCTACTCAGAGAAGCCGTGCAGAGAATAAAAACAGCCTGATGATTTTACTTTACAGGTTACACTTCCCCTTTTCTTTAAACCTGAGAATGACCGGTACTAAATTCCTCTTTTCAATAGAGAAGTCACACACCCTGCAAATATATGCATTGGTAACTCCACCATGTCAGAGATAGTCATGACCATGCCATTGCTACAGAAGCCTGTTTGCTCTGATTGTATCAACACTTAAAGGTGTTTGGTTCTGCAGCACAGCCCACAAACCATCTGCTATTAATGTTTGCAGCACAATATATTTGTTACAGATAAGGATTAATTACTAAGAAACTATCTATTTAAATGAATGCTTTGTTGTGTTCATTTTGAGTAATCACAAACACTCCATTTTAGAACTACAAAAGGACTGAAGGAGAGCTTTGAACAACTTGGAAAAAAAAATACAGTCATTCATCATCTAACACCACCAGTAGTTATAACAGGTAAGGAAGTTATGAGGTATCCTTAGCCTGGAATTGCCTTTTGATGGTTATGTTTTCCTTAAGCAATAGATAAATACACATTAACCTTTCATGTTCCAGAGTCCTAGCTTATAACCCACTAGTTTAAATAACTCAGTTTCCGTACATGGACAGCCATTCCATTGATGTCTGCACTGACAGATGCAGCTGTCGGGGAGGTATTTGGGACAGTGTTTGTGCTCGTTTCACTGATGTAAATTTTGGAAGTGGGTATTCCCAGTGACCTGCTAGCAACCTGTGGAGCAAAGGTAAACAATTGGTAAGCAGCTCTTCTTATACATTAGCATTATCATTCATTGCTTACACTGCTAGGACTCACACTGCAACCTCTACCCTCTCCTGTTCTAAGTTTCATTTTTCTTGAAGACTCAGTTGATTCAGTGACTGAGAGCTAGCCAGAACAATAAGTTTGCACTTCACAGGCTGAATGTGTGCTTACACTTACACTTTTGCCACAATGACAGACATTCACTTCACTATTATGAGACTAAACTCTTCTCTCAACAATTATAAGAATCAGAGGATAAAGAGCCCTATTAGATTTTCCCTTTCATTTCCCTGCCAAAGCAGTGTTGCTCCATTAGGCCTTTTTAACTACAAAGCATTAGCGTATGCAGATAAATGTTTACAATACAACTAATTTTTGTATAAAATATATGTAAACTGTAGTTTTATGAGATGAAATGAAATTGCCAGAGAAGCTAGATTATAAGCATAACCTGCATTATCTACATAATAAGAGTTAAGATGATAAAGAATCTAATTCTCATACTCAATTGTGATAATACCCTGGAAATCTAGCACTGCTGCTGAAACGATTAAGAGGAATTAGTCATGATTTGTTACCCTATGCATGCACATAGAGGAAGTGTCAAGCTGTCTGAGGCAATAATATGGAGTGAGTGTAATTTTCCTGAAACAATGTCTCATTCAGTTAAGTCCAAACTCATTATTACCTGAATCATTTTGGTGTGAAGTCCTTGACCCATCTCAGTCCCCCCATGTGTAAGTAACACAGAGCCATCTGTATACACATGGACCAGAGCTCCAGCCTATAAAAGGGAACATTAATCCAAGAGTCATCATAAATGAACTAGTAAAGTACTTAGCATATTTCAGTTACAGACTATGGAGAGAATTAATTTAGAACTACACCAATGTTGTTCTTTGGTGTAATTAAAGCCACTAGTTCACACTTGAGGTGAGTTTGGTTTAGTCTCACCAACTCACTAGAAGTTCCAATGACATAACAAACCTCAGTCAGTATTTTCAGTTCAGAAAGCGGGTCACGTAACCCAAAACTGCCCTTGTGAAACAGAGATGCACCCTTCACCTAAACTTGCTAACACCACTGACAGTCCATCAAGTCAGGTCAAACACAGGAACAGTGTTTTGACTGTTGAGGAAGAGGGCATAGGCAGGGAAATTAACATAACACAATACCACGGAAACATAGCTGCATTGTGGTCTCTTTTGGACAGTATAAACTGGTAACTGTTGCGTTGCTCATTTTAGTTTGAAAAATGTGTGCTCTTTGTTAACTAATTTACTACTTCTTTGAAAAGCTCCAGTTTGGTACAAATGGAGGAGGGCCTAGGGGAGGCAGCATAAACCTAGCTTCTCTACTGAAAAGATGCATGACACTTACAGACCTGGTTCAGAAATGGGATAGTGAAACTGATGCCAAATTTGGTAGGAATGATGCACATCCCTCTCTTCTTCCAGCGATTCTGCCTGCAAGGAAAGAACATTATTCATATACTCACAAGCCTTTCATCACAACTCAATACTATGCTTCCCTCTGACAGCTTGGGTATCAAAGCAGAAATGAAATACCTGAATGCAATATATACTGAGTTAATCAGTAATTTTTATGAAAGATTGGCTTTGTTTATGGGTCCCAACAATAAGAAATCAGAAATGAAGATGCTCCCCCAGGTATTATAGAAGCAATTGTCTAAACTATTAACTATTCAGTTGTATATACAAGCCAACTAAAAAACTACAAGGCAGTGGAAAGCCTAAACAAATTGCCTTGATAGCCAAAGCCTAGCTGTACTTAACAGACCCCCCTCCTTTGCTACATTTCCCTTACAAAATCATGTCATGCTAGGTCTGATTCCTGCCTTATTTAAGCTACCAGCTCTCTGATAGAGGTTTCTTCCCACAGTAAGCATGAAGGAATTTCAAAAAGAGACGTTTTTAGAAGTCTCTCTGCAAATATAAGGTCTGACTTCACATCACTCAAGTTGCTAATAGAACTTCAGAAGTTAGTAGGCAACAGGTGCACCCAGTAACAAGACAGCTCCAGAACACCTACTTGTTGAATTCTTCAATTAGTTTCTTCCTGGCGTGATAGCTAGAGCTTGACAAACATTCATCCCAGCATCTTCGTAGAGTAAATCCCTCCAGCTTTTGGTTAAAATGAGTCAGGTCTCCTTCATGATAAAGATTGAGCTTCCGCACCTTCCCAAAGAAACATATAAAGGACATGCCAAGTTTAATGCTTCAGACTAGGTCTTTTTAATGGATGACATCAAAAGCATGTCGGTTCCTAGTTTTACTCCTCTGCTCACTCTACAGAACAATATAATTAACAGACATACATCTGTTTACGGGAAAATTGGGACTAAGACATTAAGGCTGGGAATATTCAAGAGAGATTGGGACTTAAGCACATTGTTAGTAAGATTAAGGTACCTGCTGCCTTTGGACTTTTTTTTCAGTATCTATCCTTAAAGCAGGTGTTACATAATTGAGGCTACTGAGGGAATTTAATGGAGCAGAAGATAATCTATGCTATAATGTGGCTGTCATACAGAAAGTTTGAGATCCTGCTAAGGGCTTAGCAGAAATGAAGCAAAAGTTCTCATGCTTAATTATTTTCTGTTGTTGTGTGCAGTTCTCAGAGCTTGTTCAAAGGCAGCACTGCCCTGAAATGTGTCAGTGGATCTGTACCTCCTCAGGTGGCAGGCCACACTTCTGAGCAAGGTCGCTCATCCAGCACTCAGCGATCATCATTCCTTGGGGCCCTCCAAAGCCACGGAAGGCTGTGTTAGAAGGTAAATTTGTCTTGCAAACAATGCCCACGCTGCTGACATTCGGGATGTTGTAGGAGTTATCCAAATGTAACAGGGCTCTGTCTATAACCTGGTGAAGTGAAGGAATGGGGTGGACACATTTTACACGAATCACACGTCAGACTTCTTACTAGCTGCCAAAGCTGGCAGCTGGCTGGAAAGCTCTGAAGCTAATTTACAACAGCCAGCACTTTCTCTTGCACCCTGCAGTACTGCAGTCAACACAGGTAGATGAGCACCGAGGTGCAGCCAGTACTCCCTCCCATTTGCAATGGAGTGTCAAGTGGCAACCTCCTGAAGGACAGGACAATAAGCACACTTCTCTGTTGACACTTATGACCCCAGGACAGATTGAGCTTCAAAGTCCTTTGTTGGCCCTAGGCTCATGCTGAGCCAAACTGCTACTAAATGCCATTACCCACCTGGAAGAACCATAATCTTCTTTTAATTATACTGAGTAATCTGTTACTGGAAAAGAAGTCTTGCTGGTATCAAGGGGACAACTATATGAAACAAAGATTTTCAACAGTAAACTGCAAGATTTGAGATCTTTGTCCACTAACTGTCCAAACTGGGAAAGGGCCAGAGCTTCCTTCTGGCTTGTGTTTCCAGATTTCCCCTCCAGCAGCAGCACCGAGGGGAGATTATGCACATCCCAACCTTATTTCAACATGGAGCGCTTTCCAGTCCCCTGATTCAGACACAGTCAAAAAGACAATTCACATAGATGTACTCTCAACAGGGCCCTTAGTTTATGCAAAGACACTTGCCTGCCATTCTGCTCTGCACAGCACCAACCAATTGCTATAGCATTGAATGTGGCTCTGGTAGAGAGCTCTTGCAGTTCTCTCCTACCAAAATGGATTCATTTTTGCAGAAAATTATCAAAGACTTAGTGGGCTACAGAAAGGGAGCTAGAATAAACATGATTGACACTAAGGCTATTGGGTTGGTCACTCACATGACAGAAAAGGAGAGTTTTTTACTCATCAGCACAAAAATTCTTGGAGACAAACTCAGAACTCAGGCCCGTTCTTTTCCTTAGTGCTTGTGAACCAAGTGTTAGATTTAGCCGGTCCTTAACAAGCTTGTTGATTTAGGCACTCTGCTCTGATCAGCCTATTGACTTGCATGTTTCTTATTCCAAGGAATAGCTTTCCCCAAAGCTGGAGAACTATCAGTCATCTTGCATTGTGCAACAAGTTTCCCATCACAGCCCTCTGTAATGCAAAGCAAACTTTCTTGACCCTTTTGCCTAATCCAAGTTATTACAGCATTACTAAGAATTATGCGGCACATGCCAAGGCAGGTCAGTTGGCTCAGAGAGCAGTTGTAGAAGCTCCAAAAACCCATCAAGGTCTGTTTTCAGTCATAATGTAACTGTGCTACAGCCATTATCATAGACTGGTTTGGGTTGGAAAGGACCTGAAAGATCACCTAGTTCCAAACCCCCCGCCATGGGCAGGGACACCTTCCACTAGATCAGGTTGCTCAAAGCCCCATCCGACCTGGCCTTGAACACTTCCAGGGATGGGGCATCCACAACCTCTCTGGGCAACC
>JANHGO010000027.1:7266080-7284929 GCA_024606505.1 Aquila spilogaster
ACCATTTTTGTGAAGGTATCCACACAGGCATTGCGGATCCTCTCTGGGGTGGCAGGGCTGTCCAGCCTGAATGGTTCAGTCACGCCAGAGTCTTCTCTTGCTGAGTAGATAGCATCCTTAATGGCGTAAAACACTGAGGCAGACAGGAACAGAGGCGGCTCTCCCACAGCCTAGACAGAGCACAAGCAAGATGAGACTGCAGCTCAGAACAGTCCTGGCCCTGGAAAGACCAATGAGGCTGACAGAAGGATGAGCAGGTCCTAGATGGCAATCACTGCTCTCATTCCTGCTTTGTAGCTTCTCAATCTAGCAGATATGATCGACAAGGAAAGGCCATGACAAAACAGTACTTCCCCTTCCAGGTGTGAACCTCAGTCTATCAGAAACAGGAAGCAGCAAGCTAGAACTGCTTCCAGTTTAGTAGGTGTGAACAACTCCCATTCCGTCTTAAAAAGAGACAATATGAAAATACAAGATTTCTAACATGGGAAGACTGTGATAAAGGGAAAAAAGACTAACCCATCTCCGAATCCCTTTGGGTAGTACAAAACGTGCAGCAAATGGGTAGAGCACACAAGACCCGAGGGCGGCCTTTCAGTATCTGAAGGGGCTAGACTATTTAGCAGGGTCTGTGTGACAGGACAAGGGGAAATGGTTTCTAACTAAAAGAGGAAGAGATGTAGAGAGAACGTATGGAAAAAGGTCTCTACAATACGGGCAGTGAGGCACTGGCACAGGTTGCCCAGAGAGGTGGTGGTGCCCCAGCCCTGCAGACAGCCAAGGTCAGGCTGGATGGGGCTCTGAGCACTGATGGAGCTGTGGGTGTCCCGGTTCACTTCAGGGGAGTTGGACTGAATGGCCTTTAAGGGGTCCCTTCCAACTCAAACAATCCTATGATTCTATGATAAAATCAGGTGTTGCGACACATGCATCATTACTTTATCACGCATTCATAGAGCAGTAAGAGGCCTACTGGTCGTGCAGGCATACCTTGGAGGAATAAATTGCCTTGCTGTTGGGGCAGTCACGGAGAAGAGACACATAGAATTCTGTCGGGATGTCTCCAAACGCTGGGATTTTGTACATCCCCGGACCTCGAGTGTACAAGTTCCCTTCAGGTGAGTAGCGCAGCTCCTCCATGGTGAAGAGCCCAATGCCTTGGACAAACGCTCCTTCTATCTACAAAAACATCCAGACAAGGTTGTGCTCTTTATTCGTTGCTGTTCTTCCCCACACAAAAGCAAACAGTGACAATTTAACCAGAACTTTCAGTCCTCCGTTCCTGGCTAAATCCCCACTTCATCTCTAAACCCTTTTGTTGATTACAGCTCGGAACTTTTGTGCAAATCCTGCGTTCACAGCGTAGGTGTGACTGCACTTCCCTGGTAGATGAAGCAATTCACCCATACAGAGAAGCGGGTACGCTGTAAATGCAGGACAAGGATTTGTTGATAAAGCAAGAAAAATATATATGTATATTGATTCCTTCACAGGCAGATTAGCACTGCATGAGTAGTGCTCACTGATAATTCAAAGGACAAGAAGAAAACGTACCTGAAAACAAACTATTTTACAGTTTGTGTTTCTATATCACTATTGCCATATTTCAGTACAAACGCTTTCTCAAGCACTGCTTATTCTCAGGTCAGCAACACAGACACGTGCAAAGACACTGCCATATCCATCCAGCCATTAAAGCCTTCTTTATGTGATTTTTTCTACTGTAAATTATAGGAGGAAGAAAAATGAAAGAAAGGGAGTGGCTGTGAGAGGAGCACATACAACGGTCCTGTATGAGGAAGCTCTGCTCTCTATGCCCACAGAGAGATTCGATAGACTGCCCTGCGGATTCAACACAAGCATTCCTTAACCCAGCGCCATGTGCCTGTGGTGCCACAGCTATACAGCCTCCTTTCTCTCTTTTTCCCCCAGACCTTCTGCAGCAACACATGGAGGGACGCAGGAAATTGCCGTCTCTTTGACAGTCTCCGTATAACCCATCTCTTTCTTCCCAGCCCCAGTCTGACAGGCTGAGAATACAAAGGCTCCTTTCTCTTTGAAGTGGCTGAGGGAAAACATCTCTTTCAGAAAAGATGTTGCTTTCCAAGTTTCACTGCAGCTACAGCAGACTTTGTGTTACAGAAATCAACCCTGCAGCAGCACCACTAGAGTTGCACTATACTGACACCTACAGTTAGCAAAGCAGTTGGATTGTTTTGACAAGGTAATCATGAACCTAATGATACATCTCAGTGTATCAGAAAACCTTATGTTTATTACCTTTTCTTGCTGACTAATAAGTAACTTAGTCCCTGCCATGGAATATTCTTTCTGAGCTCCCTGCACGGCAGTAGCTGGAGGATAGAATCTACTGCCCCAACTCTCAGCTACAGAAGAATTTTCACTAAATTAAACAGGGCTTGACATTGACACACAGGAGCATAGAAACGAAGTGTAGGATTTAGTGGATGTATTCCACGTAGCAGAAACTGGCCCTGGGATGAGGTTATTCCACTGTAATAATATTCTCTGCATTCATAATCCTGCGCCTACTGCATAGTTAATTGTGGGCCAAGCTGGTTTTCATAGCCAGCCTAGAATATGTCACTGGATACCCAAATTAAATTTGCAAAGGCACAAGTTAGAGTGGGATAATGATTTATCTAGAAAAGCTCAAGTGCAATATGATCTTGAACGTGGTGAAATTAGTGAGACTATTTCACTTACCTGCCCTATATCTATGGCTGGGTTCAGACTGGTGCCAACATCCATAACAATGTCTGTGCGAATGTTCTAAGAGACAGAAACAAAGAATAAATCAGCACGGATGATGAAACTGGTACACCATGGTTTCGTTTGACGAAGAGGAATACATTCACCAGTACCCAAACTTGGCCAGCGTTCAGCAATCTATGCCAAGCTCAATTCTTCCTGCTATCTTTTAAACCAGTTCATCCTTAAAGCAAAGCAAAGCAGTTTCCCCTGGAGATCAATTGGACTCAATCTGTATTAGTTCCAAGCTGCCAGGGTCAGTGCTCTGTACCTGAGCACAACCCACTGGGTCGGAAGGTCAGATTCTAGTGAGTTGTCTTGTTTCTTCTCCTTTCTTTCTGAAAGATCCCAGTGCTATTTTTAATGATTAACTCAATTCTGACACGTTGGTATTCCTTTATGCTAACACACAGCCACTATCTCCTACCATAAGCAAATCCCATAACTTTTGCAATCACCCAGTCAGCTGATAATAGCCCTGCAGGGCAGATAATTATCATTTTATTATACTTCCCGGACCGTTGCACTGTGGAACACAGATGTTAAGAAATTTACTAAAGGTCACACTGGACCAATGACACAGCTAGGAAGAGGCTGACACCCAGTATTGGCTCTAACTCCCTGTGAATGTTTCCTTTACCCAAACACAGAGGGCTATTTCCCTGCTGACCCCCTCACCTTGTGGTCACCTGTCAGGCAATCTATCTCAACCTCGGAGCAAGCAACACCGTAACTGAAGTAGCAGAACGGCTTCCCTTCGTTCGTTTCAAAGTTGTAGCCAAGGTCAGGAATTCTTGATGCAGAGAAAAAAACAAAACCAGATTTAATTCCACAGTCAAAAGGAATACAGTGTAATTTATCAACATCTTAATTCGCTCATGCTTTATCCCCTCCCTCAAGCCCATGCAGAAATGAAAAGCATTAAAAACTATAAATAGAAGTCTGATAAAGCTCCCCTATATTCCCAAACCCAACTGAAACTATTTTAGCCATCTTTATTTTCTGACAAATCTCAGGGCTTATGGTGACTGTTATGGACTCATTCTCACAAATCCAGTAGCAAATCCTTCGTTTCTGAGTGCAGTTAAACATTTCTTGGAGGTCATTTGCAATGTTTCTAGGTAGGAAAGTGCATGCAGTCCTGAATTAGAGTAGTGACAGGGGGATTAGGGCTGTAAATCCTTCCAGAATCTCCCTGGATGCAGTCTATGCAATTGAGTAAGAACTGCCTTTGCAGCACGAATACTCACTCACCTATAAAATCCTGTGGCTGACAGACTAACACAGCTCTCATAGGCGGTTTTAATCTGGCAAAGTGAATAAGAATTTGAAAACAGTTATTGTCCAACCAGTGCCTGAACACCCCAAATACATTTTGAGGAGGACTTGAACAGAAGGTGTCTGGTGATGGGCAGCTGACACACGGTGCCAGTAGTGCCAAGTGAAACGTCTTCTTGCAGCTGATTCCCCAAATTGCCTGATCAGCAGCTGCCAAGCAGAGCGGCAGAGCTGTAAGACTGACTTGTGCTTATGTGGCTCTCAGTTAGACTTTCAGTCTCAAAGACAAAGGTTAAACTGCCGTCTTCTGGACTTCAGGGAGGCCAGGAGAAATTCTGTCCTGACAGTCAAATCTCTCAGCCAAAGCTCCTCCCCTGAAGCGGAGAACTTGGTTCTGAAAACAATTTGAGAGGCTTACAGCACATCAATCTCTCATTACTGAGGTTATAGAGAAATTGCAGTCAAGGAGAACTGGCTGCTAAGTCAGAGTCATCTTTGTCACAGGATCCATTCATTACATATAAGATTCCTTCCTACCCAGGCCTGGAGCCTTACTACAGATAGGTAACCTCAAGACTTGATGGGTTCCTGGGCAGACTGATCTAGGGGTTACAACCCTAGATAATCTTTAAGGTCCCTTCCTTCCAACCCAAGCCATTCTGTGATTCCATGATTTGGTAATGCTTGTCATAAGCAAACCCCAGGATCAATCACAACTGATGTTCTGGGGATGAGCCCTTGCAAGCTTTGACTACTTCCCTTGCCCTATCTCCTCAGATCTTCATTAGCAGGATTAGAGATGCAGGAGGGTGTACCTGCATTCAGGGATTGACAGCGAAAACAATCTCTGTGAATGCCCATTTGCCTGTTGACAGCTACAGACAGCTTACCCAGTCTTCCCAGGACCCCTTGGGATTAGACTGTTTGATTGGCTCAAGTCTTTTTAAGATGGTCTGACATGCATTCTAAAAACAAATAGAGAAAAGCAATATTATAAGGTTTGAAAAGTCAGTCAGTAGTATTAAGAGCACTTCGAGTCTCAAAGAACCTTCTGTTTAAATCAGTGTTGTTTTTAGGACTTTGGCATATCATACAAAGGAACAAAGTTCACTAGAAAATGGCTTGCTGTATAGGAGAAATGTAGACTGAAAAGAAATTTGAAACAGATTGTGCTGATAGAAGAGAATACCAAATACAGCACAGAGCTTTCCAGATCAATATACAAAACATCTTAAATCCATTTGTTTATACACTAACTTTACCAAGTCGTAGTAGACCACCTTAGCATATATAGCATGATGATCTCATAATATTGGAAACAAATATTCTTGCCAAAATTCAACCTCAATTAAGCTGTGCAGAGAACAAAACCAGCCTGAAGTTGAGATTTTTAACTTTCAAGGTTATCTTCCCTCTTTTCTTCAAACCTGAGAATGACCAGGACTGATTTCGTCTTTTCAATGGAAAAATCACATGCCCCGCAAATAGATGCATTGATAACGCTATCCCATGCCAGAGACAATCATGATCGTGCCATTGCTACAGAAGGATATTTGCTCTAAGTTTATAAAACTTGTGTCTTTGGTTCCATAGCACAGGCCACAAACCACCTGCAAGTAATATTTGCAGCAAAATATACCACTCATTAAGTACTAAGAAGTTAGCCATTTAAATGGCTGCTTTGTTCTGTTCATTTTTGAGTAATCACAAACACTCAATTCTATGACTATAAAAGGACTGGAAGAGAAAGTAAAGAAGTAACTGGAAGCAAAAAATACAGTCATTCATTATTTGACATCCCCCCAATAGCTATAACAGAAGTTAGAGGTATCCTTTGCCTACAAGTCCCTTTTGAAAGTTATTTTCCTTAAGCAATAGATAAATACACTTTTCGTCTTCTTGAGTCCCAGCTTATGACCCCATAGCTTAAATAACTTAGGATCAGTACATGGACAGCCATTCCGTTGATGTCGGCACTGACAGATGCAGCTGTTGGGGAGGTATTAGGGACAGTGTTAGTGCTGGTCTCACTGATGAAAATTTTGGAGGTGGGGATCCCCAGTGACCTGCTAGCAACCTGTGGAGCAAAGGAAAACAATTGGTAAGTGGCTCTTCTTACACAGGAGCATGACCATTCACTCTCTACACTGCCAGGGTCCACACTTCAGCCTCCACACTCTTCCAGTCCAAAATTTCACCTTTCTTGGGAACTCAGTCGACTTTGTGCTTGAGAACCTACCAAAACGTTGTTAAGTTTGCCCTTCACAGGCACTATGCGAGTACATACGTGTACACTGACCCAAATGGTAGGCATTCACTGCATTATTCTCAATTACCAAAGCATCAGAGAATTAAGAGCCTTATCGTTTCCCTCTTCATTTCCCTGCTGAAGCAATGTTGTTCTTTTAAGCCTTTTTAGCTATCATGGCATGAAGATATGCAGATACATTTCTGACACAACAAATATACACAGAAAAATATAAACAATCTATTTTTATGGTGTGACAGTTAATTGCTGTAGAGGCTAGATTGTAGCCATAACCTGCATTATATCTACACAAGAAGAGTTAAGATTATGAGAATTCTAACCTTCCCGCTCAAATGTAGTAATACTCTAGAAACCTAGTACTGCAGTTTAAGAGAAATTAATTATCATTTGTTACCCTAAATGTGCACATAGAAGAGGTGCCAATCTCCCTGAGGCCATTCTATAGACAGAGTGTAATTTGCCACAGAAGGTGTCTCATTAAGTCCGAACTCATTATTACCTGGATCATTTTGGTGTGAAGCCCTTGACCCATCTCAGTCCCACCATGTGTAAGTAACACAGAGCCATCTGTATATACATGGACCAGAGCTCCAGCCTACGAAAAGGAATATTAATCCAAGTTTTGTCATAAATGAAGTAGCCAGGTGCCAAGCAGAATTCAGTTACACCATTCACTTGAACTTGCAAACACCCACTGACGGTCTCTCAAGTCAGGTTAAATGTAGGAATGAAAACTACCATTTTTCAGTATCAAAGTATTTCCACTATCGAGGAAGGGGGCACAGACAGGGAAACAAACATTACAAACAACAAAAATTCAACTGCACTGGAATGGGGTTTTTTTTTTTGGACAATATAAATTGGTAACTGGTGTTACGTTCATTCCCGTTCAAAAAATGTTTTGCTTTTTTCTTAACTAATTTAACTTCTCCGAAAAGATCTGGTTTAGTACAAAGGGAGGAAAACCTGAGAAAGGCAACATAAATTGAGGTCCTTTACTGATAAGATGAATGGCTTTTACAGACCTGGTTCAGAAACGGGACAGTGAAGCTGATGCCAAATTTGGTAGGAATAATACACATCCCTCTTTTCTTCCAGCGATTCTGTCTGCAAGGGAACAACATTATGCATGAATGAAGCTTTCACTGCAACTCAGTGCCACGTTTCTCTCTGAGAGGATGGGCATCAAAGTAGAAATTAAATATGTGAATGCAATATAGACAAGAGTTAATCGTTAATTATTAAGAAAGAATGGTTTTGCGTATAGGTCCCTACAAGAAGTAATCTGAATCGAAGATGGCCTCCTAGGCATTAGAGAAGCAATTGCTTGGCTATTAGCTACTCAATTGTAAATATAAGCTAATTAAGAAAGATGACATAGCAATGGAAAGTCTACACAAATTTTCCTGCTAGTCATAAGAAAACTCAAGCGAAGTCTGGACTCTACAGACCCCTCTCCTGCTACATTTCCCTTATCAAACAGCATCATGCTAGGCCTGATTCCTGCCTTATCTAAGGCATCAGGTCACTGTGAGAGGCTTCTTTACACAGTGGGCCTGAAGGAAAAAAAAAATATATATATATTTAGAAGTTGTTCTGCAAATACATGGACTAACTCAAGTGATGTGAGCATCACTTAAGTTGCTAAAAGACCTCCAGGAGTTAGAAAGGAGCAGGTACAACCAGAAATTCCACAGCTGTGGAACACCTACTTGTTGAATTCTTGAATTAGCTTCTTCCTGGCATGATAGCTAGAGCTTGACAAACACTCATCCCAGCATCTCCGTAGAGTAAATCCCTCCAGCTTTTGGTTAAAATGAGTCAGGTCTCCTTCATGATACAGGTTGATCTTCCGTACCTTCCCAAAGACAAATATAAAAGACATGCCAAATGTAATGCTTCAAACTAGGACTTTTAAAGGATGCCATCAAAAGTACATTGATTCCTAATCTTTACTCCTCTGTTGACTCCACATAGCAATAGAATTAACAGATAAAAATCTGTTTATGGAAAAATGGGACATAAGACATTAAAACTGGGAATATTCAAGAGACATTATTTAAAATATCGTTAATTAGATTAAGGCACCTAGTGACTTTGGGCTTTCTCTGAATATCTAGTCTTAAAACAGGTATTTCGAATACTCAAGGGAATTTAAGGAAGCAAAAGATAATCTGTGCTTCAATGGGACACTCACAGAGAAAGTCTGAGATTCTGCAAAAGGTTTAGCAAAGATGAGGCAAAAGTTCTTATGCTCCATAATTTTCTGCAATTGTGCTCAATTCTCAGAGCTTGTTCAAAGGCAGCACTGCCCTGAAATGTGTCAGTGGATCTGTACCTCCTCAGGTGGTAGGCCACACTTCCGAGCAAGGTCACTCATCCAGCACTCAGCAATCATCATTCCTTGGGGACCTCCAAAGCCACGGAAGGCTGTGTTGGAAGACAAGTTGGTCTTGCATATGAAGCCCATACTGCTGACATTGGGGATATTGTAGGAGTTATCCAAATGTAACAGGGCTCTATCCATAACCTGGCAAAGAGAAGTGGTGGAGGTGTACACATTTTACATGAATTACATGTCATACTTCTAACTGACCACCAAACCCAGCCTGGAAGGATCTGAAGACAATTTACAACAACAGACACTTTCTTTTCATCCCACACGTCTGCAGTCAACACAGATGAGCACTGAGGTATAACCAGTATATCTTCCCAGAATGAAAAAACACACTTCTCCATTGATACTTAGGACCCTGGAACAGATTGAGCTTCCAAATTATTCTTTGGCTCTGAGCTTTACCTGGGCCAAACTATTATTAAATGCCATTATCCACCTGGAAGCATCAGCATCTTCTTTCAATTATACTAATCTATTCCTAGGAAAGAGATCTTGATGATATCAAGTGACTCAGCAGCTGGATACTCACATAAAAGGAAATTTTTCTGTTCCACAGTACAAAAATTCTTGAAGACAAATTGAGAACCCAGGCCCATCCTTCTGAACTCCAACGTTAAGCTTCTGTTAGCTTTAGCCACTCCTCAACCAACTTGTTGATTCAGACACCCATGATCTAACTATTGACTTGCACATATTTTATTTCAAGAAGCTGGCTTTCCCCAAAGCTAGGAGACTATCAACCACCTCATGTTGTGCATGCAGACCTCATGTCCCACCACAGCCCTCTGTAACGCAAAGCAAACCCTCTTGACCTTTTTAACTTAGACAAGTTATTAAAACATCAGTATCGACTATGTGGCACATGCCAGGGCAGGCCAGCTGACTCAGGAGGCAGTTGTAGAAGATAAAAAACCATCAAGAACTGTCTTCAGTCATGTCAGAGAGCAGGATGTTAAAGCATCGCTGTAGACAAAAGTTCTAAAGTAAGAGCAAAAGATTATGCAGGGAAACACACCTTCTGCCTGGTCATCTATCAGAAAAATTTACTTTACTTACACCATGAGAGAGGTCTGCAGAGTTTCCCCCATTACTGTAGTATGACACTTCCAAACTCTTGACTTTCCCATCCTTCATGAAGCCAACCTGTTAAGAGAGTTTCCTCAGTAATGTTTTGTCTACAAAATGTTGTATCCTACTTTCCTTCAAAAAATGAATAGGCCTCATGAAGACAAAAAGTTGACCATCTTCTGCTCTAGCACAGGACAAGCATACGCAGTAAACGAGAATGCTTCCCAGTAAGGGGTCCATGCATGCATCTTAATCTTGATCTGGAAAACTCTTCTAAAACGGATGCCGACCGCTTGTCACAGTCATACTTCCCTTCACTTCTGTCTTGCTTTGAAAAACAAAAGCAGTTGGATGGAAAAGCGCACAGCAGAAAGGAGGTTAACAGAATTATTAGTAGCATAATATCATAAACAAATAGGGAGCCATCTAAGACCAAAGTGACTGTCATCAGGAGCAAGGTCGCGGTTGGAGGAAAATGAAGTATTCACACTGAGGTCACAAGAAGAGATCCACCCAAGTCAGAAGATCTTTACAGAAAGTAGAACTGTATGAGCCAAAAGATCTTTAATGGGAAGAATGCCATAATCCAGCTGAACATGTCCATTTACAGCAGGGGATATCAGCAGAGAAACAACCGCAGCAGCAAGCTTATCACTGTATCTCACTATTCACTGACATTTCAAGTGATAACACTGAGACAACGTGCATTCATTTCATACGTGTGCATACCTTGTACCTCCCCAGGAAAGGATGTCTCCCACCGCTTATCAGCATGTCCTCATCTCGATCCAACATGCACCTTACTGGTCGGCCAGTTCTGTTAAAGGATACATTTATCACTGCACAATACAGTTCCTCCAGAATCATATTCATCTTCTCAATGTTTTTTCAGAGTGGCAACGGCTGCATGAGTTAGGGATAACATGCCTGGATTGTGGATCTTCCCCCCAAGAAAATGGTTAGATTGAGGAGAAAGAGAAAGAAAGACTCAAAGACAGATCTTTGGGGTTGGGACCTGTTGTTGAGAACACTTGTGGAGACTCCTATATGAAGATGGAAGGATAGTTTCATACAGAGAGAGAGAGACTAAAAAGTGAGAAATCACTTATCTCTAGGTTCTTTCTCAAGGCAGTCTCTTGGCTTTTCTAGGGAAAACTGCATATGAGTTACGTAATAATGCTAAGTGAAATATTAACTAGTCCTCAATTTGACCTTGCAACCTCCGTTGCTTATTTGTCATCCAAGGAGGACGGGAGGAACTCTTCATTTTCTATCAATTCTGCCTTCCCAGTGTCTCTCCTCATACTGTAAAAACATCAAGGGATCGACATAGACATGATTCTGTGAGCTCTAAGATATAGAACAGTGGTGCTTTGGCTGACAGAGAAAAAAATGAGCATTACTGACTATGTTTAAAAAGTAGGTTTGCTCAGAACAGGAGAAACAAAGCTGCTGTAAGTGTAGAAGCTGCATTTTGGCTATGCCCCTCTGAAGGTATTCAGTGCACAAATGTCAGCAAACACGGCCTCTGAGATGGCAACTACAAAAAGTTGCACAGTTAAAGAAGATCCCATATCAAAACTCCAGAAGCCACTGCACTTCAGCAATGGTTACGGTTTAGGTTCATTCCCCAGTGTTTCAGGAATTTGAAAAGCAGGGTTTCTGTTCAGTGTCTTCCCCCTCTTTTCAGAAAACCCCGAAAAGCAGTTTGTAAAAGAGCTGAGAAATAGTGTTGTATAGTTGGCATAGCAGGGGTCTGAGCAGAAAAGGAGGCTCTCATATCTGTGTTACATAACATAGCACAAGCAGAAATAGCACTGAGCTTTGAAGGGGTTTCTAAGTGAAGAGGATAGGCAAGAGTTTGAGATTCAAGAGTTTCCAGAGTACTAAAAGAACAGAAGAGGGTTTTTCCTCTTCTTTCCTGTTAAAAACTGTCAACCGTGCACAACCTCATCCCCTTTGAGCAGGTTCCTCTTCCAGCTAAGAGCCCCTTATACACCTCTCCTTTAGGAAATCCCAGGCTTGCTACAAGCTGCACGAACAGTCTTCAGAGTGTTCTAGTGCAAATGTTGCCCAGAAAGAGGCAATCTGGACCAGGTGAATTCTGAAAGCAAAAAAGCCCTATTCTCCACACTGAGACTTACTTGAAGGCTGCCACAGCCACTACAGTTGTCAGAATAGTATTTCTAGTCTCTTTGCCTCCAAATCCTCCTCCCATTCTTTTCACTCGAACCACAATCCGATTTGATGGAACTCCCAGTGCACTAGCAGTAAACTCCTAAAGAAAGAACAGAACAGCAGAAGCAATGTATGGAACTGCCCCAGTGTTGGTCTACATTGTCAGCATCCACACCACCTCCCTTTTTAACGTGTCATTCAACAGCCAGGCTTACTGACCTGCTGGCACCTTCTGTTATCCCTCATATGAGAGATGTGCTGCCAACAGAAATATCAGCCAGCTGGAATCAGATTCGTGACACCAGTTGGATGGATATGAACTTGAAATCCTACACCTATCAATTATTATTATTATTATTATTAAATAGAAGGCAAGTTAGGACCAACTGTGGAACAGCCATTCATTTAGTCTAAAACTGGTACTCAAAAGTCTTTTAGATTTGAGCTCAAAGAGACAATACCTGTGTCTTCATTAAGTTTTGGGTTGACACAAAGAGTTCCATCTCACCATCTTCCCCCTTGGGCACAGCCAAAGTACAGTGAGTTTCCAGATAGAAGTGCTCCTGTCCACCGAGGTACATCTCTCCTAGAAAATTAAAAGAAATGTCCCATAGATAGAATGTCATAAGATGCTTACCACCATCTCTTATCCGCAAACCACTGCCGTTTTGAGTCGTTAAATACCAAACACTTATGTTGCACAGCACTGGACACCCTTAGCTCCAAAACTGACACTTCCATTTTGATGTTAAAATATAAAATCAACCAAACAAGCAAAAAACAGCGTTTCAAAAGCAATCCTGCACTCCACACCACTGACCCAGTATTCCTTAAGATGTAACCCTGCCTATGGCAGAAGGGTTGGAACTTGATGATCCTTGAGCTCCCTTCCTACCCAAGTCATTCTATAATTCCCCGCAGTGTTTGATGCCTTCCAGACTTCCTTGATAGCACCACTGAGATGAAGGATATCCTATTTTAGAAGTAATGTTTATTCTCACCTTCCAAAATGTGATCAGATTCTTCAAACCCTTTCTTCACATCTCCCTTTTTAATGCTCTTTATAGGTTTAAAGAAGGATTGCTTCTCAATAGCTTCCTGGGAAACAACAACACAGTGAAACTTCTGTGGAAACCGAGCGAAAGCAAAGCTTCCTCTGACTGATGCAGAAGTGTTTAAGATAAAATGCACAAGGTCTTGTTCTATGCTAACTATGGCAACAGGAAAATGACTTGAACACTACAGCACAGCAGTTTCACAATAAACACCATAACTGGGCAATCTACGATTGTTCCTTGTGACCCATTTTACATCACGGATCCAGAAGCTCAAGGCCTGTAGCCAACAGAGCCTATGACTTCTGACTCGTGTTAACTGTAGTCCACAGCCCAAAGGGCAGTACAGAGAGAAAGAGACAGAAGGAGAAAACTAAATTCCCACATGGAGTGAGAACTCCTGCAGAAATAGTCCACTTCTGAGTCCAAGCCCATTCTTTCTTGTGGAAATTTTATGAACGCAACGCACTCTTGCCAGAAGTGCACGTCTCTATCATGAAAACAGAACAAAACAGGGATGAAACAACAGAAGTCAACCCGTTTCTGGCTCCGCTCTCTTCTTTCTGGGTTGAATAAGCAGATATAAGCTACAGAAAAGTTCTGACACATTTGAAAATGGACTGCTCACATAAATCAAAACCTCTGCTCATAGATGACTGCACGTCTGTGCTGGACAATGCACAGATTCTTTGAGTCGAATTCACATTACAAAACACACAGTACGAAATATTGACCTTCATAAAAATGAGTTCTAACTTCTCCCCAGTTCTAATTTCTCCCTAATGAGAACGGCTTTGTCCACTTTTTTCTCATTTCTAGATGAGAATGCTGTATGAGAGATAATTTGCTTTCACTCTCGCAGGGAAATCTTGTTAATAAGCGTTCCAGTTAAAAGAAGGCATGAAATAATCACACATTGTTGACATGTGTTTCTTCAGGTTTGAGAAGATCCATTTAAGGACTGCTGCATCCCGTCACAAAGACTAACGCAACACGTGGCTAAATAACCATGAGTGAAAGGAGAAGTTTGCTAGATGTCAGAGGTTTGTGAGCTAATTGAGGAAGCTGATCTAAGCCAGCTTACCTGGATTGTGACAACAGGTTGGAGCTCCTCATACTTAATCTTCACAGCTTTAGCTGCTCTCCTGGAATGTTCCTGTGTGTCTGCAATGACTGCTCCAATGATGTGACCGACACAAGTGACCTGCAGGCCAGATTTGGACCCTTCATCAGTTAGTGTGTATATATGCAGTAACCGCAAGGCTCATGTTAATTCTCTTTGACTCCTTCTTTTGAGTATTTTTTTTTTCCTCTGTTTGGTCTACGTAAAGCCAACTTTGAATAGCATAAGGAATAGATGAGTAGCTGGAGCAGGGCTTTTATGTCCCTGAGTAGCTGTCTGAATGGAATACAGTCATAATTACTCATAACATGACAAGAGAAACTGATCACAGAGAGCTCTAGGAAAAAAAACTGGAAGAGTGTAAGCCTGCCCAGCAGCCTGCAGCATAGAGGAGTACAATGAGATAAAGAAGAGGGGCATGGAGCAGGCCTTCGTGCATTTGGCACACAGATTTCTATTGACTCCAGTGCAGCCAGGATTTATCTCCGCATGTGGCAGAGGACTTCATGGGACAATATAAGTACTCATCTCCTGGGCAGCATGATTGAGAAAGGCTACTTTTAAGCACATACCACATCCTCAGCAAAGACAGTCTCATCATTAGCGATGCCAGTGATGTTACTGCCAGGAACATCCTTAGCAGAGACAAAGCACACAAACCCAGGGACTCTCTGGGCTTCAGATGCGTCTACAGAACTAAAGAAAGAAAGCAGGAGAAGTAGAGTTATTATTTCTCATTTTTCTTCCTGTGAGTGCTTATGAGACACCGATAAATGTTCAGGCTTGATTCCATGAAGTCTGGCTATGTAAAAGAGGAGTTTGTCATAAGGATATCACATGAGACTAAGGCAGAGAGGCAACTAAAACCATTTTCATTGAGCATTAATCACAACAGAAACGAAGCTCTAAATAAAAATAAATAGATTTGTGAAAGGTTGCGTTTGCAATATTATGTACGCGGGCTATGCATTTGGCTGGCTTTACAAAGGGACTGCTGCCAATGGAAGAGTTTGTGGCCTTGTTTCTGCTGAACGATTTAACGTCTTCTATAAACTACTGCAATTATTTCAGCATTGTTGTTTAGATTCCTGAGACTCTGCTGCAAGATGTGCCTGGAAGTCATTGTTTGTTTATCCCAGTGCACTACAGACGTTTAAACTTGTGAACTCTTAGGCAGCAGGAGCTGAAGACAACGCTATTTTTCTTATGAAAATTCACTTTCCAACACTTCTGTAGCAATGCCTCAGAAAGAATCCCCTGATTGATTCTTACACAGAAGCAGATAACTTCTAATTACATGTGGTAGTCGAAGGCTGACTCAGGTGAAGTGGAAGTGCTCAAAGCCAGTGTTTTGACCAACAGAAACACAGGTTGAGGTGCTTCCATTACTTCTGTCACCCAATGAAACATACTGCCACTTCCTCTACGGAATGACACAGACATAGTTTGAAACGTCAGCGTGCAGCGCAGGTGCAAGAGAACGTGCATGGCAACCTCTACCGCACACTGTGGTAATAGACATAGATAGGACGCTTTCTCTATGGCCGCACCTGCACTGGTAATAGTAACGATGCTTATATGCTTGTGGCACTCATCAAGGACCACACTGCAACATCTGAGATTCAATCACAATGATGGAACATTTTTTTGTCATAAGCTGGGAGTCAGCTACTGCATCAGTGCACCAATGACCACTGTGTGCTGCCCATCCCGTGTTCGACCATTGTGGGAAACCTCTGGGCAGGAAGCCTTAAATAGGCAGGAAGTATTGCCTAAGGAACAAGCAACACATCACAAGGCTAGCGAGGGCTGCGGGAGGCAATGTCATGCAGCATGCTGTGCCCCACGTCAAAGCAGAGGAGAGCCTGAAGGGCCACAGCATAAATACAATCAGTGTCTGAGTGGGACAGTCAGCGCTGCAGTGTAACAGCATTAAAACTCTTGTGAGAAATGTGGAAGACGTTACCTGTCAGGATGGACTTTATAGAGTTTGTAAGTCACCGTGGTTATAAATGCTGTAACAGCCATGCAGTCAGGACTCACAGTTAGTCAGTGCTAACAGGAGTGGAGCGGCACTGGCACTAGCAGGAGCAGGGTGGTATGCAAGTTACAAGCTGAATTTTTAAGATGGATAAGAAAAGGCATATTCAAGCTGTATGCTCTGGTCAGTGATGAAAACATCTCCTCAGGCGTTGCAGTGCTCTCCTACTCAACTCCTTTTTAATCCTGCACATTTGAATATGAGACAGGGCAAGAAGGCTGTCTAGGGATAAGGGCTTTGTGCTCCAAAACAGCCGAGTCAGTTGTTAATTCCCTCAGATCTCCCCTCACACAGACTTACAAGGCAGCTGTAACATTCACATCTCACCTCCATGTGAGACACCTCCATGCACAACCATGTGCAATGAACTGGAGTTCCCACAAGCGCGAGAAGCTTTCCCTCATCCCCAACTTATCATGTCAATGTTTTCTAAGACACCGGGAGCTGGATGTTTGCAACGTCTGAAACTCAGAAGCAACACTTACAGGATTTTAGCGTGGGCTTTGGTGCTGGTCACCAGTGTGAGATACAGCTCGTTCTCATAGTGTGGGATGTCATCACAGTAAACAGCCTCCCCGCATGCTTGTTTGGCTGCTGAAACGTGCACCAAAGGCCGGCCCACCATATCTTCCACCGACTGCCCCCTGGGCACTTCCTAGAGCAAAACACACTGCTGACTTCACTGCTGCTAGAGCAGGGGACAGAAGCACCGATGGGAGAGTAAAAGGCAAGGTGAGACGCCCTAGCAGGACATGTAAGGGGACAGGAGAAAGGAAGACAAATGGGACGGAGCAGCTACATAAGGAACAGCAGAGAATGAAGTGAAAGGGATTCAGATCTTGGAAACTGCTAAGGGAGAGAAGGTTTTGATAGGACAGCTCACAAACTTGCAAGTTCTGCAGCTAGCTATTCTCAGTGCTACAGAGGAAAGGAGCAGTGTTGTGCAGTGACAGGAAAGAACATCGTACCCTAAAGTAAGGAAGGGATGGAGACCCAATTACAGTCCTCAGCAACAGCGTTGTGGAAGTTCACGTACTGTTTATACTCAGAGAAGAAACAAGACAAGAAGCTCTGCTTGACCTGAAGAAAAGCCTGGATAACGTGGGTACAGCTACTTACTTGGAAGAGCTGGGCATTTGCAATGGGATCTTTGTGAAACAGTTCCGTAGCACTGATGTAGTTTGGTGGGACAGGTTCACACAGATTGTTCTGCCAGAGAATATTAAAGACAATTATCTTCCCAGTCAGTCCCTTTCTCACATTCCCCAGTAGCCCAGTCTGTCTGAATTTCATCTCCTCCCCATGCTTTCAACACTAAGACAGCACATACAGCTCACCCTTCCCTAGCAACACTCACAGGGCCATGCTGGTGCTTGCTCAGTTTCTGAAGGACGGTCAGATAGAATTTAAAGAAGAAGCTGAGCGTGAGCGTGCGTCGGAATTCCACCATCCCACCAGGTGCAGAAGGAGACAGGTCCATCTCACCTGCCAGCAGGCGGCAGGCATCCTGCAGCAGCTTCTCATTCCAGTCTCTGCAAGGGAACACAGTTGACACTCAGCCTTTCCTCAGCCCAATCTATCACCAGGACAGACTTCCAGTAGACGAGCACATTCAGCAAGGAAATGGCTCTCTGAGATCCCAGCATAGATCTTTGAGTGTAAGGGGTACTGAAAGAAGCAAGGCATCACGTGACGTATAGACCGCTGCAGAAGCGTAGCAGCACTTCTTCCCCTTTCTCCTTCTGGGTACCATCAGAAAGAACCATTCAAGGTATTTGAACCGCTCCTGTTAAACTAAGCCCTGTTCCACTAGCCAGCCTTGCAGAAGAATTCCTACCTGCCAGTGAGCTCTTGGCAAGTTTTCAGTGCCAGGATGGTTGTAGGAGCCATTCCACCGTAGCTTAGTTTGACCTCTTGCACTCGGATGGTGCCATGTTGGAACAAGACTCTCATTCCACAGGTCACAATAGCAATGTCATCCTCCCTGCGGTAAGCCTGCTTGAAAGCTGAGAAGTACTCACCCTAGAAGACAAAAATATTTATTTACTCCCTGTCTTGGCACGTTTTGGAGCATGGAAATGGACAAGCTGTTAACCTATCCCTACACAGATGAGTTATTTCAGGGAACTGTATCGGGTGGATTCATCTTGCAGTGCCATGTGGGATGTGTTCATTCAGGCAGCGTTAGGTATCATATAGGATGGAAAAGCCCTTCAAGTCCAAAATTCACATGATCTTAATCTTAAGTCTAACATATTAGATCAGTGGTTATTACCCAAGATAGGGCTGTTTGTGAAATGAATTATGACAGATCCGCATACAATTTTCCCATGTAATGAGGAAAAGAACCAAGACTTATCTTCTTCACATACATAAACAACTCCTCTGCAACCTCTTTTTCCCAGGCTGCTAAGCTGGAAGCCTAATCAGTACAACTCAGATCCCTTCACCCCTTCCCTTCTTGCTCTATTGGAAGTCTTTGAACTTTACAGGAACTGAAATCAATAATCACAAATGGTTCACAGTTCTAGAATGTACTAGATTAGTGAATGCAAGGCTTACTGTCAGTCTGTTATTTAAAATACAACTCTTAATAACTACTCTGAATCCTCTGTTGGATTCCATGGGGAAAAAAAAAAAAAAAATATATATATATATATATATATA
>JANHGO010000027.1:7285029-7335380 GCA_024606505.1 Aquila spilogaster
GTGCCTCACCACCCTCACAGTGAAGAACTTCTTCCTTACATCTAATCTAAATCTACCCTCTTTCAGTTTAAAGCCATGAAGTTTCAGTTCAAAGTCATGTCAGAGAGCAGGATGTGCAAGCAATGCTGTAGACAACAAATCTCTGAAGTCAGAGCAAAAGGTTGCACAGGGAAATGTCTTCCGCCTAGTTAGCCATCAGAAAATTTTACTTACACCGTAAGAAAGGTCTACAGAGTTGCCCCCATTGCTGTAGTATGACACCTCCAGACTCTTGACTTTCCCATTCTTCATGAAACCAACCTGTCAAGAGAGTCTCATCAGTAATCGGGTTTCTACGAAATGTTCTGTTTTGTGCTTCTCTCCAAAAACAGAATGGACCTCATATAGGCAAAAGGCTGACTGTCCTCTGCTGCAGCACAGGCAGCAACTGAGGAAGCTTCCCAGTAAAGGATCCATGTATGCATTTTAATCTTGCTCCAGAGAGCTCTTCTAAAATAAGTGCTGGCCACTTGTCACAGTCACACCTTCCTTAACAGGTTTTTGCTTTGAAAAACAGAAGCAGTTGAATGGAGATTGAAGAGGAAAGGAAGGTAACAAAACAAACAATAATAAGATACTGTAAACAAATGGGGAAGCATCTAAGAGCAATGTGATTGTCAACAGGGACAGTCTTGCCTGCAAGGAAGAGGGAAGTATTTATGCTGAGGTCACAAGAAGGGAACCATCTTAGCCAAAAGAATTTCTGCAGGACTTTAGCAGGAAAAATGCTATAACCCAGCTGACCTGATCCAGGGGAGATCAGCAGAGAAACAACGAGAGCAGCAATTTTTTTCACAGAATCTTACTACTCTCTGATGTTTCAGGTGACAAAACTGAGACAACATGCATTCAGTTCATATGTATACATACCTTGTACCTCCCCAGGAAGGGATGTCTCCCACCACTTATCAGCATGTCCTCATCTCGATCCAGCATGCACCTTACTGGGCGGCCAGTTCTGTTAAAGGATACATTTATCAGGCAAAGCCTGAAACGCACGATACAGTTCCTACAGAGCAAGACTCCTCTTTTTGGTGAAGATTGTCTTTCCAGAGTGGCAATGAGGAGTTAGGGGTAAACTGCTTGGTTTATATATCTTCCTCTTAAGAAATGGCAAGATTGAGTAAAAAAAAAATTAAGACCTTAGAAGTTGGGACCTGTTCATGAAAAATCTTGCAGAGACTCCTATATTAAAAACAAGTATAGTTTCTCACAGAGACAGATGCTCGTAACTGAGCAATCACTGCTTTCCAGACTATTTCTCAAGGCACACTCTTGGCTTTGCAAGAGAGAATGCCATATGAATCATATAATAATGCTAAGTAAAGTACTAACTAGCCTTCAATTTGACCTTGGTTTTTATTTGTTTATTTATTATCCAAGGAGAAAAACAAGGAGAGGAGGAGTTGCTCTTCATTTTCTAACAATTCTGCCTTCCCAGTGCCTCTCTTCAGGTTGTAAAAATATCTAGGGGATGCCGTAGATGTTATTTTGTAACCTCTGGAATATAAAACAGTGATTTGGCTGGCAGAGATAAAGGAAAGAAAAAAAATGCCCATGTATTACTGATTAATTAGAGAAAGCAGGTGGTTTGCTCAGAACAGGAAAAATAAAGCTGATTTAAGTACAGGAGCTTCATTTTTGCTGTTCTCTTCCAAAGGTATTTTATCAAATTGCTGCTGTGTTGCAAGATCCATCTAGAATTGCCAACAGGGTGCATCCTCACCTACAAGGGCAGTGTTACATGCAGTGCACAAATGTCATCTCAGGGGCCACGTTCACTCACAACCACAGAAACTTGCACAGTTAAAGATGACTCCATATCAAAACTCCAGAAACCAGAAGCACATTTCCAATCTATGCTTCACAAATGGTTAGTCTAGGTTCATTCCCTGAGCTTTTAGGGGTTTGAAAATATGGGTTCCTGTTCAGTGGTCTGCCACCCTTCCTAGGGAAAAATCCAAAGAGTGAGTTTGCAGAAGCACAGAGAAACAGTGGTGCAAGGCTGGTGTAGTAGAGTTTTGAGCAAGGAAGAGACTCTCATACCTCTATTATACAAAACAAGAAGCATGGCTAGTGCTGGATTTTGAAAGGGTTTGGGGTGAAGTGAAGGGAAGAGGCAGATAATTTGAGATATAAGAGTTTTCAGAGATCACCAAAGGAACAGCAGAGTAAGGTTTTTTTCCCCCCTTTTCTATTAAAAGCTGACATTCCCGCATAAGCTTAGCCCCTCTGAGCAGGTTCAATTCCTCCTACGAGCTAAGAACCCATTAGACACCTCCTTTGGGAAATCCCAGGCTTGCTATAAGCTGTACAGTAACTAGACATGAAGAGTCTTAAAAGTGCTCCAGTGCAAATGGTGCTCCAGAAAGAGGTAGGCTGGGACAGTCTAAAAGGAAAAAGCCCTGTTCCCCACACCCAAACTTACTTGAAAGCTGCAACAGCCACTGCAGTTGTCAAAATAGTATTCCTAGTCTCTTTTCCTCCAAATCCTCCTCCCATTCTTTTCACTCGAACAACAACCCGATTTGAAGGGACTCCCAATGCATTAGCAGCAAACTCCTAAAGAAAAAAACAGCATAACATGTACAGAGCTGAGCTGGTGTTAGAACTAGATACCAACACATTGTCTTTCTGCAACCATTGCAACAGTGCAAATACTGTTACGTTGCACGTCCTATTGATCCTGCAAGTGGAACCAATAAGTCTGGTATTTCGTCTCTGAAGAGGCAAGACACACAGTGCTTCAGCAGACAGCACCAGATTCAGGAAGAGATGGACACGAGATGAGGTTACCAAGACACAGGTCTCATTTAGCACAGGGTTTGATGTCCATATGACTCTGTCCATTCTCCTCACTCTGAGATCTTTGGACAGTCTTGGTGAGTTAGTACACAGGCCAAAGACATCCCATAGTGTCAGTAGCCTATCTCACAAGATGGCAGAGTTGGTATATATAGTCAGTGTTTACACCACCTCTCTTTCTGACATTTCGTTCAACAGCCATGTCTACTGACCAGCTGGCACCCTCTCCAGAAATGGTTAAGCATGTAAACCCTGGTTGACAAAGATGTGCTGCCAACAGAACCATCTCTGTCACCTGGAAGCAGATTCAGGACACCAATAGGATAGTTATGGACTTTAGATCCCATACGAAACTCTAAGCCTATGTGGGTTTTTTATTCAAGACAAGATAGGACCAACTGTAAAACAACCATTTATCTAGTCTGAAACTGAGAAACAAATGCCTTTTAGGTATCAGGTCAATGAGACAGTACCTGGGTCTTCATTAGGTTTTGTGTCGACACAAAGAGTTCCATCTCACCATCTTCCCCCTTTGGCACAGCCACAGTACAGTTTGTTTCCAGATAGAAATGCTCCTGCCCACCAAGGTACATCTCTCCTAGAAAATTGAAAGAAATGCCCCAAAGACAGGGTGTCCCTGGTGTTATAAAGTGTCTCCCATCATATGCTGCTTGCAAGCTACTGCCCTTTTGACATGTGTTAAATGGCAGCCCTTTGCACTGCCCAGCTCTGGATATCCCTAGCTCTAAAATTGACACTTCTGGTTCAACATTTAAAAACAAAACAAAACAAAACAAAACAGACACGCCCCCCCTCCCTTCTAGAAATCCTCAGTCCAAAACACAAGTGGCTAGCATTTAAAAAATAAGCCTCCACACCATGCCATTGACCCAGCATCCCTTAAGATGCAGTGGTTGGTGCCTTTCAGACTGCCCTGATAACACCACTGAGATGAAGGATAAAAATAAATCAAGTATAGCCTAGCTGAGCAGATCAAATACAAGGTTACAGACTTTGAAACAGGGCAACAAAAATAGAAACCCAAAATGCCTTAAGAAGATCTAACTGGGAATCAACTCTCTGTCACCGCATGTGGCTCTTTCCCAGGACACCTTATCTGGCAGTGCTGAGGGTACAATTTCCAGTCATGCTACACACTATTAAATGTCAGAATCAGCTTCCTTTCTCCATCATGGCACTGGTCTATTCAGCTGCCATGAAAAGTAATATTCAGAGCATTTCTCAAAATCCTGTTCCTCTCTTCCTTTTATTCAATTCAATTTTATTCAATTCAACAAAATAGCTGCCTTCATTAGGTACATCAGTGAGAAATGCATATTTGCATGAGACAACGCCTACTCTGGTATGTAGCAGGGGCCTTTCTCTTGTCTCCTTGAGGGGGTTGTCCTGGCATTCACACAGTATTGCAGCCTTTTAAATAACCTATTCTTCTAGCTCAGAACAATTTCTGCCTTGCCTGGCACAGTGTTTTCATTTTTTATAGTACGCTATAAGAAACATTCAGCAACAGCTTATGACACCTTTGAAGCGCCAGCACCAATCGCTGACTGCAGAGGAAAGTCTCAGCAATGCATACCAAAATACAACAAATGACAGACCTGGAAACGGGTGTTTCAGTTAAATAACTCCCCCCTTCCCCCACAGGGAAGTAAGGGGGGCATGCTTCTCTGTGATCTTCGAGAATAATCCCTTCACACCAGGCTTTGTGTCTGTAACTGATTTAACTTCCCTCTCGGATCTGTAAGAGGGATACAACACCCTTTTATCCATAAATACATAGTTCTCCAAAGGTCTGATGTTTGAGACTCTTCCTCTCAGGAGCTATTGATAGGTGATACATACACCAAGCAATGACATGGGTCTGACAGTATTCCAGTTCACAGCTCTGGCATCCTCCCCTCCTAACTCATAGAGGTTTTAAACAATTGTTGATAACTGCTATGTTTATCCACGTCTCTACAACCTGCTTGGAAGACTTCAACTGAATGAAACCAAGCAGCACACCAAAACAAACCCATACTCAAAGACAGACCAACAATCAGCATTGAGAAAATGTTACAGGGCAGTGCCATGTTCTTCATGATACCTACAGCCACCAGTGTTGGTGGATCAGATTTTCAGATACATATATGTCCCATTTTCATAAGATAGAGTCATATACCAGGTTAAAGGAAAGTGACTGCCTACAAGATTCGGACCAGACTATGTCTGGACAGGGAAGAGCTCCTATATGGATACATTTCAGGAAAAAAAATCACTTTATAGAATATTTGCTTGAGAATAATGTGTCCTTATATTGGAAGAAAGTTTTACATTTACAGGGGCACAGCTGGGAGCATCCAAGTCCATTTGAAACTGAAATTAAATCTTTCATAAGCTATTTGTATACAAAGTTAGTTGAAACCTAATATGAAATTAATTTAGCCCCGCAAGCCTTCCTTTCATGAGTTCAGTATCATATGCATAAAAAGGAGGCTGATAGCTTGACTTTTGTCACAAACTATCCTATTTTAAAAGAAGTATTAATGCTTATTCTCACCTTCCAAAATGTGATCAGATTCTTCAAAGCCTTTCTTCACGTCTCCCTTATTAATCCTCTTTATAGACTTAAGAAAGGATCGTTTCTCAATAGCTTCCTAGGACACATAATGACACAACGAAATTTTTGTGGAAGCAGAATGAAAACAAAGCTTCCTCTGACTGGAGAAGAAATATCCAAGATAAAAAGCACAAGAACTTATCGGACACTAACTACAGTAATAGCCAAGTGACTTGACTTAAAGCAGTACAAAATAATTTTTGGCAACACAGCAATTTCACAATAAACACCATAATTGGACAATCTTAGATTGCTCCTTGTGACCCATATTACATTATGGACCCAGAACCTCAAGGACTGTAGCCACCAGAGCTGACTTACAACTTGTGTTAACTATAGTTTGTGGCCCAGAAGGGGCAAAAAGGAAAAAGGAAAAAAAAAAAAAAACAAAACAAAAAACAGAAAAATAAAAGAGGCAGAAGGAGAAAACTGAATCTCTCAGATGGGATGAGGTCTTCTGCAGAAATAGTTCACTTCTGACCTAATATACAGTAATCTTTCTTGGGGAAGTTTTACAAACGCATTTCACTTTTGCCAAAACTGAAGCTTTCCATAATGGGAAAAAAAATCACAGAATGATCAAACAACAACAACAAAATCAGCACATTTTTGGCTCCACTCTCATCTTCCCTCATTGAATAAACAGCTAGAAACTTCAGAAAAGAGAAAGTTCTCACACGTTGTTTGTGAACCCACAAATCATACAAACAAATCAAAACCTCTGTCCACAGATGACAGTACCAATATCTGTACTAGACAATGCACAGGCTCTTTGTATTTGCATGAATACAATTCACATTACAAAACACATGGTATGAAATAGTTACCATTAAAAAATTAATTAGAATCCCATGGTTCTAATTTGTCCCCAATAAGAATAGCTTCATACAGTTTTTTCTCATTTCTAGATGTGAATGCTGTATTAGATACTATCATTTGCTTTTACTGTCATGTAAGGAAATCTTGTCAACAAGCCTTCTAGTTAAAAAAAAAAGCATGAAATTATCACAAATTGTTGACATTAATTTATTAATCTTTGAGAAAAGCCACTTAACGGCTGTGTCCATACAGTCAGTGGAAATGTTCACAGTGGAGAATGAACTACTGAAAATTGATTTAATCAGCTTCGAAACTAGACAAGCAGTCTACAGAAATCTCAGAGAAGCAGTGCAGTGACAGAGCTAGAAGAGACATTTTCACCCCCTATTGTTGAGTGTTATAAATCAGCGAATGAAGAATGAATACCAATGAAGCCAGCAGGGTCATACCAGAGAATATTGAAAGCAAGCGCCTGTGGGTAAGAATGTAACTGACAGTAACCTTGTTAATTTAAACAAATTTGTGCTGAGCACAATATATCTACCAGAGTTTGGTTTATTTGTTTTAGCTTTAAATAACACAGAACAAGTTAATGTACTCCCAATCAGTACCACAAACGTGTGTCCTCTTTATATTTAAATATACAAATTATTCCTTCTATCCATATCCTGCTCCATCCACAATGACTAACAAAACATGTGGCTAAATAACCACATATGTGACAATAGAAGTTAACTACACATCAGGGGGTCCCAAGCTAACTGCAGAAGCAGATCTGAGCCATCTTACCTGAATTGTGACAATAGGTTTGAGCTCTTCATACTTAATCTTCACAGCTTTAGCCGCTCTTCTGGAATGTTCTTGTGTGTCTGCAAGAGCTGCACCGATGATATGACCAACACAAGTGACCTACAGGCAAGATTAGGACCCACCATCATTTGGTGTGTATATATGCAGTAACTGAGAGGCTCATCATAATTCTCTTAATCTATTCCTTTCATGCAGTTTTTCATCTGTTTGTTCAGACTGGTCTATTTAAAATCAGTCAAGGGAAAATGATCACAATCAACTTTGGACAGTAACTGAGCGAGTGAGTCTGTCCCAGTGGTCTGCAGCTTAGAGGAGAATAGTGCAGATAACACAGAAGAGAGGGGCATGGGACAAAGGGACTCAGGCCTTATTGAATTTGGCACCAAGATTTCTATTGACTCCAGTGCAGTTAGATTTATCTCTGTATGAGGTAGAGGTCTTCACTGGACAATATGAGAAATCTTATCTCCTGAGCAGTGTGATTGAAAAAGGCTATTTTTAACCACGTACCACATCCTCAGCAAAGACAGTTTCATCATTAGCGATGCCAGTGATGTTACTGCCAGGAACATCCTTGGCGGAGACAAAACACACAAACCCAGGAACACTCTGGGCTTCAGATGCATCTATAGAACTAAAGAAAGGAGGAAAGGCAGCGTTATTATTTCTCATTTTTCTTTTTGTCAGTGCATATGAGATACCAATACATTTTCAGGCCTGATTCCCTGAAGTCTGGCTGTACGAGAGAAGGTGTTTGTCACATGAATACCGTGTGAAACCAAGGCAGAAAGGGCAATATATTAGACTAAAATCATTTGGGATCTATATGATAAGGTGAATCCTGACTGTGAGTCTGATCACCAGTGTGCTGCTTTGGACTATACTGTATCATACACCTTTTCCCTAAGACATATCTGAACTTGATCCAATCACCACATGTACTAAAGATCCCTTGATAACCTTTAGGAAAGACAGATTGGTGTTAGTGATGGTATGCCTCCACTGTCTTCTTAGCTGCCATGATTCTGTGAAGGCAAGATTCCTTCCTGTCCATTGATAAACATGAAATTTTACTGCAGACACATATCATCTACCGTGGGTTCACCTCTAGAGAAAAATGTGGCTGAGAGTCAGGGAGAAGTTGTTGAATATCAGTCACAAGGAAGCTGCAGGTTATTTAAAAGGATGCAAAAGAAATGGCACTCCAAAAGACAAAAAGCTTCATGAAAGGCTTTCTTTGGTAATCAGCAAAAGAGATATGTAACCAAAATGCTTGTCTGCTTGAATCATATACAGATTTAAAACTAAGTGACAAGCAGGACAGAAAGTGACTACAGAAGCACAATATAATTTAATTTTTATATAGAGCATTTCATAAAAAATGTATTGCAAAAGACTTCCAAGCTCCTTTTGCAATATTTTGTACATTGGCTATGTAACTGTCTTGCTTTGCAAGGGAACTGTTGTGAAAAGAAAAGCTGTGGCTTTGTTTCTGCTAACTGAATGATTTATTGTCTTCTGTAAATTGCTGCAATTTTTCAGCATGCTTGTTTAGATTCCTGAAACACTGATACAAACTGTGCCTGAAAGTAGCTGTTTATGCATCCCAGTGAGCTACAGACTTTTTAAAAAAGACGTTAAATGTATGAATGAACTTTCCCACATGAACTCTTAGACAGCAGGAACTGGAGACAATACTATTTTTCTTTGGAAAGTTCACTTTCCCTTGCTTCTGCACTAATGTCTCAGAAACAATCCCCTGACAGTTTCCCTTAGTTAGAAATACAGAGGCAGATAATTTCTAATTTACACTTGGTGGTCAAAATCTGACTCGGGCGAAGTGGAAGTTTTCAGAGCCAGTATTTTGACCGACGAAATCATAGGCTGCAATACTTCTGTCATCTGATTAAATATTCTACTACTTCCTCTACAGAAAAATACAGGCTCGCAGCTTGAAATGTGAGTGCGCAACACAAATGCAAGAGAATGTGTACAGCAGTCTTTAGAAAATACTGCATATTGTGGTCGCAAGCATAGATCTGATGCTTTCTCTATTGCTCCATCTGCACTGGTAGTAGTAGCAGTACTTATGCTTTTGCAGCACTCATCAGTGACCATGTTGCAACACCTAAGATTTAACTGTGATGACAGAGCAATTTCTTTCATAGCCTGGGAGTCAATTACTCCATCTGTCTATCCATGACCACCATGCTGCCCGTCCCATGTTAGACCACTGCGGGAAACCTCTGAACAGGAAGCATAAATAGGCAAGAAGTATTGCCTAAGGAATGAACAGCACATCGCAAGGCTATTGAGGATGACACGAGGCAATGTAACGCAGTGTTCCACATTAAAGCAGGTGAGGGCAGATGAGTGCCTGCAGAGCCACCACAATGTAAGCACAATTAAGGATTCTGGGGTGCAGTGAGTTCCACAATATAACAGCAGGAAAACTCATATGAGAATGTAGATGGCATTACCTGCCAGGATAGGTGTTTTAGAGTTGGTTAGTCACTATTGTTATAAATTAGGCATCAGTCATGCCCTGCATGGACAAGATGTTTTCAGAGACAGCTGCACTTCCAAATACCGACCTACACACCTTGCTACAGCCAAGCACAAACAGGTCTACATCTAATAGCTGAAGCTAACTCACATAGGACTGTTATGCAGAGGGCTTGATCATAGCCAGTGCAAGCAAGCACTGTGCAAGGCAAAAACCAGAAGACAGTACACACACAGCTGACTCACCAGCAGCAGTGCTGTGGCAGAACTGCATGTTACAACCTAAATTTTTAGGCAGATAGGAAAAAAGCATGTTCAAGCTGCATGCTCTGGTTAGTGATTAAAACGACATCTTCTCAGACATTGTGGTTCTCTCCTACCCTGCTCCTTTTTAATTCTGCACACTTGAGTATAAGAGATGGGACATGCAAGAAGGTTGCTTAGGGCTGAGGGCTTTGTGCTTTAGCAAAGCTCCGAGTGTGGTGTTAATTCCCTCATATTCCCACTGACGCAGACTTGCAAGGCAGCTGTAACATATACAGCTCGCCTCCATGTAACAACGTGCAGTGAACTGGAGTTCCCACCAATGCAAACACCCTTCCCTCACCTGCAACTTGACAGGTCAATGCTTTCTAAGCCACCAGGCACTGGATGCTTCCAACATCTGAAACTCAGAAGCAACACTTACAGGATCTTAGCGTGGGCTTTGGTGCTGGTCACCAGCGTTAGATACAGCTCATTCTCATAGTGAGGGATGTCATCACAGTAAACAGCTTCTCCACATGCTTGTTTGGCTGCTGAAACGTGCATCAAAGGCCGGCCCACCATATCTTCAACTGCCTGCCCCCTGGGCACTTCCTGGAGTAAAACACATGACTGACTACTACTGCTTAGATTGCAGGGGACAGAAGCATTGACAGGAGAGCAAAAAGCACTGTGAGACTTTCTAGTGAGATGGGGAATGGGATGGGGGCTCAGTCCTTTGGGAAAGGCAGGTAAACAAGATGGAGTGGCTGCACAGAGGGGACTGTAGAGAATGAAATGAAAGGGATTCGGGTTTTGAAACTGCTATGGAAAAGAAGGGTTTGATGTGACAGCTTTCATAAAAGATTCAAGTTCTGAAGCTAGCTTCTACTCTCAAAGCTGAAAAGAACAGGTCATTAATGGAGAAATAAGGAAGAAGATATATCCTGAATCTAAAGCCTGAGAGATGCAAAGAAAAGCAGGCTGTAACTGGGGAAAGCAGAAGGGCAATTTCAGTTTGGATATGGAGCTGGCTGCAGGAGAAAAGTGCTACCCACAGCAATTTTTATGAATCTGTACACGCCAGGAAGAGTCCTGGGCAATGACAGAGAAGAACATTGTATTCTAAAGCAAGGAAGGGACTGAGACCCAAATACAAGACTCAGGAATGGCATTGCATAAGTTCATGTATTGCCCATACTCAGGGAGACAACAAGATAAGAAGCACAGTTTGAGCTACAGAAAAGCCTGGGTCTACATCATGCAGGTACTGCTACTTACTTGGAAGAGCTGGGCATTTGCAATAGGATCTTTGTGAAACAGCTCTGTAGCACTGATGTAGTTCGAGGGGACAGGCTCACACAGATTGTTCTGCCAGAGAGATATTAAAGAGCAATCATCTTCCTTGCCAGTGCCTTTCTCACATTCCCCAGTAGCCCAGGATATTCTCCATTCTCCATCCTCTAGTGAAGATTATTCAACTTTTACTGGGTGAAAGGCAAACAGGGCTCAGGCTCTGTGCAAAGAATAGCCACAGATCCATGACAGCAGTTGTAATGCAACAAAGGGGAGAAGTACAGGAATCCTCCTGCGAACCCACAGATAAGCATTCTTCTACAGCAAGGCGGGGATGCTACAAAGAAGCAAGTGGGAAGATACACTAGTCACTGTCATGCAGGTAAGGAATAGAGTAGCTCTGGCATCTATTGCAAAATGGAGTTTGTTATCAGGTACGACTCTGCTTGAATCTGTGTCCTGCCACAATGCAGCTGCCCAGATGGGTTTACCCAATGCTCCCCATGCCTCCCCCACCAAGACAGCACATACAGGTCCTCCTTCCCCAAAGCTGCCTTCCCTAGCAGCACTCACAGTGCCATGGTGGTTTTTGCTCAGTTTCTGAAGGACCGTCAGGTAGAACTTGAAGAAGAAGCTGAGTGTGAGCGTGCGTCGGAAATCCACCATCCCACCAGGCGCAGAAGGAGACAGATCCATCTCACCTGCCAGTAAATGGCAGGCATTCTGCAGCAGCTTCTCATTCCAGTCTCTGCAAGGGAACAAAGGTGACACAGAGCCCTTGCTCAGCCCTAAATATCACCGGGGCAGACTAACTTTTCTGACATGACAGCCCCACAAGCTCTCAAGCAACAGCCACCTGTTCTATCTCTGTTCATAGTATATGTGTCAGCTTTGCTCTTGTCTTGGGCTCACGTCATCTTTTCTAAAGACGTGGAAAAGCTATTCAATGATAAGAGTGCAGATTTCTCAGTCCAGTTTGAAAGAAAATCAGTTTTGTAGGTCATGCCCATGTCTAGCTTCTGCCCACTTCAACAGATGAGTAAATTTAGCAAGGAAATGGCTCTCTGAATGAGACACTGACATGGATCTTTGAGGGTAAGGAATACTGGAGGAAGCAAGGCATCACACAAAACAGAAGGAGCTGCAAGAAGTGTACGTACACTTCTTCACCTTTCTCCTGTGTACTATCGGAGAAGATTTAGGGTATTTGAACTGCTCCTGTAAAAATCAGCACTATTCCATTAGACAGCCTTTCTATCACAGAAAAATTCCTACCTGCCAGTGAGCTCCTGGCAAGTTTTTAGCGCCATGACCGTTGTAGGAGCCATTCCTCCATAGCTTAGTTTTATCTCCTCCACTCGGCTAGTGCCATCTTGGAACAGGACTCTCATCCCACAGGTCACAATAGCAATGTCATCCTCCCGACGAGAAGCCTGCTTGAAAGCTGAGAAGTATTCTCCCTAGAAGACAGGAAAATATTTCTTTATTCTCTACTTTGGCATGCTTTGGAGTATAAATATGGACAAGCTGTTAGCCTATCTCTACATGGATGAGCTATGCCAGGGAACTGTATCTGGTTGATTCATCTTGCAGGGCCAAGCAGGACATGTTTGTTCAGGCAGCACTGTATAATTTCACATGATTCAACGATTAATTCTAATGTGTTAGATCAGTGGCTATTAGCCAACCTAGGACTGTGGGGGAAATGAGCTTTGACAGAGATCTGCTCATACCTGTCACATTTTTTCCATATCTTCAGAGGAAGAACCAGGACAGATTTTTTTGTACATAAACAAACATACAGTTTCTTAGCAGCTCTTTCTTTCCCCCAGGCTGCTAAGCTGAAAGCCTCATCAGTAAAACTCATATCCTAAACCCCTTCCCTTTGAAAGTCTTTGAACTCTGCAAGTACTGAAATCAATAATCACAAATGTCTCACAGCTCTAGAAGAGACCAGACTAATTAATATAAGACAATTTCAATCAATCTGTTACTGCAAATACAATTCTCAGAAACTATCTTGAATCCTCTGCTGCTTTCCACAGAGCAATGAAATTCTTTCAAATGTACCAGCAACTACAACTCACAAAACTCAGCAGCTCTCCTATGAAGTGTGGCAGTAAATATGAGATTAACACTCTATCAGTATACACCAAGTGATGGTGTCACCCTGGAGTCACAGTACAGCCAGTTTTTCCCCTTGCCTGTCCTGCAGATTATGACAAATTGCTGTTCAGGCATCCTGCAGACTAAGAGAGGAACCAGATCCGATATCTTTGCACGGCTCTACTGGAGAGCTTTCTGCCAAGTTTCTTCTCTAATAGGTTAGCCAAGTGACTCTGCACAGCACAGCAGTCTGTTCCATTAATTATTTCTACTCAGAAGTGGACAGCAATTCTTTCATTATTGTAAAGAACAGTTCCTCTACTGTTGGCAATGAGAACAGTTTCACAAGAGGCCCCTTTTGCACATAGAGAACTTGTTACTGGAGATAGAACTGAAGGGTGTGTTTCATTTCCTGAATTCAATTAATTAGTGGGCAGCCAGCAGATAATAGCAAAGGAGCATCAACAGCATCCTCCCAATGAGGACATTCTGCCACTCTGCTTGTTAAACCAATTAGCTTTCAAAGAGTAAAAAAACAGCCTCTTCTCTTACTGCACACTTCAGAGACTTCCAATAACATGATTGCAACAGAAAGGCAATATTTGCTTCACTCCTCGCAAGACACCTTAGTTTTCTCGGTACAGAGTCCTGTGGGAGAAAAGGCACTCTATTTTTCCTCACTAGGAGTGTAGGTAAGGTAACCATCACATCAGTTGCCCACGTCTGCCCTATCTCCTGATAAAACAACAGTGCATGTCCCCTCTAAACTATCATAGTGAAAGTTCCTAGGTGCTAGTTATTCTCATAGGAAAACCAAGCAACCCTTACTCTTAAGGGCTGCATATTAGGGACCTAGATTAATCTCCCCTCTCCCCTTCTGGACAAGATTCAACACAAGCTCTAAAAGATTCATAGGCAATATTCACAACTGCAAAAACAATGTTTCCATGTAAATTTTTTCAGTCCACCACCGTGGAATATAGAGATCAATAACGGATGAAGATTGGATGATACTAATTTAAAGGATGAAGTAAGACATCATGACCACTTTCTCTCTCTTAGCAGGGCAAAAATTGTGATACTATAAGCCTATGATGGTAATACTGAGGAAACAGTAGGTTTCGATTTTTTTTTTTTTCCAAAGATAGAAATATATAGGCATTGTGTTGTCAGGCTTTTTCTTTTGGAAGACCAGTAAATGTATATGTGATACACGATACTATTATCATAAAAATTAAGTAATAGTGACAAATGTGATAGAGAAAGATGTATGCAAGGGAAAGGACATGAAAAACTGATGGTCACTAAGTGAGTAATAAGTGGTGCATAACATTTGTGAACATTAGCTGGAACACAAGGAATGTTTTTACAGTCCAGAAGAGAAAGAGGGTTGTTAAATAAAGCATATGTCCTGTTCTAGGAATGCCTTGTTATATACAAAAAGCTAAGCAGTTTTCTTTTCTGGAATCTGTTTATATTTTATCTTTAATCCAGTGAGCAGTTTCCTATTCTAAATACTATCTTTGCTCAGCTGCAATTCCTTACAAGTATAGACTCAAAAATCTTTATTCCCTGAATATCTTAAATATCTGACACACAAAGTAGCAGGGAAAAAGGTGTTACCTCCTCTGCCTCAACAGCCTCTCTGTGATAAAGCCTACCCTGAGCTCAGTCTCCCTACAGCAAGACTGAGTCATGTAAACTGCTAAACTTCTTTAGTCTAATTCTTTCTGTTGTTTGACCAGTCCTACCCTTGTTGCAACAAGTCACATCAATGCAAGAGGTAACATCAGTTCTAAACAAACATAAACCAAAAAATTCGATCTAGCTGTGTGCTGACATAGCCTTGTTTACAGTTGTGAGGAAATCAGTTCCAGAAGACTTTGCCTGCCACATGCCAGTACCTTCAGACATTCCCTGAAGAACTTTAGTCTCCCTGACTTCATGTTTGTGAGCAAAGAACAGCCAAGGAACCATGAAGCAGAGAGTTCAAAAGTTGTTTTAGTTTTTCAGATCAATGAGCTGCACATAACTTAGGGATGAAGCCATTGCCCTACTGGTAAACATTTGTTCATTTTGTGAAATTGCCATATGACTGTCATATGGATGGAGAAATATGGTGTTTTCCACTGACTACCTCAAGCATGTTTCTCATTTTGGCAAAAAGCAATGCTTCCTGCAATTATCACAAGATCAAAGAAGAATCACTCAGAAATAGATGGAAAAACACCATAAACAAAATAGCTGTGTTCCCTTAATAGTTAGATACAAAAATTAGAAAGGATAGACAAAGGATTTATTGGTTCTATCCCATAATATGATGACATTTCAAGTAAATCAGTGTTTTCCATTTCTAAAGAAAATGTGTTGCTACATGGTGAATCCTTGCATCTTATAGCCTCAAGCCCTAAAAAGGTAAATACCTTCACAGCCATAAAATTACAGTCTGATGCTCTCAGCCCTAAAGGGAAAAAAGAGAGTTTTACCTCTTAGACATTCTGAATCAGTTATGGTTCATGCTGCTACAGAAAAGAAGTGTTCATTGTTCTATTTGAAGGAAGTTTTGCAGGCTCATCTGAAGTTGCAAGTCTACATTGCTAAAATGCCCTAATAATCAGTCCTCATGGTTTCAGTCTTGCAAGGCAAGGATGCAGAAACTGAACTTCCCTCTTATCCATACACAATTTTTCCCATGTCAATTCACAGAAATTAAGCAGGAACCTCAGGAACCTTAACTTCAGAAACTGCTAGCATCTTTGCTGTACTATTTTGCAAACAGAACTTAAACCTCTGGGAACATCATTTTGTCACCTTTCATCATTACCAAATGCACTCAAAAAGCTCCAGACAATAAAGTGAAATTTATATTTCTTGCACTAGAAAACTTATCGGGCTTACCATACCTTATCACAGAGCCCAGACCCCCTTGCTTGTCAAAAAGAGTATGTTGCTAGATTTTCACCAAATAATTTACTTGCTTCCTGGTCCACCTGGGACTACATAAGCATTTGGAGGTCGGTCTCCAAGGAAAAAAGTGCCTAACATTGAAAATAACACTCAAATAACAGCATTTTAGCTCCATGGACATCGAAGTCTCTTCCTACAAGCTTACCTTCTTGCTGTAGGGTATTTCAACAAAGAGAAGTATTTCTTCAGGCTTAACTACTGTCTTTCTGTATCCGGTGAAAAACTTCTCATCCATGGTGATAGTCCTTTTGCCCTCTGTAGAGCAAGGAGAGATCAATGGCAGATGAATGAATAACTCAGATGAAGAATGACAATAGTATGTGTGAAAGAGCCTTCAACCTACACAAATCACTCTTGACATGATATCAGTTTTCATTTTTCCACCCTCTTTCACCAAATCAGGAAGGATTTTCTCAGATTTATGTTGATCCTTCTGAAATCTATGACAGCTTCTGCCTACATATGAAGTTTTATTTGCACAGGAACTGATCAAAGAGACCTCCCTCCTTCTTTATCTAATTAAAGCAGAGCATCCAGGTAAACCAGTTTCCACCATCGCAATGTAATTCCCTCTTTCCCCTTTCCTTAGCCTGCATACAAACCAGTACAAGAGAAAGTCACTGATCGGACAGCCCACTTAGTTTAGGGTTAGTATTTCGAAAAAATTCTTCCTAAGAGCAAATACAAATTGAGACATTTGGCTTTCTTCATAGAAAAAAGCAAAACAAGTTTCAATCTGTATCTGAAAAATCCACAAGGATCAAAGTCTGATAGTGACAGAAACAATTTCATGCCTATTATTTTTCATGAACAGGCATCTTCAACCAGCTCTTCACAAGGACGTGTCTGTAAGTACATATACAGCACCAGAAATTCATTCTGGCACAGAAGCTCAAAATTCTTTAGGAAGCCAACCTTAGACCTAGCCTTAGGACTTCAGCCTCAAAAAGGGCAAAACCCCTGAAGACTCACAGTAAGCCTGTTTTACATAATGCTAACTTCCACTTTCAAGTTCTGACCTGGCCTAACAATCCGTTGCAGAGGACTGTTGACTATCCCACTGCCCTCAGTGCCACAGGGAAATGTAAGTAACTTACCATTTGACACCAGAGTCAGTTTGCTTCCACTTGCCATTAACACAGGATTTAAGTCAGAAATTGGGCTTGCTGTCATTATGTTCCCACCAAGAGCCTGGAGTGATAATATATGCATCAAATACTAAAAAAACTGAAGATACAGCCATAGCATCTTGTAATCCTGCATTTGTCCATACACCATGCACTAGAGGTTAGCTCTGCTTGAGTTTGCTTTGATAAATTCTTTTTTGCTCACTCAGCAATTGTAGGCCTTTAATGAAGAGGGAAGACATAAAAGCCATGAAATCCATTGCTGTCCCAGTCAATACTAATGTTTGCCTGAAACAGTTTTAGGAACAGTCTTTGGTAATGCATCAAAACTACCTTATGTTCAAACCACGTATGCCCAACAATGCCAAAATTCAATCACTGTAGCTGCAATTAAGGGAAGATCCCTGAAAGTATAGAGCATCTTTTCAGTAACATCCAAGAACCCAAGTTTTTGGCTGCAATACAAATGTATGGCACAGTATCTTGTGGAACAAAATTTTCTGTTTGGTAGGTTGATTCATCTACTTGCTTGACATTTTTTTCTTTTAGTATATGGAGTTTGAACACACTGAACCCAAATTCTCTTTCCCTTTAAAACTAGAGAAAAATTAGCCAGATCTGATGCATTAACACTATGACTACCATAGTTGTGCTGGCAAAAATCTACACACCTGCTTCTTTGAAGCACTCTAAATACATTTTTGCTAAATTAGTCAAATCTCACTACAGTTTCCCCCACTTATATTGATAACAGCAATGGAAGACCTGGACAACTGCCATATTTCCCTTGCTTGCTAAATCTGTGATACCAGTGTAGCACAGACACCAGCTGAGACCCATGTCACTATCAGTTCCTGGGGCTGGTTTATGTGTACCTGCTTCTTTGCCTAGGTTTGCAAATGTACTTGTGTGAGAAGCACAAGGCACACCAACATTGGATAAGGGCCGCCAGCTCCTCAGTCTGAGCTTTCAATTCCAGTCCCTGATGCTCCTGAGTCACTTACAGCAACGTTCCTAATCTGTGGCCCTGCAAACCACCGCAGCTGTTCAAGGACAGCCTGGAAGACCTCTGTTTTGTAAGGAGGAAGCTCTGCCACCGCTTTTCTCAGCACCTCCTCTACTGAGCTGAGGGTACAGGCAGCGCCGAAGGTGACCCCTGTAAACAAACAAATGAAAAGAACTGTTGTTCTCCCAGACATCAAGGTACAGGAGGACGGTTATAACTGTGTCTACAAAGCTTAGATGCTACTGAGTTTAATTAGACAGCAGGGTTTAGAGAAGACTTTCAGTCACAGTAGACTATTTTGTATGGACTGCATGTAAACATCAGATCCTCGGAACAAAATTCACCTTTAAATCACAGCTTATAGTGGTATTGCCTCTCACATGACAGTAACCCACTGCCCTTTTGCCTCAGTGTATTATGAATGATATTGCCCTCCTATAGGTATTAGTTTGTCCTTTGAGACGTGAACTCCAACCCCTCTACAGTTTCCACACCTTAAACATGCTACCAGGCATTGGGCCACATGCAGTACATTGTCCTAATTAGATCTAACTATTTGTAAGGTTGATCTGTTTCTACCACGAAGATAAATGCAATACTTCACTTAGTCACTTAGACTGTCAAATCCAACATCTTTCCCCCAGTTACTAATTTTAAAATCTTTCTAAATAAAAAGACTGCCCATTGAAACCCATTATTAACCCAGTTAATAGACGTAAAACACCATGCACCAAGCAGATAAAATGTCCAATATATCTTCTAGTGAAAGCCCTCTTTGATTCTCAAATGATTTTTACATATCACTCAGTTGATTCCCTGCATGGGAGTGGCATTAATGCATACATAAAGCAGTTTTTAATCTGGGGATTTTCCTTCATATCTTCTTTCATGGAGTCCCCACTCACTTCACAAGCATTCTGCCTCTTTTTTGCTCACCTGTTTCAGTGTGCTGAACAGCGTTCATTTCAGAGATCCATGCTGGTGCTATTATCACTGGATACAACATGTTCTTTAACCTCATCTCAATACCTTAAGAAAAAGTAAGACTCCTTCAGTTACACACAGGTGACAGAGAGCCTAAGTTAGCCATTTCCCAATGAAATGGCAGTAGGCCTAATAAAGAGTCAGTTAATTGACCATCTGTTACACAGATTACATAAGGTCACTTAGTCTAAAAGCTGTTTTCCACTAATACCAGAATTCATGTAGGGAAGTTTTAGAGACTCTTTTCTAGGCTTACAATAACCTTAAATACACTGTTTAGTACTTGTGTAACCTGACTATTGTTGTACATAATCCTTCAGGAAAGAACAATGTATACAACGAACCATACAAAGTTTGGGGATTATCTCCTGAACCAGTTGCTCAGGATAACAGAATTACTAAATATGTCTGAACTCTCTTCCTCAGCACTAACATTTGCAGAAGAATATATTTGGGGGGAAAAAACAGTAAGATTTCAACTCTTGAGGGTTTACTCACTGAAAAATCTTTCAAAACACAGGTTTCACAACTGAATTCGTTTGATTATAAGGACACTTTACACTGTGCCACTCTCCTCTTCTCAAAATTCCACAAAACTAGCACAAAAGCTCAGAGGTCTAAATAAGCATTTTTTTTTTTTGCCTGACACAGCAAAGAACAGGGAAAACATTCACTGTGAGATTGCTCTACCTGAGAAGAAAATTTGTTCCTACATACAACCTGAAGATTAAACAGCTATTTAACAGCAACAGCATGAAGGAGGTTTACATTTGCACTGTTCTCATAGAATACTCTGTGGGAGGTTTTCTGACTGCTCATAATGAGCATCAGCTCTTCCTCTTACCCACTTCTGTGTTCCCCACAACGAGCTTGGCACTGGGATACTGGGATTTGAGAGCCACCAATTCCTTGAGAGTTGTAGGCTGGATCCACATCACACGCTCACCTTTGAAACACAGCTGTTTCTGCTGTTTGTTACTCTGAGTCTGCAAAAGTGAATTCAGATAGAGCTCAGACCCTACATCAAGCCAAGAATCCCTGCTCACATGCTGCCCATGCCTATGCCAGGCTCCATCTCAGTCAAGTTACTGACAAGTGGCTGTGATATCCACACAGTTGGCAGTAAGCCATCCCCCATCATTCTGCTAGCAGTGACTAGAGTCTTTTTCATGCTGCCAAAAGTTTTGCCTTCCTGGTATTGCCAGGTGCATCCTGCTGCCACATCTCCCTAGCAAGACCTCTGCCAGCAAGCTCCATCTGACCAAAGTTCTGGCAGATGCCAGTGGTTCCAGCTGTCTTAGAAGTAATGGGTTTCCATTCTCATCTCACTGCAAAAATGTCAGTCTTTAGCACTGCTGAATTTGAGTTACCAGCTGTAAAGCCAGATTCTGGTTCCCTTTTTAATTCCTTCATCCAGTGACTGAAGAAAACAGACTAACATGGCTGCCTCTCAGCAACATCAGATCAACCCTTAGGCAGGAGAACATCTTAGAGAAGAAACAGAAGGGACCTATCTCAAGCTAAATATATATTATGCTATGGTCTACAAGAACCTACTCATGCTGTAGCTCATGACACATTTAGTCTGGGTGCAGCAGCAGAACTAATGACTGAATTTCAGTTGTTTGTTAAATGTGAAAGAAGCTGTAAACATGCCATGTGCTGGACTAGATTCCTGGCTGGGACACATTTGCTTAGGGGAAAACTACCCCGAAAAAGACAGGAATGAAATGTGGAGAGAAACTAATCTCACCTAACTTTTGATGTCAATGTGAGCAGCCAACTTCTACTCTTGCTACACCGAGTAGAGAGAAGTTGGTGTTTTCAGGAAGCCATCTAGTTGAAACATATATTTAGCTAGATCACATAGCTCCTATTTCTCTTCCTACACTATAAAGGCAGCACAGGCCTGTTAGCTCAGATACAGCTGTATTTAATGTAGAAGTTCACATCTGACCTAGTAAATTGAAATCTGGATGTCAGCAACTGTTCCACCCCTGGGTAGGCAGTGACGGGAAAGGAAGGCAACCCAAGAGCAGGCATGTATGGTGAGAAACAGAGAGGAAAGCCAGCTGGGGCAGGCACTTGGCCTGCATATCTTTTAACACAGCCTGGCTTAAAAGCCTTCCCTTTTATAAAACAGGGAAGCATTCATGCCCATGCATCTGCTTTTATCAGCAGCCATCTTTTGCATTGCCGTTTCCTCAGGGCAGAGACACTGCGGACACCCAAACCCTGGGCAGAACAATGAAACCAACAAACCACATACTATTTCTTTTTGAATGAACTTACCATTAACTCTGGTGGGAAGATTGGCTCCTGTGTAGGGTCCAATGGCTGGAACTCAGAAGAATTGAACAGGCTGGAGGACATCATTGTCTATGACAGAGAAAATGCAAATGGCTGGGCAGCAGAGGAGTAAGCTATTCACATACAATCTTAACTCGTTCCTCTTTCCAGTCAAATCCCTATTACTATTTCGTGGAGCAAAGAATGGCAAACACAGCAAAAAGATGTCACCTGATCCATCGTTTTAGATTCTTCAGTCATATTTTTCTGATCACAATGCATGGCTGGTCAGAAACCTGAACCCTGAACACACTAACAGGTTTTTGCCAATCAAAAGTGACATCACTTTCACACTGGCATGTTAAATTACATCAAAGGTACCTTTTCTGAGGTAGACACCAGCATAAAATATAAGTTAGTCTAAACTGGTTTGCATAAATACAGCTAAATTAAAAGCATTGGGCTTTGGCACAGAACAAGCCAGAGCTAAGACTTCAAAACATCAGAAACAGAAAAAACTAATAGTTGAGAGGCACCTTACCACATTGTCTTCTTTTCCATTCATGCAACAATCTGGACCATTGGTTTTACCTCCACAGCAGCCCCCATTCTGAAAAAGAAACAAGCATGCTTCAGCTATTCTACAGAAAGTCAGAACATTCCAACTTTTACAGGATATATTCCTCCCCTTTTACCAATCCCTGGATCACAGAAATTTGCAGTAACTTTTTTGATTAATAAACTACTTTGACGAAAGAACTCCGAGCAGTCTTAATTGCTGGAGTATTCCATGCAACACTGAATGCTTCCTAACAAAGAATCCACTGGAATTTCCCGGCAAGGAATTTCATTATATTCTTTCTTTCCTAAATTCATTTTATACTCACACTACCTTATGCTCTAATTCCTTGTTTTCATCCTTCCATTGTTTGTACCTCAACTGGTACATAAAATGTGATTAACTTTTTTCCTCCAGATGTTCCAAAAGGTTCCAATTGTACAATTTATTGGAATGGTGATTAAATTACTTCATTCATTATTGGACTGCAAAGTTTGGGAAAGATCATACTGGGGAATTAACTGGGTTTTAGATCTGTTTTCACAGAAAGATGGATCGCTTCAGTGTACCAGAAGCTGGTAACACATTGCTGACAGTTGTCACCATGCTATTTCACAAAACTGTTGCACCTCACAGATTCAGAAGGAACATATCTAGATCGCTATTGTAAAACCTGTGTCATGATGGCTAGTCATGCTAAGTAGGACATATGCAAGCACAGTGTTTTCCAAGAGACAGATATTCAAACCAGCTCAGAGGGCTCTGAATAACTGCTCCAGAGTAGGGCCAGAGAGGTTACTAATACATCAAAACTCTAATACCATATTGCAAATTGAGGTTATGTTTGTTAAAATTCAGCTTACCATGCTATTTTCCCTCTCACTACGACAACATCCAGTGCCATTGGCTACTCTGCCACAGCAGTTCAAGTCCTGTGGGGACAAAAACTATTCTGAGAAAAATGTGCAGATTCCAAGGAAATTAAGTAGGCTTGATTCCCTTTTCAGAGAAATTGATCCCACAATTATTATACCCAAATCAGAAATGGGAGATGGAAGGTGCCAGACAAGTAGGTGTTTCCCTTGCCAATTGGAAGGCAGTATCCTGCAGTGTGATGGCTAGGTCATGTCCAGTCTACTGATAAACCTCTTGTTCTGGTTTAGAACTACTCTGACCATTCAGCTGGTATCTCTGGTCCAGATGCAGCTGTGAGGAGATACCCAGAGAAGAGTAAAAGGGACAAGCACATAGAAAACCTAGTACTCTACCAGCATCCAATTGCATTCAGCTTACAGGACTACCTTAGCCCAGTGTGGTTTCTGCCTCTTTAGTAACTCTCAGTACCTCTCCATCCCAGTACCTGCTCAGTCACCCCTGAAGCCTGTGTAAGTTTTGGTGCCCACAAGACCCTTTGGTGATTTCTGCAGGTCAGCTGCCTTGTACGTGGCAGACCATCTGCCTTTGTTTTCCACCTGACTCCTACTAGTTCCATTTCTTGACATCTTGCTCTTGTATTGGAAGAGGCAGCAAGCAGCCAATGCCTGTCCACATTCTACCTGCCAGTCACAATTTTGCAGGTCTCTATCAGAGGTCAACACAAACCACCACATGGGCTATGTAGATCCCCTTCCCCTCCCTGACATCTTTGTTCCAGGCTGAAGCATCCCAGCCTACTCAGTGCTTCCTTGTATGGAAGCCAGATTACCACATATGTGAACCTTATTCCACTTCTCTAAATCTTTTCCTATTCTGCTATACCCTGTTAGAGATGAGAGGACCAGAACTGCCCAGAGTATTCAAGTGTAGGATAAACCATGATGCAGAAGTGGCATGGCAGTGTTTTCTGTTTTGCTCTCTATGCCTTGAAGTGTTGTTTTGACTGCCAGTGAGCACTGAGCTGATGCTTCCGTGGAACTGTCTACCACACCTCCAAGATCATCTTCCGGCATGGTAGCAGGAAGATGACCGTATAGAATCATAGAATCATTTAGGTTGGAAAAGACCTTCAAGGTCATCGAGTCCAACCTTCATCCATGCCCACTAAACCATGTTATGGAGTACCTTGTCTACACGCTTTTTGAATACCTAAAGCACATACAAAGGGGTCAAGAGTTGGAGCTGGGTTGTTGTAGCATGAATATTTCCTTCCTCTCCATTTCATCTCATGGTGTATTTTAGTAACAGAAAGACAGCCAGCCTTACAGATTTTTTTAAACATTATCTGAATCCACTTACTTTAGCAAATGTCCTGTATCCTTCCAGAATGGGTCTGTACCCTGTACACCGACACAAGTTCCCTGCATTGCCAGAGCAAAAGAATAAAGATTTAGTGTCATTTGGCTGAGAACTTCTGTTCTTTTAGAACATGTTATTGTTTCTCACAAAAGCTTGTCAAATCTAGATAAAGCTAATGAAAAAACTGGGAGGAGGAAAATTTCATTAGTATTCTTGCAACAATCCTACTATCCCTTTTTGTTGAAATTTCAAATTGAAATTAATTTAGAAAAAATTCAATCTGCCTTATTCAGTATTCATTTACCTCAATTGTGTACGTCTAATCAGCATACCAACTATCCAGTCTTCTGAGTCACAAACAGGTTGCTTTCTCCTGCATCTGATTTCCTCTCAGATCACTGCCAGAAGCATGGTAACAGTAATAACCTCAGCAATAACAGCAGCCTCTCAGATGATTTAGACAGTTGGATTCTGCCCCACTCCATCATGTATATTGCTGTCTTGGTCCCTGAGGTTGGCTGGCCCAGATGCTCCCTGCCACCTCTGCAGGCTCTTGTGACAGCAATGAATAAACAAGGAGATGTGGATGCTTTTATAAGCCCCCCAGGGACAGGCCACCTTTTGTTCTCTGTTAAGTTTAGTGGGGTCCTAATCCAAGACTGAAGCCACTTGCCCCTGCTTCAGGACAATGAGACCATTTTTGTTCACTTCATAGCACCTGGCCAGTCTCCTTGTGGAAAAGTTAGTTCTTAACCTCATAACAATAGGCTATCTGTAACGAAATACATTAAACAGAGGTGCACCTCCATCCCATTTGGTGAAGCAGATGTAATGAAAGCAGAGCAGATTGCATCTCTGCAGGGATATGAGTATTACCTTGGAAAGCATCTTCTATGTCCTCCATTTGGGGCTCAGGTTTGTTCCGAAGCAATGTATACATGGACATGACAATGCCTGGAGTGCAAAAGCCACATTGGGACCCATGACTTTTTGCTATTCTCTCCTGAGAAAAAGTAACAACAACCATCAGTTCATAATATCAAGGTGAGTTCATTGTTGTGCTTGTTTCTGTAACATCTCTGTCAAAAAAATAACCAATCTCACCAGAGGAGCTAAGACCATCATCAGATGTTCTCTGATGAGATGGTCAATTAACCTGTGAAGCAGACTTCAAAGAAGAGAACACTCTGAAAAGTTTGCATCTAGGCTTTGAACTCCCAGTGTAACTGAAGGCGACTAGAAGCCTCCAATGAGATCAGTTCTTTAGACTTGCCATGCTAGAAAGGTTGGGGCTACCTGTATAGACCCGAGTTTGAATTTCAAAGCTTAGCTATTAGAATCTTCAGGGGACATAGGGAAAAGAAGCAAACAAAGGTCAAACTAGCTGCCATCCATTCATGCGTGTCTAACTTATTTTTCACTTTGTTGTTTACTGTCTTAGATAGATATTGGCACAAGTCCTACCCGCTGTACAAACCGAGGTGAATCATAGTTTCCCTTAAAGGAGCAGTATCTCTGACGAAGGTGAGACAAGTCTGTTTCCATAAAAAGTGAGTTATAACACCTTGCTAGAAGAGCAGGTTTCACACTGCTGTCACTCCTCCCCACCAAGAATATTTTGGGGCTCCAGAAACATTGCTGACCCAAACCTTACTGCACCACTGCAGGGAAGGTTCCTAACTATGCAGGATGAGAAACCAAGGTCATTCATGGAAGGCCATAGAGAGCCAAAACCTAACTCAAATTTCCTGGCTCCAAGTCATTATATAGGCTTTCACCACAACATCAGTCTTCCCAGTTCCTGGGATTTGGTCCAGAATGTGGACCAGATACAGCCACACAGCCCTAGAACAAAAGCATTAGCAATTCAGCCAGGATAGCACCAGTTAACTTGTTAGGGCATAACGGAGCTGCAGCATTGACCCAGGAATTTTATTTCATCACTTAGCCACTCCTGCAAGTAAAGACTACTCATGTGGAAAGTCAAACTCCCAGCTTTAACATTATGATGGAGGTTCCAACACCCTGGAATGGAATTAATTAACATAAGAAGAAAACACGGATAGAGGGGTTTTAAGTTACCAATATTAATAGCTTACCTGGGCTGGGTGCAGCCTGGATTTCGTGTTTCCTATGCCTTCAACAGTAGTTACAGCTACATGATGCAGGGCACAGAGAGGGAAGAGGCAAGCATTGGCAGTATGGTGGCTAAAATAATAAATTAAGGTCATTTCATTTGACAGTGCTGCTCAACAAAGGAAAAAGGGAACAGGAGGACTGAAGAGTACTCAGAAACTGTAGTAGTGGACACAATAGGAGAACTTAAATAGATGTCATTATAGGTATTAGTTACAAGCCAAATCCTACAACATCTACTCAGCCAAAGTTCTCATCAACTTCACTTGAAGTTTAAACTGAGTATGCAGCATAGGATTTGACCTAGAAATAACAACTTTAAACATCCTCATTCCGTGTTAAGCCATAGAACCCATGTAAGTAATTTATAGGGGCAGACTACAAATACCAAGATGTTATACAGCTGGCCTAGCCCACTTGCAAAGTTACCTAAGAGCATGGAGTTCTTGGCCTTTTACCTAGGAAACCATTTCTAGATGGTACACATGAGGAAAAAGTCCAGGCTGAAGGTAATATAGAATAACATTGCCAAAATTCTTATAGGAACTAGCTACTTTATTTCATTTCTATCAAGACAGAATAATGACCCTAAAGATATCCTATTCAAGGCCAGGTTATTTAGCAGAACCACTAAGTTAGATGAACCCAAGTTAAAGTATCTCCAAGCATTATTCCAAATACATCCAAGATTTCAGTGCTTTCCATTCCTCACAGTAAAAATAAACTGGGGCCTGTCCCTCTGCCTCATCTTCTCTCTCTGTTCCCCTTTTTGTTTGATTCCATTGCTTCAGTCTTCAATTAATTAAAGAGAGAGCAGGAGGAAAGTTTATGTCTCAGAAAATAAGAGTCATTCTGAAGGTTACAATAGAAGTAGAGAAAAAGTATCTGCTGGCATACAGAAACCAGATTATTGTAGTAATACAATAGCAATAAAGATTTTATCACAGTAATCATCATTTGTGTCATCACAGCAAAAAGTTATATTACATCGCAAGAAAGGAACATAAAGGTTTTCTGAATTGGGAAGAGGCAGATAGCCTGTGTGCTAGAGTCAGTGAAGATATTTCAGGGCACAATGAATTAGTTCCCTATCAGCACTGTGCAATGCTGTAGGAAAAGATACCTTCTTGTCTTAGCCTTCTGAGTTAATGTTCTGAAAGTGAAAAATTATGTTTTGGCAGAAACATACATTATATAACTTTTTTTTTTTTTTAAGTAGTGCCACATCTGGAATGTCAAGAACCTGGATCTGTCCCCATTTCATTTCTCTGTTGAAGAGTTCAGATTGCAAAGGATACAGGATTTTCTTCCGGAAGGGATCATACTTGGATATCATAACAGTGCAAGCACCACATCCACCTTCTCCACAGCCTAGTTTGGTTCCACATAGGCCCACTGAGAGAACAGGAATCAAGGAAAACATGAAGAGTGTTGGCAGAAGCCTGCTCAAACAGTTGTCAATCAAGGCTTAGCAACAAGTTCTTGCTGGAAACCAAGTACTCATTTTTTCTGCTTAATAACATAATATAACATAAGCAAAGTTTCAAATGCTGGCATGTGAGCTTTGAGATCAACACCCAAAACCCTAATAAGCAGGCAGTTCACATTCCAACAGACTCTTAGAATAAACAAAAAATTTCTGAACTTCAATAGTTCCCACTTTCCATTAGACTCAGAAAAGGATATTACATTAGGGAGACAAAGCACTCGGTAATTGCTGAGCTGGAGCTGTTCAGGCATGCAGCCATACCCCTGAGATGCATGGTGACATCTCCTTCAGCACCTCTCACCAGTGGTGGTTGACTTCATCCTACACCTGGTGATTCGTACCACCTAGAAGGCACCCAGGCAGGGCAGTCATGCAGTGCTACAAGTCACACAATTTAGCACTGACACGGGAGCTGCACTCGAACTGCTCACAAACTATCTGCATCTCAAGAGTTATGGTCTGGCTACTCTAGCTTCTCTTTTGGCCCCATTTATGATGACTTCTCCATTGCTAGGCACAAAACCAGCCAAGCACACTCCCCAGTAACCTGGTTCTCATAAAACCACAGGAGGGAGACACTGAGAGCCAGAACTAGCAGAGAGGTGCACAGAACCACTGCACAGACACTTGGGAACTCACAAAGTGCATGGACTGGCCTAAGTAGATTATTCCGCAGGCTGCAGAGCTCATGTCTGTACTTTACAATCAGGCATTACCTCAAATGTTCTGCAAAGGGATTTGAGGAGAGAATTCCTCAAGTCACTTCTGCTTTGGGTTCCTTCATTCATTAGAAAGTATTTAGACACTGTTACTTATTGTGAAGAGGTTGGCCAATGATGAGAGACTTTTGGTGGGAAAAGAACAGCTGCTTTCATTGGCAATGAACACATGCCTGTGCTGAGATACTAAGCCCGTGGAAAAGGCCTATTAGGCCTGTGTAAAAGCAACAGGCATCATGATATAGGGAATTAAAATCATCTTTGCCTTCACTGCAAAGATTCTGGAACTGTTTTCATAGAAACGTAGAAATCATAGAATCATTTACATGGGAAAAGACCTTTAAGATCATCGCGTCCAACCATAAACCTAACACTGCCAAGTGCACCACTAAACCATGTCCCTAACCACTGTGTCTACTTTTCATACAATCATGTGCCTGCTTCAGCAGAAATACAATTTTTCTATGCCATCCAATGTTTCTCTTGATGACAGTGTTAATCTGGCTTGATAAAACATGTTTCTCAAAGTATTTGTCTGACCCTAACCAGACATCTACAAAATAAGTTTACCAGAATGTTCCGTTAGAAGATCAGAAGGTTTCAAAGAGCTCCGATTATGTCTTTACAAAGCTATTTGCATTAGATATTAACAAGCTTAGACACAAAAGGTCTAGCATGAGTAAGTGCAGACAGGCAGAAGAGTCATGCCACTTATTCTTCCTCTTGAACCTTATCTACCCAAGGTACAGTCAGACAAAATAAGGCTGTTGATAGTTCTGCTGGAAACCCCAAAGAGGAGTGTGATTTATATCCCCGCACTTCTTTCAGATCCCAGTCAAATAGAACATGGCAGCATGGTGACGTAAGTATGCATGATTCTTTTTAAGGAATACACCAACACAGATGTGAACAGTTTGGCATATGTACACACCCAGCTGGTCAGACAAAAACTCAGAAAACACGGAATGACACTACCTACTGAACCAGACCTAGTATAGCCAGCCTGGTCATCACAGTAATAACTACCCAGCTCCTGAAGCTAATCTGACTCATGTGTTGACTAGTTTCTAACAGGAGTGAAACGTGACTGCTTGCATCTGCTCATGTAAACATGCCCACAGTATGTGGTGGGAACCCCTGCCTCTGAGTTTGTATCCCTGGGTCATCTGATAAACAGGCCACAGGATAATCAAGTTATTGGATATTAACTATCCGGTAAAATCCAAATTATTGGATGATAAGGCAAGCAGCTCCAGTGGCTGTAACGTTTTTGCCAGAAAATTCTTTACAATTTGTGTGCAACAAACCTAAATTTCCTTCAATTTTATTGTCATCTCAATTTTGCTTTCTTTCCATCATATTCTATTTCCTAGCAATTCTGAGAGTTTTCCCTTTAAATTATTAATAAATTATTTAAAGTTTATTTAAAGTATATTATTTAAAATTTGCTATTGTTTAAGCTTGGAATACCAGCTGTAATCTCTGCCAAGAAATATCACACCATGCAAAGCACTCCCTCTTATACTCTGTGCACAAGCTCTGCCTAGCACTCAAGTGACAGGCAGAACAGTAAACAATTATGAAATGCTGTAGGCATTTAAAGCCTTCTGCAGTTTCTTCTGACACTGGATACATTTTCTTCGTAGATAGGTTAGCAGAGTTGTTTCTGGGTCCACATCTTTTTCCACCACCTGCAAGAAGGGAAAGGTACTGTTACACAGAATGCTTTACAACACAGATATGTTAGTTGGAAAGAGAAAGTTTGGTCTTTCTGCAACTTCTTTTCCAAAGCAGGGAGCAGAACCACTGATTAACTTCCCTTACTAGGTTCAGCAATGTTGGTCATGTATCCAGAGGCAACATTTCCTTGAATTTATTGTGACAGAGAAAAGTATATGCGTTACATACATCAGAGCTTTTCAGCCATGGCACACAGGCAAATCTTAAAAAACTTCATCAAAAATGGCAAACAGAATTAGCAGTGAGCAGAGAGAGGAAGAACAGTGGTTTGCACTTGAGTTTTGAATTCCTGACATCTCCCCAAATTGCATCTCATCTTTATTGACCATGCATAACTAACCTCTGTCCCTTCTCCTTCTTACTATTAGAAGATACAAAGAAAATGAGCAGATAAACAGAATGACAGAAACAGCATCAGTAATAGACTTTGCAGAGAAAAAATAAACTACAGTGGAAACCCTAACATGACCAATACAGGTGCTGCAGGACAGACAGCAAGTACCAATCGTCCTGAAGTTTCTCTTTCTTCCCTGCTAACATTAAATCAATCAATATTACATTAGTAGCCATCCTAAACGTAGGAATGTGAAATTCCAGCCAAGGAGAAATTTTCTCTGCACATTTTGAGTCAGCTCCTTCCTACTAGTGAACAACACTATTAGCGGTTATCTATTAGACATAAAATTAGATTTGACTTCAACCTCTGCCTGATGGTCAGAAACCAAAGTTCTGCCCTTGCCTCCAAATGGCAGCAGAGCTTGTCTTCCCCTTTTTCTGTTATTAATAGAGTGTCAAGAAACTTTTCCAAATGCACTGCGTGCCAGAACGTAATCATGTGTTCTTGGCTCTTACATTGTGCAAGTTCTAAGTACGATAGTTACAGTTTATTTAAATTAATCACTCCCAGTTTGAAGGGCAAATTGAAACAGAGGTCATTTGTGTAAGCCTTTTTTCTTACTGATAAGAAACCTTCACAACCTCTGTACTGCTTCAATTTTATGCCTTTGACATGTGACAAGGTTATTCTAAAAAGACAAGGTTCACACCTCCTATTTGAGTCCATGTTTTTAGAACCACCTGATAAAGTTGCTGCTGCAAAACGCAACTGGTCATTTTTTATGCATCTCGTTCCTGCATTGGGGATAATCTACAAGGAAACAGAGTTCATTCTTCTAGTTTGGGGATGTCTTACTGTAAATCATGCAGCACTCATATTCTATTCATAAGCTATTCAGAGCAGAGTGCTCCTGTTCCCTCACCTTCTGGATGCATAGAAACAAGTAAGAGCATACACTGGCACACTCATGACCAGTTGGTTCAGAGTAAGCTCATATATCTCTCTGCTGTAGTTTTGTAAACAGACGTGAGCAGATAATTCAAAAAATGCCTATGACTCCAAGTGTCCTGTGGGCAAAAGGCCTTTCACAGCCATTTCACAGGCAAAGACCCTTTCCCAGCAACTCATACCCTCACTGTCAAGCTGAGTTTCTTCCTCAGGGCTGTGCCAATGGCCATTGCAAACCCTTCTGAAGCAGCTTCCAAGATAGCCAGGCACAGACAAAAAGCTTCAGAATAGTTTTCCAGATGGTTAAATACTATTGAGCTTATTCTATGCTTAGATCAAAGAAAATGTCTCAGGAAGTTTTCTTGAAAGAATCCAAGAAGCACTGCATTATGGACTGAAACCAAGCAATTAAAAGTTTGGCCCAATGGCTGCTTTTCAGGAGGTTAAGGAATAAAACACAGGCCTCAACCTTCATTCAGCAAAGCATTTAGCCACTGAGCTCTACACACTCTTAGTGAAGTACTTAAGCATGTATTAAGTCCCAAAGTCAAACCTTTGCTCAACTTTATCATAAGCGGCTCTCGGTATGCAGTAGAACCTGTCCTGACCAATCCGCACTCTTATGCTGTTCAAACCAATAGCCCAGGATTCCTACTTCAGTCACTTCAAAACTACTCCACTGTAACTATGTAACTGCTGGCAGACAGAGACTTGGGATCAGGGGGAGAAAAGGGATAAGAGTTTGGAGGACATTCTGGATTAAACCAAATCTCACATGTCAGAGAGCAAGGAGTCATTTCTTTGCACTCAGATTCCTGGTGGGGGGATGCTTGTTTATAAGTCTCTCTTGCTGGCCACAGAGTAAAAACTTTTTGCTATTCCTGCCTTTTGTTCATTGCCATTGATGCTGGTTTTGTCCTCCAACATGTCATTCCTCCAGTGGTTTGTTACAATCACCTGCTGTGATTTGTTCTTAAAATATTTTAAAACCCTGTGGGTGGGGATAACATCTTCTCTTGTCTGATGCCCAGAACAATATGATTCACTGCTCAGTATCTTACCCATCAAAACAATTCTTGCTCACCTCCCCCAGTGTTCTTGTACAGAAGGAAACCGAACTATATCCATTGCCTTTAGTGGGAGTAGGATCAGCCTACCTAGATATTGTAATTAAAGAAATATTTCCTTTTTGCTCAGTTACTGGTTTTTACTTTTGGGGGTTTTTTTTAAACCAAATGTCATATTGCCAGATACATCAGATTGATGGCTACATTTTGACAGATTCAAAACTGTGGATTTTTCTGCATGTGGTAGCTTAAATATTAATCAAATGCAGAAAGAAACTTTGTTGGAAATGTTAGGATGGCACTGACAATCAAATGACTCTCAACAAATTTGCTTTGTACTGCCATGTTTGTACTACCCATCTATTTGTCTACTGACTCTAGGAATCTTAAATACTCAGATCATCTCAGCAGGGAGCCCAAACTGGCCCTACAGTTCTTCAAGCTTTAAGTCCTCCACAGAACAAGTTCCTAAGCAGTACTCTGTACTCTTAGAGCCCGTGGGCTGGTCCAGAGAGGTGTTGAGCTCACTTCCCCATGATATCACATACAAAACTTGGATCTCAACTAATATTTTTTTGCTGTCTTTACCTGCCTTTCACTAACTCAGATAACTTTGCCTTTAAAACATAAAGCATCATATTTAAATTAGTATTCCCAGAAAGTTAAAGAAAGGATTTTTCCATTTAAAAGAACAGTAGTTGAGCAAGATAAATAGAGGAACAGAAAGGAAAAGAAAACAGAAACTTTCCTGGTTTACCAAACAACATGCTAAGCTTTCCATCAGCTAGCATCTTTAAATGAGAAACAGATGCTTTTCTGAATGACAAGCTCCCATTCAGTCACTAGTCCCTAGTCACTCAATTAGTTGCAAGAAGAGAAGGTGAAAGGTTTTAACCAGACTATGCAGCAAGTCAGACTAGTCAACAGTAAAGGTCCCCTAGGACCTTAAAGTCTGTGAATGTGTATTCCTAAAGTCAGTGAGAGATTTCAAATTCATTTACTAGGGAAAAGAATTAGAACACAGATGAACAAACTGAATATAACCACACAATGTAAATCTGCTATTGGTCATGAGAACATTTTGTTCTGCTTTAAACCAGCACACTGAAAACTTGTAACTCACTGTTTATGTAGGACCCAGAGGGTCCCAAAGCTCAAAAAAATACTGTATTTTGGTTGGTCCCATTTGCAATCAAACATCCACAGGCTTTGGAAGAGGTCTAATGTGGCTTCCAGCATAGACCCCCTCTTAACATTCAGGATAGAAATAGAAATATTGACTCCACGTGTTTGAACTAAAATTACATGCTGCATATGCATGAGACAGACTTGTCAGCTGAGGACAACAAAATTGCCACTATTAGCTTTAAATTGTGTGTGTTGTTTTCCATTCTAGTCTAGGCAGACTATCAAGCTAACTTTGTGCTAGTTGTGTGCCAAACTTTATGCCCAGTGAAGTAAACAGGGGCTTAAAATAAACAATCCTGAATGTGAAGTATGCTCAGCTGTTCTGAGGAGACTTTTTCTTAACAACATTGCAGACTTGGCTAATGCAAGAGAAGTGTTTGCTGCCATGAAAGTCCCCATCTTATCAACCACCTCTTATCACAGGGTTTTGTACTATGACAAAATATCAGCAGCCCATTAGCAATGTCAAGCTGTCACGAATTCACACAGCAGTAACTTTTCCCACTGGCCATGCTATCACATTCTTTGCAGCTAACCGACTGAAATATTTAGTCAGGTCTCCAGATGGATGGAGCCATATCCTAACGTGCTACCTGCTGTTTCAGCAGCATTGCCCAGGCACTTCTCACCACCCCTTCCATCATGTAACTGCTCATGTGCAGAAATGTCCCAACAAACTCCACATTTGTTGCCACAGATTGGATTGCCCCACGAGTCCAATTATCTCTCTTAAACCTGCATTTGGTGGGGGTGTAACTCAAGCCACTTTGGCAGCACACCCAAAAAGGGAATAGAAAAAAAATATCACTGGAGGCTCTGGGTAGAGCACAATCCAGGAAGCCCTCTCCTCTCTGATCAAGTGGAACCTGCTCCTTTGCTAGTACTGCTGGTTCCATGAGCCAGCAGGGAAGGATGCTGAGACAGCCTTGACACGTGGAATGAGTTGGTACCATTGGTAGTATTAATCGTTCCCTAGTGTGGGTTTTTTTTTAGCCAACAACTGCCAAGATCACACTGTGATAAACACCTTTACACATGCACAAGGTCAGCTGTGAGATGTGGCTTTTGTAAACAGGAACTGCAGTTCCATAAAAATTGCTGAAATGCACCAAAGGTAATGCCATTCACAGGATGTTCGTTAGCTCTAGGACATAGCAAGAACAGACAGCAGATACAAAAGGAACTGGTTGTCTTCTGCTGCTAGCCTTCAGGGTCTAGGCTGCGCTTTCTCCCCTTCTCCGCCCCACCCTACATGCATAAAAGAGTCCCACAGAGCCAGTTCTGTGCAGCTTAGTCTCTTCTCTTTTGCTTTGACTAATACACATTTTCATATGTTAGCCAAGAGTCTCCTCCAGGAGAAAGGGCTTTTCTACCAATTTACACAGAGCACCAAACAATGCTGAAGCACCAGTTGTAAATGTATACAGGAATTTGTTTATAAACTCTTCATACCTACCATGAGTGGCATATTGGTTTTGAACCTTAGCTGGTCTGGCACTAGAACTACAATTCTCTTTCGTTAGATCATACCAGAAAAAGAAAACAAGACAGTACACTAGGCCTGTATCAGGGTCTGGATTTGCCCAACATGTTTGGTGCAACCTCCTACTGCAAGACTCAAAAAGCTCCCAGTTCACCCTCTAAAAATTGGGGTTCACTAAGGGATCTGAAGTCACCAGAACCTTCACAGATCAAGAAGACAAGTTAATGGTATACCACCTGTGCCCATCATAGCAGAAAATTCATCAGATTAAATTCACAGATCATCCTGTGCCACTGCTTCATGATCTCTGTTACCAGACTTAACTAGCTAGTCATGATTAACTTGGAGCTTCAAGTTTTCACCTCCCTCTAGAAACAATGAATGGCTGATATGTCAATTAATGTTGACATACGAACCATAACTGATCTGTGTGAGCAAAGCTTCAGTTGTCATCCTTCTTTAAAAAAACTCAGAACCAGGGCTGGGTTCTACATTGGTATTAGATTCAAGAGAGCTCTTTGACTAACTTATAATCCATCCTAGATAAACTTCATTCTCCACCTAACTATTGATACTTAGATAAAACAAAACTTTGATATCAAGTGCTCTAGTACCTTGGAAAGTTCAAATTCCAATCCAGTTTGGGATCCAAACTCGTAAATAAAGCACCCTAATTGTAGCAACAATCTTATCCACATTTACACTTGATTAAATTAGTACGAAAGATCAACAAAAGCAAAATTGATAGTAATCCTGTGCCAGTCTGTAGGGCAGGGCACAGAGCTTTTTAACTAAAAATATTGTGCGATCCCTCAAGGGATTAAAAAATTAATTCTCTAGACCAAACTTAGGGGTGCATGTGATTTACCTCTAAGCAGCACACAGGGAAGGTCCACAAACTCTCGGCTCCACAGTACACAATGAATATGCAAACCTCTCCCCTCCCAAGTTTCCCAGCTGGAAGCTGCTTTGGCACAAGTTTCCCTGCCCAAGTATCTAAGCAAGGGGAAGGTGGTGGGGCAAGATTAGTGTTGAGCTGAGCTCAGAAACAGAACTAACTTGGTACTTGTAGTTCAAAAAAGAGGCAGCCTTAACTTGTTAAAAGCTTTTGTTGCAATGCTAGCCAGGGGAAGTCCAAACTGAGAAAGAGGGCTCTGGGACAAACTGTTCATAGGTGTCCAGCATGTGCAAGGACCACCCCAGCCTCCTGTGAGAAACAGTCACTTCTTAGGTAATTGTCAGCAATTGATCTAGGAAACAGTATCAGTTAATAGGCTTTGATTTTAAAGAGTTTTCTAGCTTCTTAAATGGAAATAGAATTAACATTTTACTTAAATCCCTTTTAAAAATCAAATGTCAGAATTACTTACTGAACATATGAATTATATATGGATGCTTACATTTGAGTTATATTTTCCAGATCTGTTGTAATTACTGAAACTATTTCTAGTAGAAATGCCTGTATAAAATCAGTGCACCTTTACTTAAGAGTAGTTACCTCAGAATTGCAGTAAATTATTGCCAACAAATCTAAAATGTAAAAGGAACATTATATAGTTGTGTTACTCTTTGAATAATTCACAAGGTAAAGTCAAAGAAGAGAAAAAGCCACTTAGCAAAGCAATAAATAGTCCTCACAATTTAATATTTAAAAGTCATGGCAATTGTGCTGGTATTAGAAAACTTCAGAGGAGAAAAAAGATGACTAGAAAAATAAGTAATCAAGCCACAATCCAGGAGCAAGCTGGACAGAAAGCTGGAATCTTCCTTACCTTTTTACCATTCACAAAGAAAACAAGTTCATCCCCTGTCTTGTTTGGAGCCATCCTGCACACCTTCTAAAATTCACTCAAATAGGGCCACAGATAACCCTTCTGAGAGCAGCCCTACACCCCACAGTGAAGTGAGCACCAGCAATATGACAAGTAATACGAGTCTGCCTCAAAAATGTTTGACTTTATTTCTACATCAGTGCCCTGTGAAACCCCATATTATATAAGAGCCAACGAAGAGGCGTGCCAGCTGCGTTTGGTTGGTGCTTCTGCAGCAGTAATGACAGAAAAGGAGCTGGAACGAGCAGAGTGACCCGCCCCCTTTTATATAGCAATAGATCACAATTCAGCTGCATTCCCTTTAGATTATACTGCCAGGCTTGGGGCACTCGGAGTGTGCCACTGCAACGGCTGCCAGGAATTCACAGTATTTTGCAATACAACGCAAACTCGGGGGGGCGGGGGAGGGGGGGTTCTCCCAACTATCCCTCACCGAATATTGATAAGAAAAATCTGTTTCCCTTGCTCTGTGCATAGCCATCCACCTGGCATTCACCACACAGAGGTCTCTAACGAGAGCACCTGCTTTTTTAAAAACTCCTCAATACATGCACATCAGCTAGTAGACTGACTGCAAGATTTCACTATTTTTCCTTACAGTTTTAAAGCTATAGTACCCTACACCTGCAAGGACATAATTTAAACAGATATGTATTTGTTCAGATAAAAGCAGTTCTAGAGAACTGACGCTCTGATCCAGCACCTCAAAAGAGGTGCTGGGCTAAGACCATAATGTTTTCACTAGGCTCTTAAAGCATTTAAGCTTACCTTTTTTGGCCTAATCCTCACATCCCAGATCTTAGGCACATGTTACCAGTGACACAGAGGAAAGCAACATGTTTTTGCAACATTCTTTGAAGAATTTTTTGTCTTCCATTTCCTTGCTGGTGGTTTTTTCTGGTCTCTCCATTACACAACTGTACATTTTGCATCGTTTAAGTCTTCATGTTTTTTCTTCCAAAGTTGTCACAGAATTGTCCCTAGATATGATGTGTTGGTTTCATGAACAAGATATCAAAACTCCTAGTTCCAGTTTAAAATTGCTCCACAAAACAACACGATTCCAAAGTCTCATGGAAGTTTCCTAGCAGTGGATGTAATCCTGTCTGCTCTATTCTGATTTTTGTGACTTTGCTTTCCTTCTTCAGCATGCTAGGATTATTAGTTTCACTTAGTTTTTTTGGTTTTCTTAAAATCCCTGGGAAAGCACTACATCCAAGTCTACCTCCCAGGAATCTCTCTGAACAATTCACAAAACAACAAACCTAATTAAATTACCATTTTCAGAAACAGTCTTTCCTTCAGTGTTTTGGAAATATGTCAGAGTGGATACAATACATACATTATTTTTACCATCTTTTATCTTCTGACTCATGTATTACATTGCCCAGTCTATCCCCTAAAAAAGTTATTTTATAACAAGTGTCAAACACTGTCTCAGCACTGCTTTACAGGCATTCAGTTTGCTGAAAGTATAGTTCACAGCAAACTTGTGCTTAACACCAGCTGCCTTAATCTATGTTTGCAGTAAAGTTGTGCGTAGCTGAACCAGTGCTGACACCTATTGTCTGGCACCTCCCACTTTGTAATACAAGAGTGTTAGAAAAATGACACTTTTCTCCAAGAAATCTTCAGCTCTGTTGCTTTATATCTCTGTGCAAATTTACACAAGCAGTACCCTCATGTAGCAAGCATCAATCTCAAAATTAGTGTACACAAGCTTAGTACTCATAAATGGTTTTGTAATATTTTAAATAACAATTATTAGTCATAACCACAGGTAACATGTTACAGCAATCTTAAAGCAACTAGCCATTACAGCATTAACACCAAAATCAAACACGCTTAGTTTCCTAATCTGTGTTTTCCATAATGCATGATGTTCTTCTTAGGTTTAAAGAACACTTGTAATCATGTCACCTCTTTTTTAAGGAATCCCATGCGCAAATTTTTGCCTAGCCTTCGTGATAACCTTATAGCTAAACCATCCCTTTCTACTAAGCCAGTAAACAGCATCTTACGATATTCCATCATAATGTTTCTTTTTGACCCATCAACCTACTGTATACATAATATAAAGATAAATAAATCCATGATAGTGATCTCTATATGTAGGTTACACAGTAACATAAAACTTCAGACCTCATCTCAACAGTGTCACTCAACAGTGTCACTACCAAATTTATTCATTCTCTCACCACCCTGATGGGATTGTCTATTACTATATCCATTTCACAGGCAGAGAACCAAGACACTTAGAACAGGAATTTTCCAAATCCTCTAAACTCTGGAGCATGAGAGCTTGTGCTATTGAAGTCTCTTAACCATTGTTGGAAACCCCACCCCAAACAGAACAGAGGATTACCAGAAATGACAGAGAAGAAAGTGAAAAAAAACCAAACCACCCAACCCTCAGTAAACTTCTGTAACATAAGAACATCTCCATTAGCATAGAACTCCCTTAAGCAAGCTAAAATTAAAAACTTTTGTCAATCAAACACAAATTGGTTGAGACAAAGTATTCTGACTTACCGGTCAGTTAAAGTCTAGCAGGTTTCCCGTTTTAGAAATCATCCCTTTGCCCCATCATAACTCAGAAATGGGTATGTTTTAGAAGTTTAAAACTCCCTGCAGTCTCATTCACTTATTACAAAGCTCAGAAAGCCGTTGATATTAGTCAAGAATAAAAAAAAAAAAAAAAAAATAGAAAAAGCAGCTGGCTTTTCTCATTCTGACTGGTTAATCCTGCAGACCTGGCTGTTACAATCATAATGGTAATCTGTTCTGCAGATGATCATATGCCTAGCTCAATAAATATGGTGACATTTACAGAAACACCATTCCTGCCTAAGGAGTTTACCACCAGAGTTAGGTAAATGCATGGAAGTACAACAACAAACCAATGCCGGAGGTAATACAGGAAAAGGTTTAAAACAAACAAAGGTGAGAATGCTCGTTGCTTTGTTCTCATATTCCTCTTGTGGGACATGGGAGGGAAGAAAGTACAGGCAGCTCTGAAGAGGAATCCATGGCGGGATTTATGAGGAGCAGTGTGGTAAAGCAGATACTAAATAAAACAAAGTCCCAAGTCAGTGCTTTAATGCAGTATTCCATGTATCAAGCTTCCAGTATTTTCACATTAACTTTGTGTGCCTGCTGCCCCTCTCTAATAGCTGGACTACTACTATAAATTCATGAAGTATCCACTGTTGCTAAAACCTGTGAACAGCTTCTTTCAGCTAAAGTGGAAACAACTTGTTTGCCTTAGATCTGGAGATCCCTCTTCAGTTGGCACATATCCTTGCTGGGAGCATGTACTGGCACTCCTTTTGGGGATCTCAAGTGGTCTCCACCTGCTGAAAGCAGGGTCAGCTATGAAGGCATACCAGGTTAGTTAGGGCTTTACACACCATATCTTACTTCTTAAAGATTCCTTTTCAGAACATTAACTATTGGCGGTTGTGTTGCTTTGTTGTAAGTGTTGTCAGTGTAAGTTAAAAAATAATCACACAGTAGTGATTACAGACTGTGAATGTGAAGGCAGAGGGTGTTGCCTGAGGATGTCTGTTCTCCTTGGCATCACCTATTGACCACTGGTGAAGTACATGCTCATGAAATATGTGGACTTTTTGTCTGACTGGCTAGGGATATTCATACCTTATTGGCAAAATCTCCCAAAAGATCTCAAAGAATTGGAATCTTTTCAGGATCCTAATACAGACAGTAAACTTATTACTTTGCAATAACAAAAAAAAAAAATTCCATAAAATTGCCATATGAGTATGAAAGTAAGGTATTGCTTATTTTTTCAGAGGCATTTCTCAGAGTTGAAAAAAAAAACCCATAGGTTTCATGCACTTTCTTATGAGATGTCTAAATTCCTTTCTGGCTACAGATAAAGGTTTGAAAAAGGCCATGGTCACAAATCAAATACAGATTGGATCTCCTCATTGAGGCTTGCAAGTGGATACTAGCTTATTATTCATGAATCACTAATCATTCAGTGTTCAGCTTATAATTGTATAAATATTGTCTAATTGTACGGATTCATTTCATGAATTATGATCTCTTCACCTGCATTTGAAGATGGGTGGAGTTTAATTATAGCTCTTTTCCTAGTCCTACCACCTCTGACAGCAAGAAGAAATGAACTAAGTTAGTTAATTCCACCTTCTGTTGAGAAGTACTGCTTGTCACTAGTCTTCAGAGCAATTAGTAAAGCAAGACTTTTTGTTTCAGTTCATTTGCAGTTTTTCCTTTCATTACCTAGTTCCAGTGGACCAAAGGATGTTTCAGATATCTGACCTCAAAAGCAACTTCTTTTCAAGAAGGCTTTTTAATATGTGTTCCTCAGCATTGTCTTCAGCAGCTGCTAACTTGACACCTATCAGTTGTCTTTTACTTGCTTCCAGGATATCATGAGAGAAACTTCAGACACCTGTCCTGACAATCTAACTCAATAAAATCAGCAAGGTATTTTAATCTTTTTTTCTTGGCCTTTCTTTCTGTTCATCTGCTGACATTCTAGCAGTATCTTTTGTATTTAGTCATTATAACCGTCCCAGGGTGCACCAGAAGGAAGCAAAGTCCCCTTGCAGAGACTGGCTGCTGTCTTTGTCACAGGTGGAAGCATTGTCTCCAGTGCGTGTTTCAAGGAGGAAAGGGGAGGGGGGCAGCTGCAACCACCACGTAGAGCTCTTCCTTCTTCTGAGCAGCTGCTAAAGCACCTAGCGTCAAATAATACCCTGATATTCCAAGATCCCTGAGCAGGCAAGTAGGAGCTTCTGGGCCAGTCTAAATAAGTAAAAGCTAGTTCCCACACCTAGCTTGCATAGCACATGGCTATTTTTCCACTGCTCTTCTTCACAGGAGGTAGTCCCTACACAGAGCTCTGCCTCACTTGTTTTCTTCTGCCCCTGCGAAGGTATGGATGAATTTTGCTCAGGAGATCATTAAATCTTATTTTCTCTTGTCTATACACCAGATGCGGTGAAGCATATGGCTCTTTGTCAAAACTCTGATACCAGCTATATGATATGAATTTCTATTTAATATACTGTCCTAAACCTGTCTGGGCATCTGCACAAGTCCTCTGGCTGCCCTGTGTATCTCACTACTAATCACTTTCTCATTTTAGAATGCAGTACTTTGGTGGACAGTTTGTTCAAAAGACAAGAAATCCTCCACAGCTGCTTCTGCTAACAAAAAAGTCTTCCTGAATCAACCCAACATTTGACTGTTCTGTCTAGGAAGGATTTGTAGGCCAAAAGCTTGTGAGCATTCTCCAACTACTTAAGTTTGTCTAAGAAAAAGACTGCCTCTCTTCACAGATCCTGCCAAAACAGAGACCTGTACATCTTAGTACCTTGTACTGTGATTTCCTTCTAGTCCCAACTTAATGGTAGAAGTTGTCAAAAGTAGACTTAAAAGTTAAAAAAAAAAAAGGTAGAGAAAAAAAAGTAGACTTGACAAGTATGGCAAGTTAGTCCCCCAGAGAATTTCAGAAGAGCTTTGTTGTTGGTATAATGCAGGACAGCAGATGCCATCATCATCACTGAAACAGGCTAGTTGTCTCAAATTACAGCCATCATGGTCAGCTTGTATCCCCCAGACTATCTTGATTTCTCTTCAAAACAAACTTATTCAAAGTAATTTGCCACTAAGTAATAGTAACAGACAAACATCGGGCAGGAAAGAAGCCCCACTGGAAAATCATGGACAGTGCTGGCTCAAGAGCAATTGCTATAAACCCAGCATGAATCATTTAAGGTGAAAATTAGAAAAGCCATAAACATTATAGCAGTAATGTTGAAGAACACCCTTCCAAAAGAAGCAGTGCATGAAAGAAAGATTGACTGCTTTCAAAATTAACCTTGAACAGCCTACAAACTGGGTAATATGCTATGCATATATTACAGAAGTTGAAACATAAATTACTTCAAGTCCTGTGTTTCCCCTACAATCCTACCTCATGTCCAAAAGACAGATTTTAAGTCATGTTCCTGATAACCTAGTCTCAGCCTGAAAAAAAAAAGACTCCATACTCCCAAAGTTATTTTATTAAGACTAGACAGGGAAGAAAACTGACTGTACGTAGAAAGCCTGGAATGATGTACATCTTAAACATGTCTCTGAATCCCTGACTACTCAGAAGAGATATTCTTAATTACCTGGATTATTTTCAAACATAAGTACCTTATAGTCAGACTCGCTGCTTTCAGTGATAGACTTTATACCCCCAAGTATGGACATTTAAAGGCACAGAACAGAAATCTTACACCATCATTCCTTAAGCTTTTCAATTCATGAAGAACAAGCTACCTCCACTTTTCAAGAATTCACTCGGAAACCAGTTAAAAGAGAGATTAATGTATTCCCTCCATTACACTTCTTCCTATATTTGCATGATGAACTTACAGATCCCAAATACTTCTGATCATTTACCGTTATTGCCCTTTGTACCACCTGATGACAAATATCACAGTTTTCATCTCCCTTTTTTAATAAAACTGGTTTCCCCCCACTATTATTTTTTTTATCCTGTATTATTTTATATCTGAATACAATATCTGATAGAGCTGATAGTTTTCATGGGTTAGTGGGAAGTTATTTTGCAGAATTCAAGCAGGCAAAATGAGGTTGAGATATTTACCAACAAATGAATTACAGGGCTGTTGCAGTAAAATATCCAGCATGACTAATGCAAACACCTAACTAGAGTACAGATATAACTGTACTTTGGGGAGAATGCTCCTGATGTACCTTGATGTAAACATGGTTAACAACCTTGTTAAATTAAGATAAGATGGGCTTTAACCAAACAGCTTAGAAAAATACTTGAGAAAAACAATGAAAGAGTAAGATAAGGTATAAAGATGTGTGTATAAAGGAAGTCTCAAAGCTGCTTTTCCCAGGACAAGGTAAGTGTGCCTTAATGGTTAACAAGGTTGGGACTGTAGAAATTGATAACAGACTGCTAGTTGTTTTCTGCTCTCTGTTATCTCTATTACTAGCAATACAGGAATGTCCTATCACACCTGTGTCTGGTTTCTGCTGAGTAAATCCATGGTTTCTTTGCAATTATTTCAGTGATCCTTCTAGGAGATAAATCAGATCTAGACAAAATATCTTAAGTTAAATGGTCAGGGTAGCCAACATTACTCACTTTATTAAAGAGGACACAAAAAGCTTTTATTCCCTTGAACAAAATATAAGATATTCTATATAAATAAAAACACAGTGGAGTTGAATCCAGAATTTCAGATCCATCTCCCTTGAACACTATGATGGTTCCAATCCTAAACTGGATTCCATATGTAAAAGCTCTGACATTTCTGTCCCAGTAGAGTTGCAGCAGTGGTCCTATAATATTGTTTGGTTTATTCCCACATCAGAATACTTCCAATAAGAGGGAGAGATTTCAGCTTCTGTGCCACAAAGTTTGCAATCTAAAACAAAAGCTTCTGAAGAAAAGAAATAGGCTGAGAGAGCCCAGAGAAAAGACCTAGTTCTTTTCTAATTATTTTTATGATGGTGATTACTGCAGTAGATAATAGCTTTTAGGAGGGACTAGTATGGAGCCTGTAACATGCAACCTGCTGCATATTCCATGTCTTACAGAATATTAACCACAAAAATACAAACAGTAACCTGCACTGAGAGCTGAAATAACACAAGAACAACTGACAGGATTCTAGCATCATTGACACCAAGCCAATGATATCAAATACCCAGATCCTAAGGAACTTCAGTGGTCATCTGAATTAACATTTTTCCATCATCACATCATCCCATATCACAGCTGTGTGTGGCAGAAGCAATTTTTTAATCAGATCTTTATTTTAGTGAGTTTATCTGTTGCACTGGTCAGCTAATATCTGCACGTGTTCATAGATTTTACTTTTTACATTTAATCCCCCTCGTCCTGAAGTTTATTAGTCAGCCACTTTTACTGCGGCAGTGAACAAAGATCAAGAACAAGGCCCCACTCTGTTAGTCTCCGCCAGTTCGGAGCACAGTCAGTCTCTGCTCTACCACTTCCACTTCAGATGAAGCAGCTACAGGCTAGCAGAGCACCCATAAGATCAAGGAGTGGCAGCCAGTTAGGTACATGATGATTATTACTTTAGAAAAAGCAAAAAGTGATGGTAGACAGGTTTTCACTAGACTGTGTTCTGGAAGCTATATTTTATTCTTCAAAGGCAAAGTCCTTTTCTTATACTTGCCTCTTCTTTTGAGATGCAGACCTTAACCAAGTTGGCCTTCAAACCCCCACTTTGATCTGTCTATTGGAGTCATGCATTGAGTGGTCTCCACTTTTCTATCAGTAGAACAAATATTTGGGCAACAACAGACATTCAGTTATTTTATATCTACCTTTTATATTATTTAAAGTGTACAAAACCATCCTTTTAAAAGGAACATTCGTAGAAAACCAGCCTTTTTGCACATGACACTTCTCATTTCTATGTGGATAAAAAAAGCTAGTTTAGTTTGAGTTTCTCATCTTACAGAAGAAATTATTGCAGTACAGAAAAGTTAGACAACCTGGCCAAACAGCAGGACAAACAGTGATGAAACCAAGGATGAAATTTTCACAAGTACTCAGTGCTGAGCTCCTTTCTTACTACACTCAGTGGGAGAGAAATTAGAAAAACATTAAATGCTTTCTGAATGATTCCACCTAGTGAGAAACCACCCACTGTTTTCACTGAGACTATAATCTGAACCCAGAACCTATACCCTGTTGACTGAAACATAACATGTACATATCTTTACTTTGTTTACAGTTCCCAGCACTGATGCCCCAGCAAAAGGATGCAAAGTCAAAGTAAGATCGATTAAAACAAATGTAAACACACCACACTGTTTTCCTACACTGACCTGAAAGGCATGAAAGCAACATAAGCTTGAAGAACAATGCAAGTACTACCAATTTTCCTGGAAAGGTTTTGTTTTGTTTTCTGGAATAAGAAACAACGATAGAGTAGCTTATTTCACAATGCATAATCCAGTGAATTTCCAAGAGCAGGAGACTTTAGAGAGTTCAAAGCATATTCTGTTATCACAACTCCTAGGTGTCCATTGTATCTTATTTGGATAACGATTTGTAGTGAGTACAGCCACTCAACTCAAGTAATGTTGCAGTCTCCTAAGATATAAACTGAATGTTTAATTTATAGTTATTCACATCTCTTCCTTGTATCTCAGGAAAATCTCTTTAGCACAAGAAATGCTTTTTACATTAAAACCACTAAGGAAAAAAATACATATAGATAAAATTGAGTACCCACCAGTTTGGGGGCACCACTGATAACATATTTGATTTTGAGATATTTTTCCCACGCTTTTAAGTTTCTCAGGTCTCCTAACCTGACCAGTGTTCACATCAGCATTTCTTGCAAGAAAAAACGTAATTGTCCCTGATCCCTTACCTACACTGACGTCAGAGGAAGTCTGGATGCTGAAAGATGACACAATGTTCAGGATAAACTAAAGGAAAAAAATTTAAGAACTTTCATGGTCAGGGTCTACTGATCTATGAAAGCCTGACTCAGCAGCAACTTAGCGAAAAGCAGGCCCCTATTGGGCGAGCAGAGGGAGCGGATCCCAGAGCTGGTCAGCTGGAGAGGTCAGCGGCAGGACCGCAGGAAAGGTCAAGGGCCTGGCAGACAGTGCGTGGGCCCTGTGCCCAGAGAGGCCAGGCAGGGATGGCCAGCGGGGCACCAGCAGGTCAATTGTCTTGCCTGCCCCAACTCCACAGCCCTCAGCAGGACCCCAGCGGTGGGATATGGCTTGCCATCATCCACTGAGGGCAACTCCTTCAGGCTAAGACTTTGTGGAGACCAGCTTAAATGCAGCGAACCCCCTCATAAGCAGACATTAAAAGAAGAAAGAGGACCTGCAAAAAATTCAGACATTCCACTGCTTATATAAATGATAATGGCGAGCGAGTATATACACTGTATTGAGCCTTAATGGATCTCCCTGCCCTTATTTCAGACTGTGCCATGCCATCTGGTGGCTGTTCTTTACAACTTGAGATGGTCTCTTAACCGGCCCACAAGATGGACATGTAGATAATGTAACCACCAAAAGCTGAAAAAGCCAGTAGCTAGAGAAAGGGAAGAATAGAGACACTTTTAAAGCAATTTAAAAAAATTGTGAGCACAGGAAAAATTATTTCATGGGACAAATACAATACATTTGTTTCTCTGGGAAAAAAAATCTCTCTAAATTATTTCACCTATCAGTTAAAAATTCTTCCGGCCCTACCCGGACTGACAAGGCACAGTAGGATGGCTTCCTGTCAGACTCAGCTTTTCCTGCATTGCATAGGACACTTCAACAGCTGCCCTGACAAGCTATAAATAATTAACTTAATCCACGTTGTGCAAGCAACAGGGCAAAAGATTACAAAATCCATTTATGCAATTGAGACGTGTTACATTGGGACACCCAGAATACACCTCAGCAAGCTGATTGTCCTCTTCTAGTTTTTATGCATAAGATGGAAAACATTGGGAAAAACAGACATAGCATAAGCTAAATTTGGTTTAAAATATGGAACTCCTAGGCTGGAAGAAAAAAAAACAAACATTTTTTAAAATACTCATTGAGATTCTATCATACAGCATTACTAATGTTGAAATTCAACAACAAAAAAAAAAGAAACAAAAATAGTTGTTTATTCTATTTATTCCATTGTAAAAACTGAAAGGGATATGAAATCTGGCATTCGAGATAAACCAGGATAAATAATCCATGTAACTTTTTTTCCCTTCCCCTTTTCAATTTATGTTCTAGCAAGATGACAGTTTTTCTGTAGGCTTTTTATTTTTAAAAAGTCTTCACAAATCATTCCAGCAAATCATTCTCAATGTATTGATAATGCAAACTTCTGCAAGTATTCTCCACAACGCAAAAAGTTTCCAAACAATTGTGACTGACTAGTTACAATTATATATACTATTCAATCATTTAAATATCACCATACAATTGATAGTATTCACTTCCTTGCCTGGAGAAGGCAAAGTCTTGTCACTATTGCTTGGTGAGACATTATAACCTTCTTCACTGACTCCCAGTGAAAAAAAATCATGACCAAATTCAGCATTTCTGTTTTAGCCTTTCCATATAAAGGATATCTCAAGATCACTGCACAGTCCAGAATTATTAAACTGCTGATCTGTTTATCCCACATCTCACACACTATTTTAAATAAGTATCTTTGAGTTACAAGAGTGAGAGCCAGAAAGAAGAGCTGGTTGCCAAGTTATGGCAATGCATTGGAACTCCCTTTCCTCAAGGGAAAGGAGAAATCACTCCAGATGACACTGTCTTTAACAGGGCAAAACCCATAATTGGAAAAGCACAGGCAGGCAACATTCTCAGAAAATATGACAATGCTCTGATGAAGAGGTACCAAGTGAGTTATGATATAAAAAGAAATCTAGAAATTTTTTCCACTGAGATGTCAGAGGACACTTATTTGATGCCATATTCTGTATTTTAAGAGTCTTCTCTCTGGTAGCATGGCATTCAGCATGGGCCAAGCAGTTCCACAAGAGGGAAACTGATCTTAGAGGGGTCTTGGAGCCAGGCAGTCTCACACTCCGCTGAGTTGAGTGTACCCAAGTTCAACAAAAGACTGTACAAATATGTCCACAGACTAAGTCCAGCAGAGGTCACAGTGTTCACACAGTCAGATAGCTCATCTATGGTTATGGCTAGGTATTTTGAGTTTCCCACCCAACTCCACAAAACTTCTGGGTGCAAGAAAGGAAAGGCTGGAACAGGTGGATCTTAATGTTTCCGCCTTGTCATTTCTCCTTTCCTTCATCTTTTAGTCTGACTCATCCATAATCATTGTCTTAAGACAATGACCCTTACCCCTTTCAGCTGAGAGTTTTTACTCAGAATCCACTTTATCTTTGATTCATCCAGAACTATGACTTCAAAAGTTCCTTCAAAGTTTCCAAACAGAATAATCATAAATATGCTTTGACAGCGATCCCCCTAGAGAATTTTCTTGAATAGATCCCACTACAAAATCTATCCCTAAATCTTGTGGATCTCTCTATCATGAACTCCTGAAAATCAAAGTTGATACAGGACACGTTCCATGTGTTATAGTCTCTCCAGACCAAACCTGCTACTTGCTAGCCTGCAGGATCACACTCCACCACAGATCACTGCTGCCTCAAGTTCCAACCATGCTGTCAGAAGAAGGTTGATTACCTTTCTGATGTAGGCTGTTTGTCTGGAAAGGTGACGACATATTTCCCTTCCTTACATTTTTCCCGTACTCAGTTGCCTACTTCTGCTCTGCAGCTTACCAACTGAAAGCTGGCTTACTGCTCCCTTCATACAGCCTTCCTGACACATTGCTTGAATGTCTTTCCTTCATTTCATTTCCTTCTCCTTGACTGTGTTTCATAAGTACCATGCTAAAAAAAGCAAATGTCTTCTATTTGACCTTTTCAAAACTTGTGCTCATTAAGTTGTGGGATTTTTTTCACTGGTGCATCGCATTGTTCACACTTCATCAACAGAAATTTCTTTTCCCTTTCAATTACTGCTGGGGATCCTTAAGGCAGTTTAACAGAAGCTAAAACCTGCCCAGACAGGCTAAAAACAGGTTGCAAGCAAGCATATCAGGCATTCAGGTCTGTTGTGGGCATACAAAAAGTATACATTGTTCTAAAACCAAGACTGACTGCAGAAGCAGCCCTTTGATCAGCACATTTATATAACAAGTACTTAGAGACCTGAGTATCAATATCTGATTAATCAGATTGTCATGGTTTAACCCTAGCCAGCACCTAAGCACCACGCAGCTGCTCACTCACTCCCTCCCGCCCCCCCAGTGGGATGGGGGAGAAAATTGGGAAAAGAAATAAAACTCGTGGATTGAGATAAGAATGGTTTAATAGAACAGAAAAGAAGAAACTAATAATGATAATAACACTAATAAAATGACAACAGCAATAATAAAAGGAT
>JANHGO010000027.1:7335480-7369631 GCA_024606505.1 Aquila spilogaster
GGACATAGAGCCATTGATCACCACCCTCTGTCTGCGGCCTTTCAACCAATTGCTTATCCATCTAGTTGTCCACCCATTCTTCCAGCTCAGGGATGTCTCACTCTAGCACTTGTGTTGTTTCTATTCAATGCAGTGTGATCCCCATTCCCATCTCTCCTGTACACACAGAGGTTAGTAAGAGCATGTACTGGCCTTCTCTTGGCCATCGGCTCAGAGTAATCACGTAGATCCCTCTGCAGTAGTCTGGTAAACAGGCAAGTAATTCCAAAAGAGGAGCCGTGCTACTGGTTTCCCATGGACGATAGACCTTTCGCTGGCATTTCAGAGGTCAAGAGCCTTTCCCAGAAACTCACATCCTTACCGTCAGCTGAGTGCCCTCCCCAGAGCCCCATCAAAGACTACAGCAAACTCCTTTCAAACAAGCTCCCAAGATAGCCAGGCACAGAGAAGAAGCTTCAGAACAGTTTTCCCGATGGTTAATGGATATTTCTATCATTCTACAGTTAGTTCTAAGAAAATGTCTCAAGAATGGTTCTCAAAAGTTTCCAAGAGCACTCCATTATATACTCCAAATGGGCAACAAAAGGTTTGGCCAAATGGCTCCTTGTCAGGAAGTTTTCAATGAGAAATGAAACACAATCCTACGCCTACATTCAGCAAAGCACTTCATCACTCAGCTACGCACACTTTTACTAAACTACTTCAGTGTGTGCTAAGTCCCATCAGAGTCAAATCTTTGCCCAACTTTATCAAAAGTGGCTTCCACTATGCAGAAAAACATGTCGAGATAATCCACACCTATATCCCATTCCAACTAAGAGCCCAGTTTTCTACCTCCATAAACTCAAATCCTTCCACTGGAGCTGGCAGAGACTTGGGATCAGAGAGAGCTCAGAGGTAAGAGCTTGGAGGACATTCTGGATTAGACTAAATCTCACAAATGAGAGCATGGAGTCATTTCCCTGCACTCACACTCCTGCTGGGACAATGTTTGTCTATGAGTCTCTCTTGTAGATCACACAGTAAGATTTTTTTTACTGCTCCTGCCTTTATTCACTGGCAGTGATGCTACTTCTGTCCTCCAACACATCACTCCTCCAGTGGTTTGTTACACTCACCTGCTGTGATTTGTTCTTAAAATATTTTAAAACCCCATGGGTGGGGACAACAGCTTCTCTTGTCTGACGCCCGGAACAATATGATTCATAGCTCAATATCTAATCCATCAAGGCAGTTCTTGCTCACCTCCCTCAGTGTCCCTGTGCAGAAGGAAGCTGAATTACACCCATTGTCCTCAGCAAGATTAGGATCATCCTGTTTGGATACTGCTATTAAAAAAAGATTTCTTCCTTGCCAAGCTGCTGCTTTGCTCTGTTACTGTCGCTTTTAGAACCAACTCCCACGTTGGCAAACAAATCATATTGAGGGCTACATTTTGACAGACGAGAAACTGTGGATGTTGTTGCATGTGGTAGCTTAAACTTTAATCAAACGCCAATTTGTTTAACATTAGGAAACGTTAGGAGGGCACTGATATCCAAATGACCTCTAATAAGCTTGCGCTGCATTGCTATGTTTGCACTATACGTCTATTCTCTAATCCACACTCTTGCATTCTGTGGGCTTTTCCAGAGGTGCTGAGCTCATTTCTGCATGATTTCATGTACAAAACTTGGATCTCAATGAACAATTTCCATTTCAAAATGTCTCAGTCCGACCAGAAGATGAGGGGATGCGCAGAGAGGCAGCTGAGCTTCCTGTTCTCTGCTCCTGCCCTCAGCAGAACCAGAGATGTGCAGACACGTGTCAGTCATTCACCAGAGATGAGCTGCCCTGCAGCGGGCTGGTTTGCACTGGGCGCAACGGAATCAACTCAAAACAGTGCGTCTGCTATTTTTGCTCTGAGAATGGTTATTTTATCCCGCACAGCAACAGAGAACAGCAGCAATTCAGGTAACTTGGTCATTAGAACATAGAGCATCTAAACCAGCATTCCAATATCAGTAGTTGAGCGAGGTAAGGAACAAAAAGATGCTGAAGTTTCCCAGATGACCAATAGCAAGCTATGTTCTCCATCAGCTACTGCCTATAAATGAGAAAACAGACTTCCTTCTGAACAGCTCCTGTCACTACTCACTCCATTAGAGGCAAGAATAGAAGGTGAAAGGCTGGTCAGCTGTAAGGGTCCCTTAGGACCTTGCAGTCTGTGAATGGTCATTCCTGAAGTCAATTAGAGGCTTCAAATTCACTTCTCAGAACGTTAGAACAGAAATGAATAATCTGAGTATAACCACATGATGTAAATCTATTGGTGATGAGAATGGATTTTTCTGCTTTAAACGAACACATTGAAAACTGTAATTCGTTGTTTATGTAAGATCCAGAGGGTCCCAAAGCTCGGAAATCCTGAATTTTGGCTGGTTCCGCCTGCAATCATACATACAAAGGCTTTGGAGAAGCTTTAATGTGGTTTCCTACATTGACCTTCTCTTAATAGTCAGGTTAAAAATACAAATATTGAGTGTTTGAAGCAAAACTGCACGCAACCTGTGTGAGACAGACTTGCCAGTTGAGGAGAACAGAATTGCTGCTGTTCATAGAATATATACACAGAATTACAGAATGGCTTGGCTTGAAGGGGCATTCAGGATCATCCGTTTCCAACCCCTCTGTGTTTCCCATCATACTCCAGGCACCAACTTTGTGTTAGCTGTGTGCCAATCTTCACTCTCTCTGAAGTAAACAGGTCTTTAAAATAAACAACCCTGAATGTGAAGTATGCTCAGCTGCTCTGAGGAGACTTTTCTTGATATTATATTACAGACCGGGCTAATGTGAGAGTAGGATTAGCTACCATGAAAGCCCCTATCTTATCAACCGCCTCTTACCGCGCTGTTTTGTGCCATTACAGAATATCAGCAGCCCATTAACAACGCCAAGCTGTCACAGATTCATAAAGCAGTGACCTTTCTACAGGCCACGTTATCACATTCTTTCCAGCAAACTGACAGGAACATGCAGTTAGGACTCCATGTGGATGGAGACATACCCTAACTTGCTACCTAGTGTTTCCGCAGCATGCCCCAGGGACTTCCCACCGCCTCTCTCATTATATAATCTCTTACACACAGAAATGTCCCAATGAACTCCACATCTGTTGGCGCAGCGGATGGCCAAATGAGTCCAATTCTTCCTCTCAGAATTGCACTTGCTGGAGGTGTAGCTCAAGCCACTTTGGCAGCACAACAAAGAAGGGAACAGAAAATAAATGCCACTGGAAGCTAAGGGAGGAGCACAACCCTGGAAGGAGCTGGTGCTGCTGGTAGCATCACTGGTCCCTGCTGTTTCTCTAACCAAGGACTGCCAAGGTCAGATTGTGATAAACCCCTATATACATGCACAAGGCCAGCTCCAATGCAGAGTTCTGCAAACAGAGAACTGTGGTTTCATAACAAGTGCTGAAAAGCACAAGGGGAGATGCCATTCACAGCAAGTTCCCTAACTTCAGGACGCAACAAGAGCAAATAGAGAGGACAGCAGATACTGGTTGGTTTCTGCTGTCAGCCTTCAGGGCTGAAACTGCTCTTCCTTCCATTCCGTGCCTCACCACACATAGAATTATGGAACCATTAACGTTGGAAAAGACCACTAAGACCACCAAGTCCAACCCAAGCCTTTCCCCACCGTGCACACTGACCATGTCCCCCAGTGCCACATCCATAGGACTCCCATAGAACCAGCTTTGTGCAGTTCAGTCTTTTCTGCTTTACTGATTAGTAACCATTTTCTTGTTTCATATGTTAATCTGCTCCAGGAAGATGGACTTTTCCACTGATGTACACAGAACAACCCTCCTGTAATACTTGAACAACCTCACAATGCTGAAGTATCCACTATCTCTGTATACAGCAATTTGTTTACTAACTTCTCATATCTGCCACCAGTGACATGCTGGTTTTGAATCAAAGATGTTGTTCTGGTGCAAGGCCAATTCTCTTGCATGGGGTTATACCAGAAAAAGAATACAAGACAGCATACTTAGCCTGCATTGGACCTGCGTTGCCATGTTTATGGCAGCCCCCTAAAGTGAGACTCAAAAAAATCTCTCCATTCACCCTCTGAAAATTTGGGTTCATAGATCTGAGGTCTCTGAAACCTTTACAGAAGAAGAACAAGACAAATTAATGGTGTATCACCCATGCCCTCATCCATAGCAGAAAATTTATCAGATGAAATCCGCAGATCATGCTACGCCACCACTTCACAATCCCCATTACCAAACTCAATTGACTAGTTATGATTAATGCAAGGTTTTGAGTTTTTACCTCCCTCTAGAAACAGACTGCAGCTGATAAGTCAAGGAACACTAACACATGAGCCATGCCGAACTGTGCTATCAAAGCTTCAGGAATTGCCTCCGTCTTTAACAGAAGCTCAGAACCAGGGTTGGCTTCTACATCACTGTTACACTCAAGACCCCTCCAATGAAGTTACAATCCAAATCACATACATTTCATTCTTCAGCTAATAGTTGGACACTTAGAGAACTTCAAACACTGAATGCCCCAGTACCTTGAAAAGTTCAAATTCCAATCTATTCTGGGACCCAAATTCATAGCTAAAACACCCTAGTCATAGCAAATATCTTAGCCACCTTTACACGTGATTAAATTAGCAGGAAAGATCAACAAAAGCAAAAATGATAGGAATCCTGTGCCAGTCTGCATGGCACCAGGTAGAGCTTTTTAACCAAATAAGAACATTGTGTCATCCCCTAAGGGACCGAAAGCTAATTCTGAGAGAGATACTCTGGGAGAAACTGCCCAAAGGTGCCCAGTATGGGTGAGGACAGCCACCTCCCGCAGGCACCAGCACTCCTTTGGCAATCATCAGCAGGTGATCTGGGTGACTTTCGGTGCATCCAAAAGAGTATCGGTCAGTGAGGTTTAGATTGTGAAGAGTTTGCCAGCTTCTTAAATGGGAATGGAATGAATATTTTACTTGCATCTATTTTTTAAAAATAGATGCCAAAATTACTTACTGAACATAGGAATTATATGCATGCTCTCATCCAAATTACTTTCTCCAGATCTGTTGTAATTACTGAAAGTATTTCCAGTAGAAATCAGTACTAAAGCCATTGCACCTTTGGTTTACAAGGAGTTGCCAACAAATTTCAAATGGAAAATGAAAGTTAGAGAGATATATTGCTCTCTGAATAATTCACAAACCAAGGTCAAAGAGGGGAGAAAAGCCACTCAGCAAAGCAATAAGCAGTCCTCCCAATTTAATATCTAAAAGTGACCGAGGCACTTGTGCTGATCTTAGAAAACTTCAGAGGTAGAAAGTCAACAAGAAAAAAAAGTAATCAGCCACAGCCCAGCAGCAAGCCAAGAGAGAGCTGGAATCTTCCTTACCTTTTTACCATTCACAAAGAATACAAGCTCATCTCCTGTCTCAGCTCGAGCCATCCTGCACACCTTCCAGAATTCACCCCAATAGGACCACGAGTCACCCCTCCAAGAGCAGCCTAACCCGGCAGGGAAGCGAGCACCAGCAACAGGACAAGCAACGTGAGCCTGTCTCAAGAGCACCTGACTTGAGTTCTACATCAGCACCCTGCAATACCCCATATTATATAAGGGCCAACGAGGAGGCGTGCCAGCTGCTTTCGGTTGGTGCTTCTGCAGCAGCAATGACAGAAAAGGAAGGAGCAACGTGGCCCGCCCCTTTATATAGCAATAGATCAGCTCAAACCACAATTCAGCTGCATTGCCTTCACACCACGCTGTCAAGCTTGCAGGAAGAGGAGCGTGCCACTGCACCGGTGCCAGGAATTCACAGCCTTTGGGAATACAGTGCAACCTGCAGGGAGAAGGAAGGGGCTGAGGGGGGAGAAGAGTGCTCTCCCAACTTTTCTTTACTGGATATTGACAAGAAAAAGCCCTGCTTCCCTTCCTGCCTGCATAGCTATTCACCTGGCATTTGCTGCACGGTCTCTCCCGAGAGCACGTGCCCATAGAGAAGGTCCTCAGACAGGACATGCCTCATTTTCACAGATAAGACATCCAGTCTCTCAGTCCCGGCTTAAAGCTACACCTCAAGATTGCACAGTTCCAGAATCTTACAGAGATCTCCTAGCACAGTATTTAATCCTATCTGCTCCATTCTGATTTCTAGTCCCATTGCTTCCCACCTTCAGCACAGCAGCCTTACTAGTTTAACTAACTTCCTGGCTTAACATTCCCAGGCAATAACTACGTCTTCCTGACAGCGACATCTTTGGCCGGTTCACAAGACAACAAAAGCTAATTAAATCACTATTTTCAGAATCAGTGTTTCCTTCAGTGCCTTGGAAGCATGTCATAGCAAAGACAATATATGAATTATCTTTATCTTTTATCTCGTGTATTCCGCCCATCTGTCCCCTGGGGAAGCTATTTTACAGCAAGTGCCGGTCGTTGTCTAAGCACTTTGCTCAGCTTGCTGAAAGCATGGCTCGCAGCAAGCTGGTGTTTGACACTGGTTACCTTGACCTACGCTTGCAGTGAACCTGAGCATAGCTGAAACAGTGCTGACACCTACTGTCTGGCACCTCCCGGAGTGCAGCGGGGATGTTGGAAACGTGGCACTTCTTCTTCAGAATTCTACTGCTGCTTTATATCTGGGGGCAAATTTACAGGAGTGCTACCCTCACACGGCAAGCATCCGCCTCAAAATTAGTCCACACATGAGCTTAGTACATTTAAACAGCTCAGTAATGTTTTAAATAATTATTACTCACAACCACAGGTAGCACATTACAGCAATCTTAAGGCAAGTAGCCATTATGGCATTAACATCAAAATCAAACTTACTTTCCTCATCTGTATTTTTCCATAGTGCAAGATGTTGCTCTTAGATTTGAGGAACGCTTTGCAATCATGTCACCTCTTGTCTGAGGAATCCCATTTGCAACGTTTCTGCCCAGCCACGGTGACTACCTTATAGTTAAACCATCCCTATACCAGTAAACAGCATCTTATGATGTTCCGCTGTAAGGTTTACTTTTGACCCCATTGATCTGCTACATACCTAAAATAGAGGTCGTTGTCACACATGTACTTCTCTCTATGCACAGATTGGTGTGCACATACATCTTCACACCTCACCTCAAGCACTCTGATTGCAGAATACCAAATCCATCCATTCTCTCAGGCTGTTCCTATACTAATTTTAAAGGCAGAGAACCAAAACACCTAGAACAGGAACTTCCCAGGCCTGAATTAAACACTGGAACGCATAAGCTCATGTTATTGAAATCTCTTCACCCTTTTCATAAAACCCATTCCGAACAACACAAAGAATTACCAGAAATGACAGTGCAGAAAGCAAGCGGTTGGCAGAAATGGCTGTGCAGGAAGTGAAAACAACCCTCCAACTTCTATAGCATAGAAACATTCCCATTAGCATAGCAATCCCTTAGAGCCGGCTGAATATGTAAAGCTTTCATCAGCCCAACACGCAACCCGGCTGCAGAGCAGTATTTTGGTTTAGAGGCCAGGGAAAGCATAGCGGGTTTCCCATTTTAACAACCACCCATTTGCCCATTCACAACTCAAAAATGGGTTTACTCTGAAAGCCCAGAGCTCCCCGCAGTCTCACTCACTCACTAAGAAGCTCAGAGAGCAGCGGATGCATTACAACACCATCAGGAATAAAGGAAGCTAGCTTTTCTCATTCTGACTGCATGATCCTGCAGATCCGGCTGTTGCAAACGTAAGGATAATCTGTTCTGCAGGTGATCTCACGCACAGCTCAATGAAGACACTGAAATTGATGGACACTCCATCCCTGCCTAAGGAGTTTGCCACCAGAATTAAGTAAACACATGAAAGTACAGCAAACAGACATCAGAGATAACGAAGGAAAAGGATTAAAACAGAAGCAAGGAGGTCTGCTATTTTGTTTGCACATTACTCATGGGAAACAGGGGAGGAAAGTCAGTAGAGGCATTCACGAGGAGGAAATGGCCTTTTTGATCCAACCCAACAAGGACGTTCATCCTTTATTAGCAAAAGCTCCCAAAAGATCTCAAAGAAGTATAATCTTTCCAGGACAGTTGCACAGGCAATAGACTGATTTCTGTGCAATACCATAAAGAAAAAATATCCATGCAATCAGTATGTGAGTATGAAAGTAATGTATTGCTTCTTCTTTCATTGCTCCTTGTCAAAAAAAGAAGTGATAGTACAAAAGTAATGCCTCCTATGCTATGATGTTGCCCCACGACATCAGAGGCGGATGTTGGTGGGATGGCAGGAGAGGCTGAACCTTCCCACCAATATCCCATTCCATTTCGTTGCTGTGTGACAGACGGCAGCAGAGGGGCGTCTGACATGGAAGTGCAGGTGAAGCAAAGGTGAGATATTGAATTCCTCCGTGAAAAAATGGCACCACTGACGTTCACTGACACTTGTTGAACATCACTGGAGACCAACCAGGGGATGTGAGCACAGCAAGCTGGCAGGTGGTGCGTTTCAGCAGCGGTGACAGCAATAGTGGGTCAGCTCCACTGGTGCAGGTTTTAACGAGTGCAGCATGCAGGCTCTTATTCATCGCTGGTGAAAATGCACATGGTGATGACTACACTGAAAAATAATGTTTTGTAGCTGAGAGTTTTCTCTATCAAGCAGTGCTGTTGTGCTCTTTATATCTGTTGTCGTTTCCATGGAAACAAATAGGAGGCATTACTTTTGGAGCAACCTACATACTATATGATGTGAACTTATGTTTAATATACTACCCTAAACTGTGAGATTACAGCTACTGCAGTCAGCTTGTATCCCTGAGGCTATTTTGACTTCTCTTCGAAACAAACCCACTTTAATTCATTCGCCACTATGCAATAGTAACAAACAATAAACACCAAGCAGGAAGAAAAAAGCCCCACTGCAAAATCATGGACAGCGTTGACTCAAGAACAGATGCTATAAACTGGACACGAGTCATCTAAGGTGAGAATTAGAAATGTCATAAACGTGGCAGTAAAGCTGAAGGAACTGGCCTTGAAAACAACTAGTGCATTAAAGGAACATTATCTGCTTTTAAGATGAGCCTTGAACAGCCTACATACTTGATAATAGGACGTTACACGTATGTTACGAGAGCTGAAACTTAAATTATTTCAAGGCCTGTGATCTCTCTGCAATCCAAAAAAAAATCAGATATTATGTTCCCAATATTCCACAGTCTCAACTAGAACTAAGAAAAACCCTTTGTATTCCCAACACTATTGTACTGATAGGACAGGGAAGAGAGCTGTCTGTACGTACAGCCTGTAAGCTGTTCAAGCACATCTTAAGCGTGCCTATGGATCCCTGAGTACTCGGCAAAGAAACTCTTAATCATAGGAATTATTTTATATACTTGATAAAAAGCACCTCATTTAAGACACCCTGCTATCAGTGACAGACTTTGTGCCCAGCTATAGACATTTGAAAGGCACTGAACAGAAGTCTTACATTAATCTAACTGGCTTCCAAACAAACTCTTGAAAATTGGAGGTAATTGGCTCTTCATTCATTGGTTTCAGGAGCACGAAGATGTATTCCCTCCACTATATTTCTCCCTGTTCTGCACACTGAACTTAGAAATCCCACACCATTTGCTGTTGCAGCCACTTGTACCATCCAACAACAGGTCTGAAGCAGCTTTTATCTCCCTTTCGACCAGGCATAGTTTCCCATTTTACAAAGCAAATGGTTTCCCTCACTTCTTGTTTTTCTTATATATATATATACACATATATACATATGTATATATACATATATACACACAGATATATATATATATATACACAGATATATATCCTTCATTGTTTTATATCTGAACTCAACAATTCGGTACATTTCCATGGGCTGGCAGGAGGCTATTGCACAAAATTCAAGCAGGGGAAATAAGGTTATGAGAGATTTGCCAACAGCGAATGAATTACAGGACTACTGCAATAAAACATCCAGCGTGACTAATGCTGACACTTCTCTCAAGTACAGATATGCCCGTGCTTTCAGCAGAATGCCGCTGATGCATCTTGGATGTAAACACGATTAACAGCCTTGCTAATTGAGACAATAAATTGGGCTTTAACCAAACACAGCTTGGAAAAATGCTTGAGAAAAAATGATAACAAAAGATAAGGAACGAAGAGAGTTCTCAAAGGACTTTCCCCAGGACAAAGGAAATGTGCCCTAATTGCTAACAAGATTGGGATTATATAAATTGGTATTAGGCTGTTAGACCTTTCCTGCTCTCTGCTATCTCTTCCATCTCTGCTACCAGCAAGACAGGAATGTCCCAACACACCCCTGCCTGGTTTCTCCTGACTGTACTCGTGGCTTCTTCACACTTGTTCTTCAAAAACCCATCCAGGAGATAAAACCAAACCTGGCCAAAGCATCTAAACTTTAATTGATCGGAGTAAATTAGAGTGAGTAAATCTGCCTAAAGACACTAAAAGCTGTCATTACCTTGAACAAAGCATAAGACGTTCTATATAAACATAAACACAGCAGAGTTGGACGCAAAATTTCAAATCCACCTCTCTTTACTGTTACAATGGTTCCAATCCTAAACTGGGTTCCATACATTTCTATCCCATGAGAGTCATGGCATCGTCATTGGTTTATTCCCATAATAAAATACTTGCAAAAAGAGAGATTTCTGTTTCTATACCACAAACCTTGCAATATTAACAAAAAAAAAACACTAAGTAAGACTAGGCTGAAATCACAGAGGAAAGACCTTCAATGGTCATCCCAAGAGTGCTCATTTTGCAGTATCACATCCCATTTTACAGCTGTGTATGACTGTTTTTTTTAATTAGATCTCTTTCAGTGCACTTATGGCCAACTAATATTAACATACACTCACTAATGATGTATGTATTTTTTCATCTAATCCAGGTAGTCCTGAAGCTGTTCCTTATTCACGTCCACTTTTACCGTGACTGTGATTTATCAGCCAAGAACAAGTGGAACTCTGCTCTGTTGGTCTCTTCGCCAGTTCAGAGCACGCTGTCAGTCCCTGGCTGACATTCCTTCACCCTACAGGTGTTCTGCTAGAACCTGGTCCTTCTTCTAGTCCATGCCTGCTTTGTCTAGAGGGGATGTGGGGGAGCAGTTGGATGTATGATAATTATCGTTTTAGAAACAGCTAAATGCAACGGTAGACAGGCTTTCATGGAATCCTAGAATAGAATGGTTTGGGTTGGAAGGGACCTTTAAGATCACCTAGTTCCAACTCCCTGCTGAAGGCAAGGACACCTCCCTCTAGACCAGGTTGCTCACAGCCCCATCCAGCCTGGCCTTGAACACCTCCAGGGAAGAAGAATCCACAACCTCACTCAGCAACCTGTTCCAGGGTCTCACCATCCTCACAGTAAAGAATTTCTGCCCAATATCTACTCTAAACCTACCCTCTTCCAGTCTAAAACCATTTCCCCTTTCACTGCACTCTCTTCTGGAAGACATTTTTTTCTTCAAAAAGAGGATTCATTTGCCATATTTGTCTTTCCTCTGAGATAGGGACCTTAACCAACTCGTCCTTCAAACTCCCATTTAGATCCACCTACTGGAGTTGAGTAATCCCTCCCATTCCATGAGAAGATCCAATATTTGGACTAAAAGGACATCTAACTTTATCTAAGGTTTACCTACCTTTTAGAATATTTTGACTGTGTAAAAATAGCCTCTTAAAAGGAAAATACTGAGAAAAAAATGGCCTTTTCACATATCACACTCACACGGATAACAAAACACCAAGTCTTGAGTTTTTTCCTTGTCTCACAGAAGAAATAATTGCAGGACAGCAGAGTTAGACAACCTGGCAGGACAAACAGTGACGACACTAAGGGTGAAATTCCCAACAGTACTCAACGCTGAGCCCCTTTCTCACCACACTCGGTGGGAGAGAAGTTAAACAAACACCAAATGCTCTCCGAAAAACTCCTCCTGGTTGGAAACCACCCCCCGGTTTCACCCAGAACCTGTTGGCTGAAACGCACCGTGGACATAACTTTGTTTGCAGGTCACAGCATCGATGCCCCAGCAAAAGGATGCAGTGTCAAAGTAAGATCAACAAAGGAGCAAACACAGTCGGCTGTGTTCCCACACTGACCTGAAAGGCGTGAGAGTAACACTGGGTGAAAAACAGTGCGATGCTACCGATTTTCCTAGAAAGGCTTTGTTTTATTTTCCGGAATAAGACAGTCCTATAGAGCATCTTATTCCACAGTGCAGAATCCAGGGAGCAGGGAGGTTGAAAGCATTACCCGTTATCAAAATTGGCAGATGTCCCAGCTATCGTATCTTGTTTAGGTAAAGATCTGTAGTGAATACAACCGCTCAGCTCGAATAACGCTGCCGTCTCCTAAAGACATAAACTGAGCGGTTTAGTTGATCGTTATTTACACCTCTTCCTTGTACCTCAGGGAGCTGCTGCTTATATTAAAAACGCTAACAAAAATCTGTATAAATAAAGGAATAAAAGGGAATCCCCTTCATTCTGGGGGCACGGATTCTATCACCATTAACATTGCCTTTGAATTTAAGACAGCGTTTTCTCACATTTCAAATTTCTCAGGTTCCTTAACCCGAACTGTGTTCATGTCAACAGTTCTGATAAGAAAAACTCTCGCTGTCCCTGACCTCCCACCCACACTGACGTCATTGGACGCTTGGATGCAGAAAGATGACACAATGTTCAGAGTACGTGAAGGGGAAAAAAAAGAAAGAAAGAAAAAAAACAAGATTCCACGTTCAGGGTCTGCTGATCAATGTAAGCCTGACTCAGCAGCAGCTTCACAAAAAGCATATCCCAATTGGGCGAGGAGAGGGAGCGGATCCCAGAGCTGGGCGGCCACAGAGGTCAGCGTCCTGGCAGCCAGTGCCTGGGCCATGTGCATGGCAAGGGCATGGCCAGCAGGCACCCAGCAGGCTGCTTGGCCTCACCTGCCCTGCTCTGCCGCCCCGCAGCGAGACCTCAGCCGTGAGATAGGGCTGGCTGCCCGCTGAAGGCAGCTCCACCACACCAAAGCTTTGCGGAGATGAGTTTAAGTGCAGCCCATCTGCAGTACTGCATCTGAGAGCTGTGGGTGCTCCATCCCAAGGCCAGGTTGGATGGGGTCCTGGGCAGCCTGAGCTGATGGGGGGCAGCCAGCCCATGGCAGGGGTTGGGGCTGGATGATCTTCAAGGTCCCTTCTAACACAAGCCATTCTGTGATTCTATGAAATCCTCTCTCATATACATATAGGACCAGGGAAAAAAAAAAATCACATATCCTTGTCTAAACATTATTGGTGACCTATAATACAAGCTACATGCTATGCATAAATTATAATCTATGTATATTACATGCTACCTTGAGCATAACATGATCTCTGTGCCCTTACCTCTGTTTCAGGCATGCCACCTAGCAGCTATGCATTACAGCCTGAGAATGAGGGACATGGTTGGTGAGCATGGTGGTGATGGGTTGATGACTAGATGATCTTCGAGGTCTTTTCCAACCTCAATGATTCTACGTTCTCTTAACTGTGTACTCTGAGAGCAGACACTAGTTGCAGAAGGTCCATGAGACGTGTGTAAATCATGTAACCACCAGAAGATAGGGAAAAAATAACTAGAGAAATATCACAAGATAAGTTATGTGAGGGGACAAATGGGAAGATGAAATTTGTTTTTCTGGGAGGAAAATACATGACTAAATTGTGGCACCTCAGTTAAACTCCTTTGACCCTACCCTGACCGAGGAGTCGCAGTCGGATGGATTCCTGTCAGCTTCAACTCCTCCTGCATTGCATAGGGCACTTCAGTAGCTAATCTGAGAAGCTATAAATAATTAACTTAATCCACACTGTGCAAGCAACAGGGCAAAGGATTACAAAATCCATTTGTGCAACTGAGATGTATTGCACAGGGACATTCAGAACACACTTCAGCAGTCTGAACATCCTTTCCTTTTCCAGTTTTTATACTGAGGATGGAAAGCATTGAGAAGTACAGATGTAGCATAAGCTGAATCTGATTTAAGGTACGGAAACCCTAAGCAGGGCTGAAAGAATACGACATTTTAAAAATCACTCCTTGAGATTTTCACACACAGCATCACTGACGCTGAACTTCAGCAACAACAACAGAAATACCCACACCACGAAATGGGTTCTTTGCTCTATTTGTTCCGCTGCAAAAGCGGATATGAAATCTGGCAATAGAGATAAACTAGGGAAAAATAATGCACATAACTTGTCTGTTTTTTCCCCTTTCAATTTATGGTCTAGCAAGACACAATTTTCTGGTATGCTTTTCATTCCAAAAAGTCTCTGGAAATCATTCCTTCCAGCAGCTTGTTCTGGATGTATTGACAACGCATGCAAAACCTCTGCAAACATTCTCCACAATGCAAACAGTTGTTTCCACATAATTAGGACTGACTAATCACAGTGATGTATACTGTTCAATCATTTAAATATCATTATGCACCTGACAGCATTCAGTTCCTTGACTGCAGAAGCTACTCTTGCCACCATTGCTTGGTGAGACTTCATAACCCTCTTCATTGGCTTCCAGTTGAAAAATAACATCAAATTCAGCATTTACGTTCTAGACCTTTCATATAAAAGATATCTCAAGATCATCATCACACGCAATTATTAAACTGCTGATCCGTTCAACCCACATCTCACATAACATTTTAAATAAGCATCTTTGATTTAGGAGAGTGAGTCACTAGAGTGAAGAGCTGACACTCGGTTGCTGAGTTACAGCAGCATGTTGAAGCTCCCTTTCCTCAAGGGAAAGAAGATACTCCAGACACCATCATTAACGTTTACTAGGACTGAACTCACACTCGGAAAAGCCCAGGCAGGCAACTTTCATCACAGGTCACTGATATTCTCTGAGTAGGGCTACCAAACGAGTTATAATGTAAAAACTGGTCTAGAAATGTCTTCCACTGAGAAGCCAAAAACAAAACACATTTAATGGCCTGTTTTGTATTTCAAGGGTCTTCTGCAACCTCTGAGGTACTGTGGCTTTTGGCCTGGGTGGAACCATTCCACGAGAAGGAATCGGAGCCCACGGGGCTCTTGGAGCCAGGCAGCCCTACACACTGCTGCGGTCAATGTACCCAGGCCGAACAGGGGACTGACCCACCGTGCAAATACATCCACAGACTGAGGCCAGCAGAGGTCACAGCATTCACACGGACACGTCACCCACGGCTACGATCAGGCCTTTGCAGCTTCCCATCCAGCTCCATAGCATTTGTGTACAAAAAGTGAAGGGCAGAGGATACAGGTCCTACTGCTTCCTTCTGGTCCCTCATTGCCTTCAGCTTTCTTACTGTTCCGGGACGTTTGTCTTAAGACCGTGATTTTTAATCTTCTCAGCAGTTTTTACCATTGAGAATCTGCTTTCTCCATCTTTGATTAATCAGTAACAGCGACTTCAGAAGTTCCGCTCGATTTCCAAACAGAAGAGGCACTGAAACTGTACCAATAGTTATCTCCTTGGAGAAAATTCTTGCATTGCATTTTTTGCTGGTGCATCTCATTTGTCACGTTTCATCAACAAAAAGTTTTCGTCTTAAATTATTGCTGGGGATGCTTAAGACAGTTTAACAGAAGCTAAAGAAGCTGAAAGCTGCCCAGATGAGCTAAAAACACATCTCAAGCACACACCTCTCAGCCATTCAGGTCTGCTGTGGTCAAAACATACATTGCTTTAAAAAATAAGAAAACAAGATTGGCTACGGGAATAGCTCACTGATCAGCACATCTCAAGTATTGAGAAACGTAGATATCCCATTGCTCATTATATAGGTACATTTAATATCTACGGATCCTGCTGTTTCCACTCTTTCTTGTCCCTGTGACATAGAGCTCTCTTCACTAAATGTTTCATAATTGCATTCACTAAAATTATCTTCCATTCATTCATTGCCCATTGGTTCCTCCTCCATGGATTACATCAAATCTAAATCTCATAATCCACAACAGTTCCACCCCCTTTTTGAAACAACACGCTCCTAACACATCCAGGACTTTGACAGATTCTGCACTTTTTTCACCTAGCGATGACTTTCAGTCCCAGTAACTTGTTTTGATTTTCCTAGTTCCAAGAAAGCATAACCAGTCCCTTCTGTTTGGTGCCAAGTGGTACTTTGGGTGGTACTTCTTATCCGTCCTCCTTCAATAAACGTATCAGAGCAACACCCCCAGCAATGCGGGTACAGGATAAGAACCAATGTAGGTAGCTCCAGAGAGTAAAACAGAAGTAGAAATAACACAGATGACAGAGTGCTTTCCCCCCCCTCCTTGAGAGGTAGAAAACAGTCATCCACCTCCATATATCACACCAGTTAAAACGGTGGAGAGAGAGCCCAAAGAGCATAACAGCCTCTTGCTAGAGCTCTTGGACATCTCTTAGAGCCCTACTTTTGAGACTTTCAGTCTGCCATACCTACTGGAGCTCCTTCAGACAAAGCTCCTGTCTTGCCGAGCAGTAAGGCAGCAGCTACAGAAAGGCACTGATCCTGTTTGAAACATTCAAGTGGTTCCAGAACAACAGGATAGCACACCGGGGCAGGACCAGCCACATTGCTTGATCAATTGCACTTCCATAGAGACTGGTCATCAATGTTACAAAACATTTAGGTTCAACTTATAGAACGACCAGCTGACTATTCGTTAGTGTACCAAATATAAGCATTGGCTGAATTCTGAATTACAAGCTTTGCCTGACTCACAGCAAGCCCTCCGCAGCTAACTACACTTGCTGTAATGAGTGGTGTGAGGTGCATGGATTGCCAGGATGGCCTGAGTCAATGCTGATGGAGAAACAGCTCAGCAAACCAAGCTAGCTACCCTACTGCTGGAAAGCAGGGTATCGAAGCATCACATCCACTGGAATAGGGTGAGAAATGCTCCAGAGCTTAAATGAGGTGTCAGAAGTAACTAATATTTGAGAATACCACAGTTCTCTCCCGAAGTATGTTGTGCAGACCCGCAATGACAGAAGTCACCTGGGAAACAGACGTGGCAGGAGAATGGTGAAGTCACACACAGCATTCAACGCATGCTATGGACTTCAAAGAGTACACCAGAAACACAGCATGCATATCTGCTCCGACTCGTTGACATTACAGGAAGCCTCAATGACATACTGTCATTCCGGAAAGCTCATAGGGGTGTTTATAATTACTGTAGTACTGTTTAGAAATTGGCAAAGCAAAGGAGATGTTCCATTTATAACATAATCCGGTTGAAGCCACAGAGTGACACTCTGCAATTAACAGGACGTGACGGGTAGACGTTTAAAACCCTCTGACTGGAACCTGATCTACTTATTGGGCACTGACAGAAATAAAAGCCACCTTACAGATGAAGGGTGGTACATAGCATTTTTTCTCAGGCAAAACATCAATATTTTCATAAGGAAAAAATTAAGTTTTTAAGGCTGATTCGATCAGCTCTGTGGGTTAAAGACTTCAGCAGATACGTTCATTCCTTTTTGCACTTCGCTAGCACTGGGCCGAGTACTATTATTATTTTTCCGTGCAATAACTGCATGTTACAGTGCCACCAAGAACTAAAATAACCCAATAAACATTAGTTAACAATGACACTACAAGGTGCTGTGCCAAGAGCTGCCATTTTACAGACGTGAAAAGATGAGACGCTAATAGGGACTCTTCGGTCATACAGTGAATCATCAGCAGCAATGGAACAGACAACAAATGCTCGTTCCTGTTCTTACAGTGCCTGGGCACTTGCTTGGTTTGTTTATTGATTAGGTTTTGAAAGTGGCTGAGCCTTCCGCTGGTTCTACTACTTTAAAACACAGCTTCAAATGAACTGGTTGAAATTTGTATTTATATAGTCAAAGAAATGGCAATAGCCTGGTGGCCTTCACAAAAGGACACAAAACCAGAAGTAATGCAGATTGCCCCAGGGACTAGCAATTGTGCAAGCTTTGTAGTCCCTTATTGGTGGTTTCAGCCTGCCTGTTTGGTTGCATAATAGCTGGAAGGTGGTGCTGATGAAATTTCTCTTGCAGTTTGATAGGCCAGTGCTGACTTGCCTCTGGTTCAAAGCCAAAACACAGAACAAGATGAAAACTAAAGCTCTGGAGAATCAGTATCTCGTGCTTAATTAAGCTTCGATGTTTCTCTTTAATTGAGGTAACTATTTCACGTTCCACAAATTCCTTTAAGGTAACAGGAGCCCTTACCAAGGGTTACACTGACTCTTCTACAGTTAAATGGCATCTTTTTTCTCCAGTCTTCAGCAATTCTATCTCAGTGTTTATTCCTTTTAAATAGAGCATATATCCAATGTAAATTCATCTCTATGGGCCATGACGTGCTGCTTGCACTAATGATTATGTCAGTTAACAATCTGGAAATGCCTGCTGACAGCTGAGAGATGCGTACTGGCTCTTCCTACCCCATCTAGGTTAACATCCATGGTTACCAGTGATGGAGTTTTCATGTATATCTACTCCAGCACTGACAAGACCAGCAAGATCACGATATGAGCAAGATGAGATCTGGATGTTAAAGTTTAAGCACAATATCTTTGAAGTTTTACATGAAGTTTTACGCTACTAGGTTGGACAACCAACTTCAGCCATGGCAGTTGGACTCAAGATTCACTCTCTGTATGGCTGTAACAAGTTATGCACCTGGAAGGTCTTCAGTCCCAGTAAGGGTAGAGCGAATAAGGAACTGCACCCATTCTGGAATAGTGCTGTGAAAATGTATGCCTAGAAGTGCAGTCTAAAGATTGCACTTGATTCCCTAGTTAAAATGAAGATAATTACAAGTACCATCAAGACAATAATGATTTTACAGCTAACAGCATCTAGTCTCAGATACTCAGTATCCATCTCAGATACTGAAATAACCTACAAAAGGTTGCTTACAAACACCTGGCAAGACCACAGTAAACTGAAGCCTTTCAAACTAGTTCTGCTTTTTCCCCCACTTCATTAATGAAGTGTAATGAGATGTTCCTTTACTGTATATCACAAGATCTTCTAAGATTACAAATCCATCAATTGCAATAAATAGTTGTCAATGCTAACACTTGAATAAGTCACCTGAAAGCGCTCATTACTACCTGATCAGCTTCCACTTGTGCTTAACCAGAGTAGAAACAAGGTACTCCCACAGCCTCCAGTTGACTGGCACACCTCAGACAGCCTAACGTCATCACTACAAGGCCATCCTTACAGCTGTGTGTATGCCTTCCCATTGCAACCACAGTCAGGCAAACATTGACTAAGGTAACCTCTTGTTTTGAGTTGAGTATTTGAAGACTGATCATAACCTTGACCCATTCTTGTGTAGCAAATGTCTAGATGACCTATCAGCTGCAGCTTGCAACACCTCTTCCCACCTCTTCCCTACTTAGGGTGAATGGTGCAATCCTGCCCTGAGCCAATGCACTTCCAAGTATTCACCGAGTATTTTACTGGTCTCAGTTCCCACAGCACATGACTGGTTTAAGAGGTACTCTGTAAATCGTGCCATTAACCCTCCTGGCAAACAGCAGGGAGAAAAAATGACAAAACTGAGGGTTTTTTTCAGAGTGCTCCCAAAAGTCAAGGTCATGTCCAAGCATAACGAGAGCCTACAAAGGGTGCTCTGATCAACTACAACGACCTTACCTACAGTTAAAGCAGCCACAGCTGCCCTAGCTTATGCCTTCAGGAAAAGGTTTGTTAGGCGCAGTGCTATCATCTGGGCTCTCCCTTGTTTGCTGCTCCTTATAACAATATTAGTTTAACCCCATCTGAGAAGATGTGTGTATGCCTTCCCTTTCTTGCAAAACATTACATACGTTCTTATGTCAGCGACAGAGAAGGAAAGACAAGGGAGAAAATGCCACAGCACCTTTATAAAGAGGCCCCTACACCTCTGTCTTTTGGCTGTAACACAAGGAAAGCACTCACCTGCAGGCTGCCACCCAGATAGAAGATAGGGCTTTCTGTTTGGTCGTTGGTTTTGTTTTTAACTTGGAAGACTCTTTCATGCGGTTCCTTGCCTTCAAGGTCATCAGAAGGTAGCGTTTTTCATGACAAAGTTGATGATGCTGTTGTACTACGACTGCTTTAGTTAAAGATAAAGGGTCTTTCTGGACCTTATTTAATTACGAAGTAACATTATAAGAAATATTCTTATCTGGTTATTTATAATACCCTGCCTTGAAACGCATCTTGTTGCTTTCCCACGTTAAGCGAAGTGGCACTTTTAACAAAATCCAGCCTGAACAAAAGAAAATTCAACACGTTTACTATATGTCACCATTCAAACCCAGACAGAAACCATTGCTCAGTGTACTAAAGCTGATCAGTGGTATCTCTATCAGTGGGAAACATCTGGTCCACTTGCTTCCTATCCATTCAGATGCTGAAAGAGACAAGCTTAGGCCCGTGTTAACACCTCAGAGTCCCTTCTCTGAAGTGAGGTTATTCAAAACCTACAGACAATCTGGAAATGCAATTTGATTTTGACCATCTTCTCCCACTACAGTGAACTTCCCCATTCTCCCAAGTCTGGGCAGGAACATAACTACAGGAGTTCAGGAGGGTTGAAACAGGTGAAGAAAGATGAAAGCAAGTACAATGCAGGGCCTAATGCCTGACATGGAGAAAAAAACAGAGTTAGAGAGAAGAAATCCTATTCAGTCACAGGGTACTCAGAAAAATGAACAACAGAAAGGACAAAGAGCTCATAGTTGGCTCAATGAGAAGTTACCATGACACAATGCAAATACAGCAAAGCATAAATGCCGTATCATACCATACAAGGTATGTGCTAACGTCAGCACACCGAAGGAAAAAAAAGGATGTTCCAGAGTAACCTATGCTCAATTAGCATGATATAACACATGGTTCTGAGAGGAGATCTGATAGGAACATGAGTGACCACCTTCGGCTCATGAGCTGGCAGCCAGCTTGAGCACGTATGCCGCTGAGTAAGTTACGTAGCAAAAAGCAAACAATGAGTGATTCTATGCCTGCTTCTTCAACTGTATAAGAGGCCTGGCACTCAGCTCCAGGCGTGCTTGCTTTGCAAGTTATTGCCTGGCACCCAGCGCAGCAAGTCTCAGCTCAGAGCACTCATTGGCTCGAGAACAGCAGATGCAAACCCAACCTCTGTTGTAGGACAACAGCCTGGATATCATTATGAAGGAAAAAAAATGGAGTACGCAAGACAGGAGGAGGTACCGTGAGACAAATCTATGAAGTTTATGACAAATATAATAATAGCTATTGTATATGCAAAAAGCAGACTGCAGCAGCACATAACTAAACCTCAACAACAAAATCCAGGACAGGAACGAGTCAGGAATGTCATTTTAAATCATTTCAAAAGCAGCAGGATTGTACCTCAATCACTCGTAAAACAACATCGGTGCAATTAACGTGATTAACGGGAAAAACAAAATTGCAGGAGAAAAAGCAAGAACACACATACCAAACCGGAGGCAGCAACCACGTGTTCAGTCCTCAGCACAGACAGCCACAGACCTTGGCTCTGATAACAGGGTAGCAGGGGCATTGCCCAGAGTGCTGTTGGATAGCCTGCATCTGCCTTATGACATATGGGTCCAATCTGACCCTACAGGGACGGTCTCAACTGAGGTAACTCAATTTCCCCCAGTCAGGTGGGGCAGCATCCTACACCTCAACACTCCCCACTCAGAGGGGCCACAGCTTTTTCCCACCAAAACACTGACAGAACAGAGCAGACCTCTTGCTTGTCCCCACCAGGCTACATCACTGCTTCCTTCCTACCATAGCTTCTCCTCCAGCAGCACTAAAACCACCACCAACCCCACTCACTCCCTTTAAACCTGTTGTCTGCAGTTCTTATTCAAATACAGGTGAACTCAATTTGTTACTAACGCAGCACACCGGCAGCAGGGCCCACGTGCTCAGAGTGCAGAGAAAAGCCTTAATTAGCCTCTCTGTATCTCGTTATCACTGAGTCCAACCCCCTGCTAAGGCAGTTCCCTACAGCATTTTACACAGGTGGGCATCCAGATGGGTCTTGAATACCTCCAGAGAAGGAGACCACCACCTCTCTGGGCAGCCTGTGTCAAAGCCAGGTAGCAGGAGGATCTCTGATCCTGCCCTAGCTTTAGATTGAAAGGAATAAATGTTTCCACTGAGATGGGTAAAAATATCCATCGTGAATGCTGGATTGGAAGGCAGAAGGATGGCTGCATCTGGGAAGAATCTGGATGGTGCATAAAGGATGTTCTAGAAATGAAGGGTAGAAGAAGGAAGACCAGAAAATACAGAAAAGTAATGAATGGAAGGTTTCCTTGTTTTAACATTTTCAATCCTCACATTGCACAGCCTACAGAAAGGAGTGTGATTCACATAGAGGCAGTGTGCCATAGAGAAAGCACAGACATTACACCCGGATTATCACATAAACTCTCAAGACACATTGAGTTCTGGTGCGCACCTCAGTGGAAGAAGAAACCTCTACCACAGAGATGTATCAGTCCTGTATGACAAATCCCATTGCTATGCCTTGCATTTGAACACACAAGCTTCCAGTAAGTTATTTACTGCTCTCCATGTGACATCTTTGTTAATTTGCCCTGAAACCACTCACCTGACCCCACAGGTCTCTGGATTTATGCCACACTCCCGTCATAAACTGGGTGAGCAGCTTCATGCGAAGTGCAGCAATTGAAAAGAGCCGCCACCATCGCCACAGAGTTCATTAGCACGTCCTTACAGAAAGAAGGCGACGTATTTCAACTGCTGCTGGTCTGTTGCATCATTGCCATGCATTATTCACATCATAGTAGCAGCACTAATTTCCAGTAAAGTCATAAGCTGCTCTGTTCTATAAAATACCACAGTCCCACCCTTAGATGCCTGAAATTCGAGTAGAAATCTAGAAAATCAGAATCAGGTGTGGAAATTAAACTAGTTATCCAGATTATTAAATTATTTTCCCAAGGTCACTCGAGGCCTGTGGCAAACTGCAGCACAATACCCAGCTCTTCTGGCTCTTCCTATAGCCATTAACCACAGCATCCTCTCTCCCGTCTCCCAGGCAGTGTATCTGTCACGCTTTTTGCTTCCTGCCTTCCTCCTCCTTCATGTATACCGGTTACTTCATTTCTAAGTGCAGTTTATTTCCCAGGCCATGCTACATTTGGCATACACCGCCTGTACCGATCCATTTTAGCTATCCACTTCAATAATGGTGCTGGTCCATCTTTCCATTCCTCCTTGCCACGCTCTCCCCCTGGTGCTTCTGCCTTGCTCCTGCAGGCTGCAGTCCCATTCACACACATGGCCTGGGGTACAGATGTTGGGAGCTGGATGAAGGGAGGATGACTGGTGCTCCCTCAAACGCCACCATAATGAAATAAAGGAAAAAAAGTCTATTTTTCCCTCGTTATCAAATACGATCGTCTTCTGAATAACAGGGCAGTTCCTCCCCATCAAACTCATCAAAATTCCATTGGGATTCGGGGCTCTTCCCTTGGACACCAGCTCACGCACCAGCCAACATGGCTCTCTGGCAGCAGGGGGTGTTTGTTGGCACTGAGGCTCTGTAACCCCACTTACAGCTTCACCTCTTGGACAAGAGAATGTTCTGCCATAAGGCGGTCACCTGGAGCTTCAGATCAGGTTGATGTGAACTGTAAATGATGTATTTACAGCATACAAAGAAGACGATATAGAAATACTTCCAAAGATATAAGCAAGGAAATGGAAGGGAAAAACATGTATTTGCACCAACATTGGATTCTCCAAATATCTTTCCCTCATCACATCGAAACTACTGTGAATAACCCTGATCTACCAAAACACTTCTTTTTTTGTGGGATACTTCTCAGCATAGAAATAATGTGATAAGTGTTTTAATATAGCTCAGAACAATCATGCAGCACTGGGATTAGATTCCCTTACTTTAATTCTCTCCTCTGCTGCACTCAGAGATAGAACTTTTAGGTCTATTTTCAGCATTATTTGTGCCACTTCAGCCTCCCCTAATACGCGTGCATAGTGAGGAGCATTAGGACGACAGATGCTACCAAGCTGATTCCAGAGAATCTGGCTTGCACTGTTGTGGAGTAGGACAGAAAAGGGAAAATAAAATAGCAACAATAAAAGAGTGAGTGATGCACAACACAGTCGCTCACCAGCAGCCAACTGAAGACCGGCAGCCCCCAGCATTACTGCTCAGCATGACACCACGTGGTAGCGGGCACCCCTGGCACCAACCTGGTCAGCTGTCCTGGTGCTGTTGCCTCCCAGCTCTCCGTGCCCCCCCAGCCCCTTGCTGCGGGACACTGTGAGAAGCTGGAAAGTCCTCGGCTCTGTGCAGCACTGCTCAGCAACGACTGAAACGTCCATGTGTTTCCCACATCATTCTTATCCTAATTCCAAAGCACAGCACCATTAGGAAGAAAATTACCCCAGCCCCAACCAGGACAGCCGTTCAGAACTGCAAAGTGATGTAGGCTGGCAGCCAGCCAGGGCTGGAGACGTGCTTGGGAGACAGCAGGAGGGCAGGCAGAGGCTCCAGAAAAGACCAGACTAGAGGACAAAGAGGAAGCTGGAAGATGTGCAAGGAGAGGTTTATGTCTGCCTGTCTGCACAACCCTAGCTCCAGCACGGCTCTGGGGGTGCTGTGAGATTAAAGGGATTGCCTTCATCTGTGTGCTTGGAGGATGTTGTCCAGCTCTGGGTCATGGTTTAGAGCTTTGGCTTAAGATGAGGGTTTATATTGAGGGTTCTTTTTATCAGCAATACACTTAAAGGCGAACTTCCTGTTTCCCCCCCCAGTACTCTGCCCTCTTTGCCATTCCTCTTGCTGTTCCCCGAACTGCCCAGAGAAGAAAAGCCACTTTGAATGAATGGGCAAGGATCCCAAACCCTCATCAATTTCACAAACAATTCCTGGATTGAGCTCATCTAGATCACATCCTGCTCCCTCTGCACCCACGTCATGTCCCCTATTGACCACAAGGAGGCTTGTGCTAGGAAAGAAAAACTTTTATAAAGCCATTTTTTCAACCCGTGTTCCTCAAGGTTTTTTTGTTTGTTTTTTTTCAAAGATAACGTACATTCCAAACAACCTCTGTATATGTGTATCTTTTTATATATGTACATGCATGCATGTATTTATAAACTTAAATGCAGCCCCACAAACCTGTGCCCATACTCGTAACAGTCCATCCTGCTTCACAGCAGAGAAGACAGCTCCAAGAACAAACAGTAAAAACAGGGTCCCTCTCAGATGGAGGAATGCACTGAGTCATGTCCATCTGTGGCTCTGCAGGGAACCCCATCAGCTCCAGGCTTTGGCTTTGGCTTTGGCTCGAGTGTTAACACATTGCTTCACAATACTTCTACACGCTGGCTAGATTATAGTGTCATGCCAGGACATCTGCCACAGGACTTGAGGAGATGACTCCAAAGGACTGAACTCTTAATTCTTTTAACAGGTGACACGCGGTCCTCAATTTGGAACCAAGCTGCAACTTTCTAACTCAAGTGGATGAATGTAAATAGGGTAGAAATAGAAACAAGAGACGTTTATCTGAGAAGTGTGACCACAGTAACACAGCCCATCTGTCCAGAGCAACAGCTCTGCGTATTGAAAGGGAGTTAAGGAGGCAGCAGCCCCCAAAGAATGTCTCTTAATTCTGTCTGAGAGCTCCTCACTGTCTTCGAGGAAAGACACCAAGATAAACTGGTCACTGCAGCCTGGAGGCAGAGACCCAGGCTGGCAGGTCGGATGACAACAGCCCACCTCTAGTCATAGGCATCATCATCATCAAAGTAGGAGTCGCAATCAAGGTTATCTGACTCGTCATAAAACAGAAAGTTGTCTTCATCTAGGTCGTCATCATCATCATCATCATAGTCTTCCTGCCAGTGTGGTTCATAGTCCTCATCTTCAGCCTCGCTGCCATCTTCGTCTGTGTTGGGGGACTCACACAAGATGGCACATTTTGGCCTGCTGAAGAGAAGAGTATCAGAGCAGCAACCAAGACCGAGCCCCACACCACCCCTGTCCTTCCCACTGCCATCACCTCAGCAACCTCTGCCAAAGCTGCCTTAGGGATCCAGCAGCTATGCATGTATGCCTACAAGGTGGTGATTAAACGGCCTTATCCGCACATGCAGCACAGGGATGTGCCAGCAAGCCACCTGTGGACAGGCCAACAAACTGCAGTCAGCAGCTCTGGTGTCTCAGCCTCCGTGGAAGGGACAAAGAAACCCTGCCCTGAAACTGAGTCTGAGGCCCATCTGTCATTCCTTCTTGCAATCCTCAGCACACCCTGTTTAGCTCCTGGAAACACAGCAGCTGTCCAAGGGTCTGGTCACAGAGGGACTGCATATGCCAGTTGTGCCCTTTGGCTTAAGCAGCATATCATACAGAAGTGGACTTTGTTTTAAACTCATCACCTTTCAATCACACTTAACACCTTCCAGCTCAGTGCTGCAGGAAAGGGCCACAACAAACCATTAACTTCACCTCTCAACACACTATCTTACATCTGTGTCTTCTCTAGTCACTTCCTAAAGTAAGTGCTAGCCCCCTCTGTCTCTCCCCATGTGCGTTCTTCTAGTTGTTCTCATTCAGGTAGCTCCTAGATCTCTCACACACCTCTGAAGAAAGAGCAGGTAACTCTGCAAGAACTCAGGAGAGTCCAGGTAGAGCAACACCCATAACTGGGTCTGTCAGCAATGGAGCTTTCTCGACCATAGCCTAAGTGGAGGTTTCACTGGGCTCTCTACAGAACTGTTACTTACCTTCTTATTTCAAACCACAACATAGGACACAAGAAAACAACATATTTTATTAATCATTTTGCATTTCAGTGAGCACTGGAGAAAACTGGTCACGAGTGTTTCTTTTGCACTCACCACCCTTCCCTGTTACCCTGTGAAGAAAACTCACCCTAAAGAGGCAGGAGCCGAAGAAGGCACGTTTGAGAGTTTCACCTTAGTCTGACCAGGAGCTGCCAAAGCCTCAAGCCCAACACGGAAGTCCTGCCAGCATGAAAGAACAGCCAGAAGAGAGAGACAACACGTAACGTGAGGTCTACTTTGTACTGCAAACTCCTTCCCAACACCCACGCATACTCAAAGCACCTTAGAGTCTGCACCCTCAGCTAATCCAGCCTTTTTCCAGGCTGGCCAAGATCAAACTAGACCTGAGCGAGACAAGCCACCTGTTGACTCCAAGGACTTCACCTGTGTGGAGTGCCAGAGAATTGCAAAGAGACGCTCCTTGATCCGATGCACCAACTCCAAACCAGTACTGAAATGATCTGCTTTCAGAAGCCGAAGAGAAGAAGCCAGGTCCTGGTACCGCAGCAGGGCTTCCTCTACAATTGGAGACCAAAAAAAAAAATCACACTGCTCCCCGTGTTTTTAAGCAGAAAACAAGTCTCTGGCTCCTTATCAAGCCAGTCACAGCTACTTAGGTCCATTGTACAAATATATTCCTCCTTCAGAAAGAAGCATATTGCTTATTACTGCATCAAACTGCACTAGCAGCCAAATTGCTTCAACGGACTTCCCCCAAATGACACTGAGAAGTCAGAAACACGCTGGGAGACGTGACCAGATATCAGCTGGGTGCTGGTGTGTATGCTATTGCCCTACAGAGCTATCACCCTCTGAACCACATATCAGGGACTGCTAGTCAGTACTTTGGAGAGACTGTGGGACTTACCCAGAAGGATCTGCAGTGCATTTGTGTGAAGCTCTAGGTTCTCAGTCTGCTGTTCCACAATATCAGCGCTTTCTGTGTCCTGGTTATAATAGCTGTACACACAGGAGTAGGCCAGCACCTGGAGCAGTACAGACCACGCTGTTAAGCATTCTGCTTCAGCATGGGCAAGGTAAGGAGAGCAGCACCAAACCCTTCCAGTCCTCAGTATCAATGGCTGAGAGAAGTCTGGCACATTTCTGGTCCGTGGTAACAGTCCAGTAAACCATTATGCCAAGTGACAGCAGTGCCAGGCCACCTAGACCTACTCATACAATTTAAATTGAAAATGAAAGTGTAACTATTTTGAACTTAAGTCTGAAATAATACATTGTTCCCAACTCACAAAACATCACAAGAACACAGACGGCAAATGCCTAGCAAGTGTGACTGACCAACAAGCAAGGTGTCTAAACAATGAGTGCACAGAACCTACCCACTGCTGGGCAGCTTGGGTTGAACTCAAGTGGCACTGAACAGAGAGAACTGAACCCGAAGGAAAGCACATATGGTGCTACACAGCCCCAAGAGCCCAGGACAAAATAATTTCAAGAATTGACAAGCTCCTGTTAAGGACGATCAACTGCTAAAGCCATCCAGATACCCAGCAGGAACAAGACCACTATTTCCATTGAAAGAAAGCAGGCCAGAAAAGCCAGCAGCAGCAGGCAACAATGATGCGTACCCTAGCAAACACAGGGACTGCCATACTAACACAAAACAGGGGCAGATTCTCTTGTTCCAAGAGTTTCTCAAAGTCAAATCTGTCTGCACAAAGAAGGTATGCATGGTAAAGGTAATTCCCACCTCCTTTCTAGGTTTCAGGGGAAAGAAAACATTGCAGGTCTATCCCACTACAGGTTTGCTGCACAGATCCAGTGGCTGCACTACAAATCCTGCATAATGCAGCCAGCAGTGCACCTAAAACACCTACAGCTCATCATGCAGTGAAGAAAGGAAAATCATGACCATCAAGAGGGACTTCCTAACTGTACCACAGTATGAGGAGAGTTATCCAAAGCTAAGTGCCCACCGCTAGGGCATTTTAAACCAGAATGGACCGAATCAACTCTAACACTAACTCTAGACTAACACTTGTGCTGATTCCAAGGTGTAAATTTGAGCTGTTTCTTATGATCCAACCATAAGAAGCACTGAAGAGGGAGCACAGCTCAGAAGGGAGAACATGAGCCTTTCTCCTTTTCTGATCCTACTGCTCTCCTTGAGGTTCTTCTGCCTCCCCTTGTTGGATTACAGCAAGGTCTTCCTAATGGCATCTTGTCACTTTAAGAAAGCCACAACACACTCCAAATAAATTAAGCCTACATCTCAGTAAACTTGTTATCCAGCCTTACCTTCCGTGCTTGTTCCAGCACTTTGCAGGCGTGGAGAACAAAGGTCAAAGTCCTTATTTTTGGTATTTCATTCATGGAAGAAACCTTGTTCCTCAGACTCACGGCAAATTCCTGCATTAATCACAGGAGAGAAAAAAAAAGTCAGTTTCAAGCTCCACAAGATCAAAAAAACACCCAGCACCTTTCACACAGATAACTGCTGCACACTCTAAAGCACCAAACCAGAAAATGCAAGCAGCAGGAGAGCAACGCAGCTGCACCCAACTACATCTCTACTGTGCTACAGCTTTAGCCTTTCACAGCAACTCAGCTCTAGGTAGAGTTCTCCCTTCAGTCCTCTTTGCCACTGCTTCCAACTGCTGCATCAGTCTGAGCAGGTGAAACACCACAAATTCAGTGCTGCAATTCCACAGACTTGACAGAAGAAAGCAGACCAAGAACTATCCCTTATGCCAGATCAAGGGTGCCACAATCAGGCATCCCCACAGGGATCTGAAGCCTGTTTCTCAGCTTCAGGTGAAATGCATTAAGACACAGCTGAAACTCACCAGGGCTAGGGCAACAAAGCTTCTGCAAAAAAAGAGGAAGCCTTACCCTCGCACGATGATGAAAGGTGCATCTCTCATTGTAATCCTGAAAACGCTTCTCCTGCCAAGCTGCTTTACTCACCTGAAAAGACAAGTAGAAGTAACCTGTAACAACTTACCACAGGTGCCAGAATTGCCTGGAAACGGCTACCATATTGTTGATATCACTGGCAAGTGCTTGAAGTTGAGCTCACAGAAAAGGGCACAAATGGAGATCACAGAATCGCAGGGTCTGGAAGGGACCTCAAGACATCAACAAGTCCAATCCCCTGCTAAAGCAGTTCCCTACCATAGGTCACATACGTGGGCATCCAGATGGCTCCTGAGTATCTCCATGGAGACTCCACTACCTCTCTGGGCAGCCTGCTGCAGTGCTCCATCACCCTTACCGTAAAGAAGTTCTTCCGCATGTTAGTACAGAGCTTCCTGTGTCCAAGTTTTAGGCCATTGCTCCTTGTCCTATCACTACACACCACCAAGAAAAGCCTGGCCTCACCCATTTGCCTCCCACCTCCTTTTAGATCTTCACCCTGTGCCTGAGAGGCCATGTATATCTGAACACAAGCACAAACCACTGGGATAGAACAAATTACTCACCATAACGGAGCAGTTGTAATAATCCTTATGAGTTGGCCTCCAGGGCTTGAGGCAACGCCAGCAGAAGCCATGATTACACTTGGCACACGTCATACTGCATGGATGGAGAAGAACAATGGGAATCATTCAGTCCTCAAAGCTGCTTGAAAACAGTTCCTACAAGTGTTTCCCTGCACCACATGGCTTGAGCATGTAGCCCAGTCACTCTCATTCCTTCATTACTATGCAGTCCCTGCAGGTATTTTTTGAAGTTTTGCTGGAAGTAAATGATGCTTTTTAAAAAGAGAAAAAAAAGCCATCATGTCTCCAGAAGCAAACCAGGAGAACAGGCAGCACAGTCTCAGAGTACCACCTTACTGAGAAGGGTGAACTAAGCACTCTGCAGTTTAGAGTGAGATCCACATGAAACCTCATCTCTTCCTTCAGGAATGCAGCACAGTGGAGTTAACTGTATGTCTTTGTACTTTCCTGTACCAAGTACCAAATAAGAATGGATACTCACTGCAGACACCCCTCATTTTTCTCTATCTGAGCTTGGCAGTTTGGACAGTGCTTTGAAATGAGTTTAGCCAGATGCTTGCTTTGGGCTTCACTTGTCATTCCCTCATAGTACCCATCGTCATCTACCCACTGAGACATGTGGCTGCAGCTAGCAGGATAATGGGCCTGAAAGAAAGAAACAGACAGCCACACTAAAGCAGAAAGGTATGTGCCAAACCCAAGGCAGCAAAGCCTGCGATTCAGTTCGGCCTCACCTCTGGGAAGTTGCAATTGAAACAAGATATCCAGGAGCACTTGGAACAGGCTGCCTCATAACCAAGTCCGTCCTTAAGGAGGATCTGATCACAGCCCTGAGGGTTGGTGCACCATGTCAGGTTGGAGCAACATTCCACATAGCATCTGAGAAGGGCTTTTTCATACTGTAGGGAGAAGCCAGAGAGGAGCTTTAAGGCAGAGAATCTGTATGACTAGGCCTTACACCTGGGGTCTGGTACCTCTGGGCTCTACACCCACCTCAACAACTGCTTGCAACAGAACAACACTGAGCTAGTTTGGTCTTCTGTACCCTTCGTGTCTTTAACCCATACCTCATCCCATACCTAGAGATTATTTCATAGAAACACAAAGCAGCTAAGAACTGGAAGGCACCTCTGGAGATAAAAACTAGCCTTGGTGACTTTTTGCTGAACGTCTCTTCATGTCAGTGTCCACTTCATGTCAGTGTCCACGTCTTTCTTGTACTGAGGAGCCCAGAACTGGGCACAGTACACCAGATGTGGTATCATCAGCACTAGAGGGAGGGCAAGGATCACCTTCCTCAACCTGCTGTCAATTTTGTTCTTAATCCAACCCAAGATGGTAGCTTAGGCACAAGGACAAACTGCTGGCTCATGCTCAAATTCTTTTTCACCTCAAAGTCATCTTTGGGAAGCTGCATTCCAGATAGTTGGACCCCAGCACACACTGCTGCATAGACTTATTCCTCCCCAGGAGAAGGACTTAGCATTTCCTTTCTATTAACTTCCTAAGATTCTCGTCTGCTCAATCCTCTGGCCTGCTGAGGTCCCTCTGAATGGTAACACAACCAGCTGACATGCCAGCCTCCCCTCCCAGCTGTTCATCATCTGTAAATGAGCTGAAGGTGCACCAGGTCCCATCCTCCAGATCATCACTGAAGATGTGAAACAATGGTGACCTCAGTATCAGCCTCTGGGTTACAGCACTAGTGACTCATTTTCAGCCAAGCTTTCTGCTCCCTATCATAACACCTCTAGATCAGCAGTTCAATTGGTTTTTAATCCATCACACTGCCCACTCATCCAGCTTGTATTTCATTAGTTCTTCTATAAGGATTTTGTGAAATACCGTGCAGAAAGCCTCACTAAAAGCTGAGATAACATCTGTTGCTCTCCCCTCATCCACCAAGCCTGCCATGTCACCATAAAAGACTTTCAGGTGCCCTTTTTATTTTTTTTCTGATTTCAAATTGCTCAGCAGCCTTTTGCTTAGTTACGTGATATGGAAAGGGGAATAAGACTCATTTTGTCTGAGGCCTCTAGACGTTACTACAAAGGACAAGGTAAACTGGTCAGCAATAAGGGTTGTTCATGTAGAGACCCAGGGATGCAGCTATACTGCTCACAGTTCTCTGTGCACAGCTACTTTTGTGTAAGGATTGTGTAAACAATCCTGCACTGACACAAGTGGTTCCACAAGATTTGCAAAAACCTTAAGAATTAAGTGCCCAGATACACGCAGTAATCCGCCAAGCACTTCTTACAGAAAAGATATAAAGGATACGTTGAATAAAATGGTTTTCTGTAGCCTTGCCCATTTTGGTTGCCAGTTTGCAGGGCTGAAGGAAAATGATAAGAGAGCAGTCTTTGTGACTACCATTCATTTCTGTATGTAACTGCTCACACAGGATCCTAAAGGCAGTCATTCAACAGCCACAACTCTACCACTACGTTGGGAAGGGATTCAGCTCTAAGCAGTCATTTAAAACTGAAAGAAGAGAGGGGAAAAAAAGTAACACCTGCATCAGAACAAGCAGCTCCTGCTGCTTCTGATGACTGTGTAAACCAGTCTTAACTATGGGATGGGGAAAAGTAGCAGCAAGATTATCTGCTAGCAATGACCAAAATGGAATGTGGCTTGGACACCCAGTAACCGTCTCTCCTACACCTCACCTTGGCTATAACATCCTTGGAGGAAACGATGGAGCAAATGAACGCTGTGGTCGGCTGTGCACAGCACTCAGAAATGGGGCAGGTGCAGCTGAGGACCATGTTCTGTTCAATGCGAGTTGTGAGATATTCATTCCAACAAGGCTGTGAAAATAGAGGAGAAGAGATCAGAGCTAGACAGGAGCTACACGCTTGGGTCGTGTGAAGGAGAAATCTCAGCCCAGGAGCCCACCCCACCCAGCAGAGGGCACATGGAACTGTCACTAAATATGCAAAAGCTCAAGAATGGGAACAGGCTAATCGTGAGCTGAAGGATCACAACAAGCAAGGAAGCTAACAAGTATGAGCTCTATGAAAATCACTCGACATCAGCTTCAGAGAAGGAACAGCTGTTTCAACGAGGCAGCAGCAATCCCTGCCAAATTCCAGGAGCTAAAGACTCCGATCTTCACCTTGCAGCAGTAGTGCATGCAGCAGAGGGTGGGTGGCTTCTCAGTGGGACACAGCTGGTTCACACAGACTGGGCAGTGAGTTCCTGGGCTCGGAGGGCGCTGCGCATTTTCCACCTGGAGCCCCGAGGAGATGAGCAGAGTTTCACGGTCCTCTATGTAACACTGGATCAGGAAATCCACATTCCACCTGCAGTGCATGAGGAGGTGTCGAGCAATATCATCTGGGATGCTCAAGGTATCCTGGACCTGTTGTACCGTCTGGTTCATGAGCAGCTTTGCTTCCTCCAGACTAAGTGTGTGCCCCATTGGCACTTGCAGCATTGCCAGCAGAAACTCCTCTGATCTTTCCATGCTGGGAATCAACCTAAAATGGAACAACGTGTCATGTTTGTACAACCTAGAAATGCACAACCTACCAACCCCAGGTGACATGCACCCCTACCAATTCAGGCAGTCCGCACTGTTCTCATCCAAAGAAGAGTCTGGCAGTCTTCTTTGAAAAACTATCTGTGCCTGGCCTCCAAGAGGTGATGTGGTTGCATCAGAGACGTACTCCAGGACATGAGGCCTCTCTTCCTGGCGCCAGAGGTAGCCCTGGTTCAGCAGGTGCAGGACACAGGACAGCACATCCACACTGTGACAGCAGAAGCTCAGGAACTGCA
>JANHGO010000027.1:7377495-7417484 GCA_024606505.1 Aquila spilogaster
TCCAGGTCCCCGCGCTGCTGAGTGCTCGCCGACTTTTGGTTTTGTTTTTTGTGGTGTTGGGCTTTTTTATGTAAGCCAGTCAAGAAATATTGTTCCTCATATTTCCCAATACTAGTTCAGCCCACTTACTACTTTTCCAGGCAGGTAAGTCCAGCTGCATTTCTAACCATGAAATCCGTTCAGGCAATATGTAAAAAATACCTGCAGTGAAGGTGTAAACCATTCATGACATGCAGCTCCTCAGACGTGCCAGCTTTTTTAGAAGACAATTAGTAGCAATAATAGCTGGACACTTTGACCTAGAAGGATGTAGAAAAAGAATTAAACAGAGCAGATTGCCAAAAGACCTGCTAATTAACTTCCTCCAAGACCAGTCTATCAGTAGGATATAGTTTGAAGCAATTAAGCATAGGACATTTTTAAAACTTCACTGTTTCATTTTCTAACAGCTTTGCACTAGCTGCACACATATTGAACCTTGGGGATCAGTTTGCACTGTATTACTTACATCAGCCTATCATAAAGACATATCCTATAACTGCATTTCTATAGGCAACTGGAGTATGACATTAATATTAAAGTTACCAGCTCAGATTTTAATGAGCAACACTGAGCTTTGCAGAGCACCCACAGAAGTTATGCCTGTGCAATATATCAGGCAGGTTTCCCTCAGCTGAACTTAGCAAGCAAAGGTTAAACAAGTTTTTCATCTAGCATTACAAAGGAGCATAGCTATCCTCTTCACTCACTGAGCAATCTGGCTTTTTGCAATACTGCTAATTCCCCCAGACACTCTTCTATTCACACAAAAATCAAGAAAAACTTTACTAATGATCTTTATAGGTTGCAGGCTGGGCTTTTATCTTTCATGGAAACTTCATGATTCAGACAATACAACTGCAGGTCGTCTCTTTCTCAAAGGGAAATTAATAGCCTATTTTACTCTTAGCTCCTGAAGAAGACACCTACCTTCTAACTGTCCTTTGATAGCAGTGGAAAGCATATGCTGAATAAGAAAGGAAAAGTTACACTGCAGGCAGATTAATTGAGTGAAATCAGAAGTGCCTTCTGCAGACAGCAAAAATCAACTTGCATTAGCAAATCTCTCCTAATAAGCTAGCCTAGGTCAGTACCTATGTGGTCTCTTCTGTCAAACTTCCTGTACCCACCAGCAGCTGCCACAGAGCTGCTTGCCTACCAGGCAGGCAGGGGCCAGTTTTGACCAAAACCAGGGCTGCCAAATTTCTGACAGTGCTGTGGCAGGTACTCCAGGCATCCAGGGCAGGGCATGACCAGCGGCAGAGGAAGAGGCTTTGTTCCTACTTACACAGGGTGCTTAAGCCACAGGCGGAGCAGCCCAGTCCTGCTTGCTGAGGGACACCAGGGCACCAGCCGGCCTTGGAGTTACAGAGCATATCAGTCTCCCCCCACCTGTCTCAGATCTCTTTGTGTAGGCTCAAGCGCTTGAACCTGAACCTCACTTATGGGACGGTCACACCAAGCAGGCTGCCAGCAGGACAGAAAGCCCACAGGACCTGCACCCTGAGTACAGAGAGGGCACACACCACCTCCTACTGCTTTGTCCCAGTCCTCTGAAAGGCCAGGACATGAGACACCCACCTCCTTCCAGGGGGCTGCTCCATGAAGGGGGAACATACAGATCCCACTGACAGGGCCAGCTCCTAATCACTAGTGGGAGCCCAAGCTGGGAGGACTCCCAAGGACATGCCCACGGACACACCTCCTCACTGCAGCAGGGAGGTGACTCACACTGGGAGAAAGCCGGTAGGAACCACCAGACTGCCTCCTCGAGCAAGCAGTGCCTCCAGCAGCCCCTCCGGAGCCTTGCTTACAGGGAGCTCCAGTGCAGAGCAGACAGAAGGCTGCATAGCTCCAGGTGACATACACCTTGACTTCAGGGCTGTCACCTTCACTCCACTCCTAGCATGGACAGCCATAGATCCTGGCCCTGCTTGCAGGTGGACCACATTGCCCAAAGTGCTACTGAGTGGCCTACCTCCACTCTAAGACACATGGGGCTCAGCCCAGGGCAGGAGTGAGTAGCGATCTACTGGTGCACCACTCAAAATACACCACAGAGGTTTTTTTGCTTTTAAATGAGAAAGGACAAGCACATTCACACACACTCAGACATCAAAAACCATCCCCAGAGGAGGAAGGGGACTCCAGCCTTCCAGGACCAGGCGGCCATTTTGCTCACCCACCAGCAGGAGGGGACCATCAGGCACACAGCCAGGACACGGGTGGCCCACAGCACTCAACCGGCCGAGGAGCCTCAGAGGCAGCCAGCGGGCAAATGCCAGAGCACGGGGCTGTCAGGCTGCCCAGGCCGCCAGCGGGGCCCATCGCAACTGAGGTAACTCGCTGTTCCCCCCAGGCCCCCGCTCCCAGAGGCACCACAACTCTTCCCGCCAAAACACTGAGGTACCAGAGGAGCCACCACAGCAGCACCCAACTCCCAGCCACCCCTTTCCTCTGCATTTATTAACTATATACAGGTGCACTCAATTTGTTACTAACACAGCCCACCTGCGGCAGGGCCCACGTGCTACCCCAGAGTGCCACGGAAGATAAAGCACCTTATTGAGCTTCCTCTTTCCCTGTCATTCTCTTCTATTTTTTATTTTTAATATCAATGTGACTATTTTGCCACAGCTGCGATTCCAGCAGTTTTTCAGTCAGGCACGCACTAGCGTGCTTGCTTCGTTACACTCTGCTGTCCTCGTTATTGCTCAGCAGCCTCGTGTCAAAGGACCAGCAAAAGGATCTCAGATCTTTTCTCTACCTTCTCCTTGGGTTGAAGGAAACAAACATCTATGCTAAGACTTGTAAAGAGACATTGCACATGCTGGATCAGGAGGCAGGGAAAGGGCAGACATTAAACCCCAACAACTCCATAAACCCCCAAGAGGCATTGAATTCTGATAGGAGTTATAGTCAGAGAAAAAACTTCTCCTATGGCAGAAATTTATCAGTCCTCTGTTTTCCCCCTATGAAGAATCACATCACTATGCCTTGCATTTAAACACACATGCTTTGAGTGAGTTACGTACTCCTGTCCACTTGACGGCTCAGTTAATTTGGGAAGCACTCATCTGACCCTACAAGCGTCTGGGTAGACACCGCACTCCTGTCATAAAATGGGTGAGCAGCTTTAGGCAAAGTACAGGAACTGAAAAGAGCTGTCACTGCCACAGAAGTTATTAAACCTTCCCTGCAGAAAGAAGGGAACCTACGTAAACTGTCATTAGGATGGTGCATCATTGCAATGCATTATTTGTATCACGGTGGCATCAGTAAGTACCAATAAAGTCATAAGCTCCTCCATTCTGTAAGTACATAGCCCCAGCCCTAGATGCCTGAAATTTAAGTAGGTAAGACAGACAAAGAGTGTGGAAATGAGGTATAAGAAATTAAATTATTTTCCAAAGGTCACTCAAGAGGTCTGTGGCGAGCTGAAGTACAAAACCCGAGTCTGCATCTAGTCATTAACCACAGAGGCCTTGTTCCCTCATCTCCCAGTCAGTACATCTGAAATGCTTTCTTCCTCCTCCTTAATGTTACTTCGTTTCTGAGGTTTAGTTCCTGGCCCATGCCAGATTTGGCAGACACTGCCTACACATCACAGCCCTAGGACCTGTTATGTTATTATAGTTGTCCATTTTAATAATGCTGCATGTCTCTGTCTTCCCTGTTTTGCCTTGTCATCTTCTCCACGTGGTGTTTCTGAACTGTTTTTACAGGCTGCAATCCTGTTCAAACCCAGGGCCTGATAATACAGGTACTGGGAGTTGGATGAAGTAAGGACGATAGTGCTGCATCATGGATGTGTCCTCAACTGCCGCCACACAAAAAAAGTCTCCTTAAAAAGCTAGCAAAGTCTAGAGTAAGTAATGTCAGACTTTCCCAGACCTACTAATTTTGAAACCATAATAGTTTGTTCTCTAGACTGTAATAGCAGAATGAGCTATAAAATGGGAAATTACTGCGTCCTGTCCAGCCTTGGGGTAATCTTTAAACACTCTTTACGAATTAGAGATACAGACAATGACATTTTTTGTTAATGTACTATTCTCCAGTGCTAAAATGCTACCAAGAAGCTAAGCAATGTACATTTTGATTGTCAGATATGGTTCAGATTTGATAGTATCCAACAAGACATCTGTTACTTTCTTTAGTGTGGCTGCAGTCAACAATGGTGCTACAAAGCTCATGTGTCAGAAACATACCTATTTAAAAAAATCATTATCTCTCTATTTTTTCCTAGTTATCAAATAACATCACTGGATTGGCCCTTCTGAGTAAGAAGGAAGTTTCTACACATCAAACTCATGAAACTTCCAGAGGAACGGTGGGATTCAGGGATCTTCTCTGATCCCTAGGACACCAGCTCACAAGCCAGCTCACACAGCCTCTCTGGGAACAGAAGGTGTTTGTTAATACTTAGGCCTCAGTAACCTAGTTTATAGCTTCACTATACTCTGGCATAAGGGAATGTTCTGCCACTAGGTAGCCACCTTGAGATTCAAATCAGGTTAATGTAAACTGCAAACGAATGTATTTATAACATACAAAAAAGACTATATAGAGAGAAATACATACAAAAGATGCAGGTGAAGAAATGAAAGGGAAAAACAAGTATAATGTATTTGCACCAAGGTTAAATTCTCAAAACACCTTTCCCTCATCACATCTGAACTATTGTGAATATTTTCCTTATACATATACAGACTGTTTAATTAACATGCGAGGGGATCTTGACAGATTAAATTCCCTTCCTTCCTTCACTTACCTGCCTTTCTCAACAAGTCTTATATATTTTGTATTCATTTAGGAAATAGCCTTGATATTTTCTAACTAACCAAGAAAGTGAAAGAATGCTTATTTTAATCAATAACAGTCAAAATCAGGACTCTTTGTTCTCTCTTAGAGTGTGCATTTCAGTTCAAAGCCTCTCATCACTGAACTATGTATTTGATATCAAATTGTTCATAAAAACATGTATGTTACAAGCATGTAAGGAAAATTAAGTCATTAAGCTCATAACTGGATCTTGTTCAAAAAGGTTCTTGTGTCTTGGACACAAAAATACTATTTGGAAGCAACTGACCCTTTAGCACCTATACTCTGAAGATTCAATACCATCAACATACTCACAGGTCTTCATTATATTAGGCAAACATTTCAGGCTCAAATTTCCTCTGCTCATATTTCTGCAAAGCTACAACAGCTTAGTATGTCACATGGGCAGCTTCTCCTAAAAGAAGCAAAAAGATCATAGAATCATTTAGGTTGGAAAAGACCTTCAAGATCATCGAGTCCAACCGTCAACCATGCCCACTAAACCATGTTCTGAAGTACCTTGTCCACGCGCTTTTTGAATACCTCCAAGGATAGTGACTCAACCACTTCCCTGGGCAGACTATTCCAAAGTCTGACAACCCTTTCAGTAAAGAAATTTTTCCTAATATCCAACCTAAACCCCCCTTGCCGCAACTTGAGGCCGTTTCAAGATGAGCCACTGCTTACCATGAGGTGACAGGAAAGAATTCTGCATATATCTAGGCCCATTGAGTCCATAATTATCTTGCTCTGTTAAAATACTGTGATTTTTTTTTCCTGGGATTGTTTTCAGTTTCTCCACATAGAGCATATTATGTGATAAAAAACTTAATAGAATTCAGAGAATTCATGCAGCTTTGGGATTAGATTCCCTTTTACTTCAATTCTCTCCTATGCTGCACTCGGAGACATCGTAACTTTTAGGACTATTTTCAGTATTACTTATGTCACCTAAGTCTCCCCCAATGTATATGCGCAGAGGAGAGGTAAGTCATTAGGATGATAGATGCTGCCAAGCTGATTCCAGAGTATCTGTGTTGTGCTGTCTAAAGCTACAAAGTGATGGCATTGTCAGGCGATATGCAATATAAGAAAAGTGAGGATTAAATTTAGATCAGGGTCAGAGAAAGAGAATGCCTATGCACCATCCAACCTCATAGCTATTTCTAGTTGCTGTCAGCTTCCATGAGTGAAAACATGGCAATGTATGCCACAAGTCCCCAGTAGTGAGATATACTCAAATAAGGGACAGACATCTTTGGCTACTGCAGGGGAGTGACACTAGTTCCTCAGTGTATTTTCCCTAAACTTCATAATAATACCATCATCTAATACAGACTACTTGTAAACAAGCCAATCTACAGGCAGGTCCCAATATTTGGCAATCCGGGGTAACAGGAAAAGATTTCATCCAGGTTAAGTGAAAAGGAGTTATAGAGTTATTTCATCAGGGCAATGTGCTCTGAGAGCTAGACTTTTTTTTTAATAAGCAAGGTTAGTAGAACTCCTTATTTTTAAACCTGCCTAGTGCTTCCAATTGCAGAGCACCTATTTCAGTTGCTTATACATTTGTCAGCCAAACCTGCTGGGCTGCAATTTTCCATACTAAGTGAAAAACTATTAGCCTTAGTCCCCCATTATTTGGAAAATGTTCAATCAAAACTATCCATCCATTTCTAAGAACAAGGCTAAGGGTTGATTTTGATGTTAAAAAATAACAGTGTTGACAGTTGTTTTCTTTGGGGGGAAGAGGGTGTGTTGTTTTTCATTTTTACTACAGCAAAGCTAGAGAAGCATTTTCTATGAAGAAGAGAGTTTAAATTTGACCTGGACCCAGAATTCCATAGAAAATCTGCCCATGTTTGCACAAAACACAAAGCCTTTGAACAATGACAGTCTGTTCATCTTTAGTAGAGTTGTTTAACAGCTTCACCTAATGGCTAGAATTTCATCCTCGCTGAGCATACATTCACACAACTCCTCTGCATGCTGAGGTTGTGCATGTGTCACCCCCACAGAGCAACTGTTCATGCCTAAATCTCATAGATCCTTTGTGTTACTGTACTGTATGTTTATACACCATCCTCATAAAAACACAGCCCAGGCCTACATGTGGCAGAACTAAGTTTTCTGTTTTCCATGTGCTAGCTACCTGTTTGCAGCATCTCTGGGCCAGAGTGACACAAGGACAAAGGAAAGCAAGGAGGCAGTTTTTCTGTCCATCCTGCTGATAGTCAGTATGTGGAAGGAATGTGTCTTATTCTATGGCAGGACCCAAACTGAGAACATGGGAAATAAAGTCTGGGAAGTAAATTGGGAAAAATTTACATATGAGCAACATAGCCTGGGATGGAGGTGGTAAAGACTCTTCGAGGACTCTGAGGTCCATGGAGAATAAGAAGGAATTAGAGGGCAAGCAAAGGGCCAAGGGTAGGGAGGCATGTAGGTTAAGGACGCAGAGAGGGAGAGGAAATAATGGAGTAAGGATATTATGTCTGGGAACAACAGGGATGGAAGGTAATATATGGGAGAATGAATGGATAAATCTATGCCCACCAGAACATTCCCCTCCAAAGCCTGGAACAGCTGGCGAGACCTCATGGCTTCCCCACTGTCAGAGAGCACTAATGAAACCTGCTTGGAAAGAGTCCTGACCCCTTCTAGTACTGATCTGCTGAAGCCATGACAGCCTGTTCCCAGTGAGGACTCACCAGCATCCTCAGGAAATCTCTCTCAATTCAGCCTGCCTGTGGTTTCAAACAGAGCAAATTTAAAAACAAGCTGAAAATATGAAAGGAAAATTTTTCACATTGCAGAATCAATCACCCCAAATCAATTCCAAAATCTGCAGAAGAGCTCAACCAAAGCAGCCTGAAGCAAAGGTGCACACTGATTTCAGCTGGCTTTACATAGCAAGACCAAAAAAAAAAAAAAAAAAACAGGCTGGCTGGTGGTATGCATGAGTGTGAAAACAAACTTGTCACATTGAAGATATTGTTGCCACTCACTCAGGAGTCACACCAAGCCACAGTGACTTTTTTCAGTCTCCCACTATTACAACATGGATGCATTCACTTGGGTCAGCCACTGGTATTCAAACCTTGCTGTGCTTTAACTATTGCACAACTAACCAGCTCTGTAGGACAGTGTGGTTCATGTACTGGCAGTCGCTCTTGCGTTATTTACACAGAGCAAATCTGTTGCTTGTTGCAGTGGGAAGCTTTAAGAAAGGATGAACAGGGGATTATCACTCAGAAATTATTGGCTTCTTTTGTGTGCTCAGAGCCTTGTCCGAGGCCACCCACACAGCCCTAGCCGGCGTTAGCCAGGGTTAGCTAGGGCTGCACACAGGAGTCCTTGGCTTCCAACCCCACGCTCAGTTAGTTACTCGACCTCTCTGGCAACTCTGCTGGATATAGAGGCAACACTGTTGCAGATTTTCCTCAGCTGGCACCATGGGCATCCCCCAAGATGATCCACAGCAAGAGAAGCCCCCACATACTTTGATCCCTTCCTCTAATAGTGACTACATAACGAATTTATAATTCAGCCAGCCTGGCCACAGGCATACTGGGAGAGGTTTAGGGCACTCCCATTAAGGTCAGCAAGTTCCCCCCCAAACTGTTCCTGCAGAAGAGGGTGCACTGCCATGCTCAGTGTCTCGTTTCCTCACTAGTTGGTGGGGGCCACAAGGAAAGCTGACATCTCAGATATTAATAAGCAGTGAATGTTCCCCTCAATCCCACAAGATGGCAGGAGATGCTCAAAAATTCACCCTTGGTCAGCTGGAAGGTCTTTGCAGGCTTTTGTAGTTCTCCTCTGACAAGCCCTTGCTCTGTGAGGAGTTAAATGAAACCATATTTTTTAATAAGACAGGAGAAGCCTGGCAAAGGCATATCAGTGAGTGTTCATGGATCTCTTAGGAGCAGTGGGATATTACGGCAGTGACTCGGCGGCACTGACAGACCCATGTGGGGGAATGTTTCATGTGGGAACAATCTCCAGAATTTGCTTTCTTGTGAGGAGAAAAAAAAAAAAGAGAATAAGCAAACTAAAAGTGGACAGAGAAAACTGCAACTGGCTTGTATAAAGTTTTTATTTTTAATATCAGAGCTTGCAGACACTCTGCCTGCAGCATTCCTTACATTACTCACAGCATGAAGACATGAGAAAGCCACAAAAATTCAGACAGTTTGTCAAGAAAGGTCATTTTTTATTCCCTTTAGTTTACAGCTGACTTCTCCCCCTGTTAAGCACTTTTTTTTTTCCCCAAGGACCTAAATAAAAGCAAGTTCCTGCACCAGATCATATTCCACGCTTAGGATGATAATAATCCAAAATTATCAAAAATGACTGAATTCAGTACTAATTAATAGCCCTGTGAATGAGTCTGGTACTTCATGAAACAAGTATAAAGAAAAGGTCACTGAAAATTGAATGAAGTATCTATAGTGGTATTTCTGATGCAGGAAGCACTTTGTGTGATCAGCTTCAGAAGGAAGAGAGAGGAAACACCCAAATGAATTCAATCACCCTGAAATCAGCTATCTCAAGAAGTGAGTCTTCCTGTGACTACACAGAGTAACCATTCAGAAGTCAAAGCAGCCCAATTTGACTGATGAAGGAGAATGAGCCCCGACCTGACGTGTTTTGGGCTGATGAAGCTCTTTGCCCACAGAGGTGCTAGCCAGTGTGATGGGGACATCAGTCCTGCAGTGCTGAGGCAGAGGTCCACCATTTCTCTTGACACAGAGCTGCAAGCAATGGTGCTACAAGATGGTAAAAACGAAATGTTTACACTCAGAGAGTAGTACCTGACTGCCATTAAATCTGCACTGTGGACCTGAATCTATGAACACGAGACAAGAGGTCCTAAAAATCACATTGTTTATCCCTGATCTATCAAGTATTCCCCTTCATGCCTTCTCCTCCAAGTATTTTTATAGGGCTAAAGCCTCTGGCAGGCACTGTCTGCTACTTCATATGTTGCTTCAACCTCCTAACTTAAAGTACCTTTTTTAATTATAAACACTTAAACATTTATGGCATTTTTTCCTATGCTGCATCTGGAATGTATATGTACTTTATTTCTCTGATCTCTGCTCTGCTACTTCAGCAGATATATTTTTGTACCCCATTTGTACTGACTAGGATACACTTTTTTCACAGACTTTCAGAAATAGCCAGTACTGTGGCACTGACTGTCTTTGATGAACTCACTCCACGTAGGACACAGCCTTGTCTTATTTGACTGTTACTGTCTGTCCCCTTGTGGCCGGAGACCAGACTGAACTCAGCCTGCAGATTTAACAGATCATTTGCCTTGAGTGAGAAGGAACAGCTTATTTTGCTGAGGAAGGAAGCTCTTGCATAGCATACTAGTCCCTAGAAAGCCTTAGATTTAACTATTATGGAACTAATTTTCATCTCCAAAATTCATATTCCCTTTCTGAATATCCTGAAAACTGGTTATATTCACATCTGAACTCTGGCTTCTGCTATTATACATTTGCAAGCAAAATCTGGATCCAGGCCTGAACTTCAAGTAACTTTGGTGGTTGAATCACTACAGGTGCATGAGCAAATTCAGAAATAATGGTTCTATTTCACAGATTCTCATTCACGATGAAACACGCACAAAGTCTGGGGCTACATGCTTGCAAAGCTTTGCACAAATGACAGTAACTACCCTTTATGCAAATAACAGAAAACAACCTTAGATTCTGTCCCAAAGTCTTTAAGCCCCAAGCTGAAAGGCCTATCAGTTTTGCTCAGACAAGTGCAATTAAGTCTTTTCTTCAGGTAGTTAACACTCTAAATTCAATTAACATTTTCTAAATTTTAAGTTGAGCAGCAGCTATAACAACAGATACACTAAGCATGAAGGTTTGGGAAGAATGAGGGCCGCCTCAGTGAAGTGAGAAGCACAGAAAGATGCACAGGTGGGAGGCACTGTGGACTCTAACACGGGAGCTGCAGGAGAAGACTCATACCACCCTAGCAGAAAAGGAGACTGCCCAGAGCTGAGGAGCCAGAGTGAAAGGAATTGCACTGTAGCGCACCAACAAGAGAAATGAAGGGCCCTGGATCTGAGACTACGGAGAGGGCACAGATTTGTGGAGCTTTGATTTATAATCTGGAGTCACTTGGCAAACCTTCCTCTATTCCTTTGTTTTACTCCTTCTGTGCTTTTAATTGCCTTGACTAGAAAGTCAGTTTTCAGAAGTGAGCCTGTCTCACGAGGTGGACTTATCATACATGAAGAGGCTTTCTACCTCCTGATGCGTTTCCTGAAAGCTGCTCCTGGCAGTCCCGACACTAATCCGTTTCAGTGATAGGGTTTCATGAAGCACCAAGCATACTCTTGGCAGGCAAACTGTTTGTGCATCTGGATGTAATAAGGAGCTAGACTCTAGCTGATGTGGTGGCTCAGCACAGTGAGCCACCAGGCGCAGGATGGTCAGTTTTTTCCTGCTGCCCAAGTTCAAATCGCAGCAGCACATTGGAAGCTGGTTGTGGTGTGAGCCTCTCGGTAAAAACAGCCAGGCCACAGGGAGGGAAGGGAAAGGAAGGTCACTGGGAGTCATTTGAACAGCTGGTTTCTGGCTAGAGGATGCTGAAGGGTGTGACAGTATCTCCCACTAGCGGGAGTAGCCAAGGCTCCTCTCAACAAGAATGGAGCAAGCCTGGAAGCATCCCAAACCCAGAGGCTGAGGAAGGAAGAAGGAAGAAGGGGAAGAAGGAATCCCCCAGGTGTTGGGGAGAAGAGACGTGAGCCCAGCTGGGACTGCTAACAAAGAGAAGGTTGGCACAGAGTCCTGATGGCACTCCAGTGGAGCACTGTGCGCCACTATGCTTCCTTGGAGGCTTTTAATCTTTATCACTTGAGGAGGACCCCAGCATTGCACTAGCTTGGCTGCTGCCATTTCCCTGAAGGAACTGTTAACACAAGGGTGGCACTGGTGGAACGCAAGCTCTCCCTGCCAGCAGCACATACTCAGAGGGACAGTCTGATGTAGGGTATAGCTGGTCTCCAACACCGCTGAGCAGCAGAAGATGGCAGGATTTTTAGAGGGAAGGAGGGACCTTTGGGACTACTCTGAAAGAAACTGGGTCCAAACCAGCTCACACCAGCTTCCAGGATCCCAGCTGCAACTTTTGCCCTTCTCTCCAGTCCTGCACCGATGCAAGGCATATCCTCCTGACTCCACATCTTCACTGCACACACACAGAGTAATAAAGGAGAGGAAAAGTGATCATGCAGTTAAAAGTCACGCTGAAGAAGAGCAAGCTCCCTTTCCTACAGTCAAAATGGCTCTGCAGGGCTCACAGATGTTTTTTTCTTAAATAAATAAAAAAAAAAATCTCAGTAAAACCTTCATTTAAGTGTTATTTAAGCAGACCTGACTCTTAAGGTACATGCAAGAAACAGATGTGCAGAACAGAGAAGTGCCATTTTTATAGAGTGGGTCTTCAATGTTTGAACCATACTAGATTACATTTGGAGTGTAAGCTCCTCAGCTACACCACGTAATATTTATAATAGTTCACAGCATATGGCCAAATCTTTCTGCCAGTGAAGCCATGTGCCTCTTTGTCAACCTCAGCACAAGGTGGCAATATACCAAAATAAATGGGATATTAATACCTTGTTGTCCTACACTTTCCAGATATCCCACACTTCACCCTACATTAGGTTTACTTCTCTTTCTCTGCTGTTGCTCAAGCAAGGGGTTACTTCTCCCTTACTTTTATGTCCTGGGATGCAAGTTCAGGGAACACGAGTCAGTGTAAGTTGTTTATCAGGCAGAAGCAGAGCCTGTACCGTTGTCAAGTCCCTGAATCCCTCATGTTAATGTTTTTCTCTGACACTGTCCCATATTTGGGCTTTGGGTAAGCTGACAGGAATGTAATTTCTATTTAAAGATACACTGTCTGTTACTTTTACACTAAGTAATAAACACGGGATTTGAAGAACAAGCACCAGGAAAAAAAGGTTGGACAATTTATACATTGAGTCACCTCTAATAAAACACTTACAATTTAAAAAACCAACAACTATTCTTTTGCACTTCCTCATAATCTTCCCAAAAAAGATTCCCTTGGCCTGAAATTTCCCATGTTTGGTCTCTGCCCAAATGTGAATATGTAGATTCCTGCCAATTGTTTTCAGTCAGTTTTCAATTACATGAGGATGAAAAATAGACATTCCTTCCTATTCCTAGGACCAGGGCTATATTTTCCCATAGCTATGCTGAAGCAATCTGAACAGTGAAAACTAAGTACAGTTATAAGAACTTATCAATAGGGTACAATTCTGTGAGTCTGGGGAATCCTTTTTAAGTTTTACAAATGCATTTTTACCAAGGAAAAGACTGTTACACTTGCGCCTCCTTGCACATATGTGCTGCATGTGTATATTCAGTCATAGAGAATTACTTATTGTTGAAAGCAAATGTATTCCTCTTTAGCCCCCATTACCCTTCCTGAACATGCTCTTTGATAAAAGAGAAAACTGGATTCTGTTATCTCAATTTCTGCAGATGGCTTTCAAAAGTACTTAGGAGTAAGTAATCATTTGACTCTCAGTGATTTTCAGCCATCACTCATGTATCTCTTTAATGTCCTCACCCGCATTCAAAATTCCCACTGAAGCTGATATTAATGTTGAGGAATAAGCCAGAAAGGATCCAGTAGGGCGTTCAGGTTGCAGACAGCACTGAGAATAGGCAGTGCACTAAATGCAGCAGATATGATGTAGAAAATTCTGCAACATTATGTTGGAAATGCAACATATCAGTCTCGCAATTTCTTTGCAGAGACAAAACCGCACCTGTGGTTGAACCAACACTTGTCTGAATTAAGGCTAATGTTTGCTGTCTTTAAGCCTTGATTTAAAACACTGATGGTGACCTCCCTTCATATTGACTAATACAATTACCTCTCCACTTGCCAGTTTCCCAGCCAGTGAAGCACAATGCTTCTCCTCAGAATTTGTTAAATACTTAGTTCACGCAGTAGGAGTATTTGTGCACTCAAGTGCTACTCAGTGTGACTAAGCATGACAGATTCAGCATCCTGCCTGTAAACAAGTTTATCAAAATCTACAGCCAAATGAAAGATGAAAATGAAAAATGAAAACATTTTTCTTATAATTTTTTTCTTATAATTCATAAGCCTTCCCTCACCTGTTTATAATCCAGACACTGTAGTTTTGGGAGATGACATGAAGCAGGTATCAATTACTGACAAATAAAACAGATTCACTGCTTCTTATCATTGCAAAAAGTAAATAAACCTAAGGGCAACCTTCAACACTTTCAGGTCCTTAGTCACAGTTTAAGATTATTACTTAGGAATTACTCCTGATACCCTCTCTCATCCTGAATAACACCTTTTTCTCCAATTAGCCCCACTAATTTCAGTAATACCACTCCTGCAAGAAAAGCCACAGTCAGGTTAAAAATGCATGTCTTTTCAGATAGATTTCTCCTAAGCATGTGCAGAGCAAAAGGAAAGCAAAGGCGTCAGGATCCAACCTTAGAAATAAGGAAAGTGAGGTCTAGCAAGAATAAACTCCCAGAGAGGAAAGAAAAATGAGAAAGCGCAAAAGGAATGAACAAAAGAGATAAAGGCAGGAGAGGAGAATTTATCTTACACAAACAGAATTTGTGTTGGCCTATCCGTCCATGACACAAGCACTAATGAGGCTGCCCATTCATGGAGGCCTCAGATAAACATACAGATGGCCATTTAAATCACCACAATGGAGTATGTGTATTACGTGAGCCAGTGTTTTCACTTGGAGAGGGTAGAGAGGAAAAGGCACAGGGCTGGAGATGATGAAGATAACAGGCTAGGATTATTGGACTTTTCCTATGCCTCAGCCTTCATAAGTTCTTCTATGAAAATGCTCGTAAAGAGCTGAACTATAAAAATTCCAGACTTTACTGTTGGCATAATTGATCTCAGATATGTCACCACAGAAGGAGACAGAGGAGTATTCATGTAAGACATACAAATCTTGGAGGGGAACCAAGTGTAATATATAATCTTTCCTTCCCAGAAAACCGTTCATGGTGGTTTTGGAATAGATTTAGACTTTTAAAACCTGTTCTCCGACCTGCAGCACGTTTCAGACAAAAAGCTCTCAGGATCACAATAAAGAACATTTGAATTTGATAGTGTATTATTCATCTAGTTTTGAAATAATAATTCCTCAATGATACTTTCTTATTTCACAGGAAGGGGACTGAGGAACTTCCTGTTTAAAAGACCTTTCAAAGGATCTGAAGTTTCACAAAAAACAGAGACCAAATTCACAGCTGGCACAAGTGGGCACTGCCCCATTTGAGTATGTGATCTGGGACTTATAGGAACATTTTTGCTCTGGTTGGAGGTGTCTAGCAACACTGTGTAATTATTACAGTGCCACTGCAAGAATTTTTAGAAGCCTGGTTTTTATTTATGCACCATGCTGTATGCTTTTTTTAAAAAATTGTTGTTGTTGTTATCAGCATTTTACCCCTGGGGTGGGTGGGAAAACCTGGTTTCCGTTTCTAGTCATGTTTTCCTTTGCAGCTTCCTCACATTCCTCTTCACTTTCCTTCACAAATGCAGTTCTTCAGTCCTCCTGACCCTTCTTTTTCAACACCCTGTTGTCTCTCTTGTCTTCCTTCTCTAGGGAGTACGAGTTCTTACCTTCTCCCCTTCAAAGCTGTTGCCACATCAGTAGTGACTATATGATACACCTAGAGGCCACAACTGACGCGAGAAGCCATCATACCATATTGACACAGATAGTCAGTCAGTCCCCTTTTATGCCTCCTCTGCTATTGTTTTACACTGTCAGCATCTACCTTGTAAGCCATCAGGACATGTGGCCCAAACTGATTGCTAAGGGCTTGATCTGTCATCTCTTGACTGAACATCAAAGAGAGACTCACACTGGGTTCAGCAGGCTGTGAATCAGACCCTAAGACACCATCAGAAGGCTCCATCAGGGTGTTAGAAAACCAGCAGAAGGAAAGCAAAATAAATTTTCCCCTGGAAATTAAACCCTATGCCCAAGATGCTTACAAAGTTAGTCTTAGAAGCATGCAGAGGGGGGAATTGCTTGTCTAGACTCTTTGTGTGTGTCTGTGTGTGTGAGTGAATGAGCAAGAGACATCCTGTGGGCCTTTTAGAGCTGGTTACATTTAGCTGCTTTGTGGCTGGTGCCAAATGTTTAGTAGCTGTGACTCATTGACCGACTAGCTGTCTTAACATCTTGCCTCATTGTCCTTTTCTCTTTAAAAAGGTTTCCCCTCACCCCTATCCGAGATGTCAAGATCCGTGATTCCAGATGTAAGCAAAAAGTTTTCCATCGCAGTGCATTACAGGACCTGCAGCTATGCCTTGAATGAAGATTGCAAATTAAGTGGATGCCGTTAGACTGCTGAATACCTTGAGACCAATGCTGATGGATGAAAGTGAATGCTCAAGGCAGCCTGCCTTGTTATATGGCCTCCAGGTGAATGAAAGATTAGTTGGTAAGATATTTTGAGATGTGCCTCTGCATAGCTCAGCGAACAAATCTGAGTTCCTTGTGAAACAGGCAGAGGCATGTGGGATTTGGGGGGTACTTGTGAATACAGAGGGAAAGGATACATGGATATTCTGAAGAAATTTTATCAAAACACACACCAGTCCCTGCCCAGTTTTAAAGGAACAAAAATCCAGTAGCTATTGGAGAGGAACAATACATTGATGATTGCTTTCCTCAAGAGCTCAATAAGAGAGAACAGCCATCCTCCTCATTCGAATCAGCGTGTGCTACCAGGGAAAGGCATGATCGTAGACATCAGGACACATGAACTAAGGCTCCAGCTCTACAGTGCTTCCAAAGGGGTAACACTCTCATCCGGGTGAGCTGATGTGCAGCTCTTGTGCAGAGATGTTCAACACTTTGCAGCACTAAGTTCCCCATCTGAGGCTATTATGAGGCTGGCTAGAGAACCCGTCTCCAGAAATGCTCAGTGCCAGAGAGGCGGTGACAGACAGACCCTGGACAGGGATTAAACCAGCAGCATTTAGTGCTGCGGATATTCAAGGAGGAGAACAGCAGTATTTAGTGCTGTGGATATTTAAGGCTTTTGAGCTCATCCGTCTCCGTTTGACTCTCCCTAGGCAGGAAATTGCTAATTACCTTTCCATGGCAGGAGCAGTTCAGCTCCTCCAGGGCAGAGGAGTGAGAATTGGCCGTAATTACAGGAGGAGCGCACAGAGCACTTCTCTCCTTGGTAGTGGAGGGACTGAGCTGCAGCCAGCATTTAAAGGCTGATTAGTATAACTGCTTGCAGTCAGTATTTACAGCCATTTCCCAACTGCCCTTACCCTGGGAAAAAATGAGATGCTGTCAGCATAAAACTTAAGAAAAAGAACAACAGAAATCAAATTATCTGTTTTCTTTTGATATTAAATCAATCATAATTTAAACAATTACATTAACAATAAGATTTTTTCTAGCCCTCCAGTGCTCCTTTTGAATTTTCCCCACAACCCATGGTTTGGAAAATTTGGTTTCAGAATGAGTGAACTATACATGCATTCAATAACGGCTTGAATGGGGGTGAGGGGCATTGTTCCTAAAAAGCACTGAGTGAATATTTTAAGTTATTGAGTAGGAGGGGTGGTAACAAGAACAATAGAAGAACGAAATTATTGTTATTTTGTCTCTTCTAGACCTCAATGCTGTCACACACTTGCCCTGTTCTCTGATGCGGTGTTTGTCTCCCTGATGGGCTCTTCTGGGGAGCTGTCTGAGCTAACACAATTATTGTGTCAAACTCTTATCTCAGGGACCGAATAATGGAACCAGGCTTTGACTGACTGTCTCCTCTGATTGTTTATGAACTGTTTATTGCAATTAGCACCCATGTTCGTTTAGCTGGTTCTGGTGGAGGAGTGTGTTGAGAAAGCTCTCAGAGGGAAGAAGAGACTGGTAAAAAGCAGATGGGTAAAAAAAGAAAATAAACTGTAAACAAAGAATATAAGGGGCCATGGGAAAAGAGAGAGAGAAGGAATGTTGGGAAAGGAAGGGAAAATTTTCAAGGAATAGAATTTGCAAGAACATTTCCATGGTCTACTATTTATGTAGATCTTAAAAGACTGATAAAAGTACAGGGAAAACGCGGACCCTTTCCTCTGGCTACGATTTAGCTCGAGGAGATCACAAGCGCTGTTGCACGGTTGGTCCTGCAGTCTTTACATAAAGCAGGTCATTCAGGTCAAGAGTGAACAGGAGAGGGCAGCATCGCTTTACGCTTATGGTAAGAGCTGCTATTGAAGTGTTTGGGAAACTGCACATGGACAAACAGATCGTTGTGGATCACCAGGCAATAGATTGATGAAGGGAGTTTGCCGGCAGGTATCTCACTGGAAGAAATGTCTGCATGGGAAGAGGATGGAAGAACAAGGTTTTTTTAAGTGCAGAGTAGAAAGCAATGCGAATGTGGCATTTCACCAGTAGTTTTGGTTTGGCTCAGCTCAGCTCATTTCAACTGTTGAGTAAAGAATCCAAAGCTCAGTGTTAGGCAGCATATACCTAACAGCAGAGACTCCTAGCAGTTCATTTAATTACATTCTATCTCATCCAAAGATCATTGTACTCTTAAAAGATAAGAAAACTTATTTCAAAGATGCACAAATGATGCACAAAGGGTGGTACGTACCCTGCCCAGTGTGCCACATGGCATCAGGACAGCACCTGGATGGCCACACTCCCCTGCGAACCATTGAACCACATCAAGCATGTTCATTGCACAAGTGTAGGGCACTATTTTCATGACACGATGGATTTCTGAGATGTAATCAGCAGACCAGAACTGCTGATTCAGCTTCAGCTGAAGGATCAATGCTCTGTTCTAGTGTGCTGTTTCAAATCAATTTATTCGGTTATATAAATATATGAGAACTTCTTAAACCCTGGCAAAGATACAGTAGCCTTGGTTACATCAGTGGCAACTCCAGTGTAGTGACACTTAACAGAGGACAAAATTTGGTCCGTTAACTTTTATTTTTCTTCTCTGACAGCAGTTATTAGAGGCAGTTGTGGATTAACGAACTGCTCTGGGCAGGGGTTCTCTCTGACATATGACTTATTAAAGTTATGCAGTGTGCCAAATCACATGGCAGAGAAATTCCCACAACATAAAAAATAGCCATACCTATCAGTTGCAATCTTGGCTCTGCTTCCTTTCTGCCACTATGTTATGCCTACTTCAGTGAAGAGAGAGTAATTCTCTTTACAATTGATAGTTCTGCTAGTACATTACTAAATCTGCAAAGCCGTACAGGATTTGCTGCACTGCACCCTTTTCAAATCAGGCTCACAATCCAGAGAGGACGATGAGTGCCATTTCAAAAAAAGGTAATGGTACATTGGTTCCAAGGGAGTTATTTTGTTCAATCATTTTGCAATATAGGTGAGTCACAGGAATCTTTTTCATTTCATAGACAATATTTTAATATCTCGGTTCTATTCCTGAGGTATAGGATGAGAAAGCTGTGTTCTCATTTACTGAAGTCAGATTGTTACTATTTCACCATCTGTGTAAATTAATTGTTTGATCTCTCTGTGGAAATTATCAATAAAATACTGATACTGAAAGAAGTAATCTTGGAGATGACTGTGTGGGAGGTCTGTGAATGAGAACACCAAATACACATAAACCTATAAAAACACCAAACATCTGTTTGGACATGGACAGAATTCTAGAAATACAGAGATAAATGACTGCCTGACCTTTTTATCGAAACAGACATTTCAAGTAACATTTTCTAATTGTAAGAGTATCTTTGACCCACTATTTTGTTACATGTGAAGTTGTATTGATTACACTTAGGATTTTTAGGGAAATGTTGAAATGGAAGTGGTTTTGTTTTGGCAGTTTTTAAAGTTTGATCTTAAAAATAACTTTTTTTCTTTCCATTATTTAATTTCAATAGCTGTGCTAGAGTAAATGAACCATTATTACTGGCACATTATCATATAACTGAAGGATTGCATATGATTGAGGATAACTGAAATATGCTATTTTAACACATTTTCAGAATAATACTGCCAGATGCTCTTCAGTACTGAATGAAACATCTTATCTTTTCTAGCCCAGTATGTAGGAGTGGCACTTGATGATTAAAAAGCAAGTTTCCATCAGTAGTCTCATCATGTAATGAAAATTAAAAATATTGTGAAAGAAACACTAAGCCTTGAAATTTTCAAACAAAAAAGGGTCTGAAACAACGCTATCTTGGATTTTCTGCTTTATGGTAATATTTTTGCTTTAAATATTCTGAATCAGAATGAAAAAGAGCATTTCAGTGTCAAATTTCCCAGAAAACAGAAATTCCATGCCTTGACCAACTGTAATTACCAAATGAATGAGTAATCCATTTTCTCCCAGGCCCTCAGTTTTGTCAGCACTAAATTTACACACAATCATTTTTTAAGGAGATACGGGAGGAAATGCATAAATGCCAAGAATGTTTGTTCAGGGAAATGACACACCATCCTTTTCCCAACATCTGGTTATTCATGAAGGGCTGACAAATATTCTTTTAGACTTACTAAGCGTGAAGTTATCTATTCTGAGGGGATCTGTGATAAAAGCAATGTTTTTACTGTAGGGAAGTTTGAGCTGAAGTCTAGTACAGACAGAGAAAAGAGACTGGAAAAAGGAGAGCTGCTTTTGTTGGTCCATGGCTCAGGAGCATTAGCCGTCTTCCTCTCTAGACCTCTATTTTTAGATGACCTCCAGTGCATTAGATCAAATGTATAAATTGGATGAGGTCAAACTGTCTCTCTCTGTGAATTTGCAGCTCCCAGAGGTGTGGCAATGTCTGTGGAATTCAGCTAGCTGGTGTTAACCTGAACCTTGTCAAAATCACTACAGCGTCAGTCTTTCTATTAAATATGGGCCTAATAACCTTTTGACAATATGAAGTTAAATTCTCATTTAATTTATGCTGACGTGGATGTAGACATGTCAGCAGAGGAGGTTTTTTTGCTTTACATTGTCTTCCTTACTGTATTAGCAGCTCCTTGCCATCATAAAAGGTCTTTGCAGGAAAAAGATTATCCTCCCTGAAAACAGTAAAAATCCTGTGATTTCTACTTTTGTAGCTGTTCAATTTTATTCTAACTGGTGTCATCAGAGCAGATTTTATATAACGGAGCATACTTCTGTAGGTATAGGTGTGCACTTATAAATACACATGTACACAACTGATAGTACAAAACATTAATTAATTATCCAGGCAACAGAATAGTAAGTACACTTCAGCAGATCACAGAAACCACCCACAGTAAGTTCCCTATTGCAAGACATGAGCCCTCTTTGCCTTGCAGAGCTCTGAGTGACTTGAACACTATGTGTCATTTGTTTACCCCTTGTACTGAGAAGAGAATTTCACCTCAAAACTGTGCAGTGTGAACTGGCAGCCCTGAGCTCTGCAAGATTTATGTGAGGCTGCTGGTGGTGGTGTGTCACTTGGTAACGTAGGACTGTGTCTGTGGAGGGAATACCATGCAGTGTGGAGGCGAGCTAAGGAATTAAATGGGATGGGATTTGCATTAGAGCTTCACCAGCGTTAATCAGCTTTGTCCCTGAAATCTGGCTGCAACTTGCTGTATGGCTTCCTGCTCTGGTCAACAGAAACTCTAAGACTACGACATATAAAAATGCCTTGAGGAAATACAAGAGGAAAGGAAGCAATTATTCCAGTTCAGCTAGATAAGTGCCTAAGGGATCAATTCCCTGTCTAAAAAGTGTATTGACATTCTCAGCTTCATGACACGGATTCTGCAATGAAGAAAACCCACATATAGAATGAGGTCAAAAAGTTAGCTGCAAGTGTATTGTCTGGGCTTTAAATTTAACCTTGCCTTATGTCTAAACCCAGATGACTGAAGCATTCTGCTAAGTCTTTGTTGCTTGCGATTACATATATTTTAAAATATGTGGAAAGCTCTGTGGCTCCTTCTCTTCCAATGGAACTGGGGATTCAGTTCAGCAAGTATATGGACTGATGGATACAAAGGTCACCAGTTACTTCTTGTGGCAAATTAATTTTACTGAGTATACCTCATCATTTATCCTGTACGCATCAAAAAGAACACCCAGCTGAGACTGAAATGTGTCTGGATTCACATTGATAGAGAGATGAGAATTGCCAGAGTGGACTAGCCCAGTGTCAGTCCACACAGTCCAGCAATCTGTCTTTGATAATAACTAGCACCAGATACCGTAAAGGAAAAAAGCCTCTACCGAGCAATAACCCCTGTCATTAAAGTGTTTTACCCCAATCAGAGAGAAGTTGGTGCCCAAAGCATGAGGTCTTTTCCAAACATTTGCTAATCTGGCTGGAACATTATCAATGTAAATGTCTGATTCTTTCCAGAACTTGCTCGCCTCTTCAGAGAAACCATGTGGAATAAAAGAGCAGTTAGATGAAGGAGAAGAAAGAAATTTCCAAAATGTGGGATATAAACAAAGAAGGTTTGGGGCAGAATGAAAAATAAACAGAGAGAGTGTCTGGAGGGGAGGAGGGAATGAAAGAAAAATTCTGTCCTTTAAAAATAACACAGGCTTCCTTTACAGCTCACAAACCAGTGAGGCTTACCTTACAGGGAATAGTTTATGACTCATACCCTGTTTTGGAAGTCCAGCAGAGATCAGCAAGATGTCAAACTGAAATTCAGCTATCTCTGCAAATGTGCTGATCAAAGTTCTGCCCAAGACAGAGCAGCAGACACTGTGGATTATGTTGACTCAGTGAAGTCAGAGGTGACCATGGAGGATCTGCAAGCCTAGATCCTCTGCCCCTAGTCCTGCAGAATACAACAGTACAAGGGCTTGACATTGAAAAGGACTGGGATTTTATCTGCTGCATATTTCAAGAAGGTGGAAGGAAAATCTCACTTCACTGATAGCATAAGGGTTGCAAGCTACAACTGCACCAATGATAATAAGAATTCAGGACTAGCAAGATTTGTGCTTTCAAAGAACTAATACAGAGAAATGTCTCAACCCCTTGCCCATGAAAGCTGACAGATAAAGCATTAGGATAATATGCTCTAAATATGGTTTCCAAATCAGTCCAATGTAAATGTCCTGCTTTGGGAAACATGCATAACAAGGCAAGATGGAAAGTGACATGTAAAAGTCCAAAGAGTTTGTAGAATAAGGGAAGACTGAACTCTGAGAGCCATAACCTCAAATACAACAGAGAAACTCACTTTCTAGGGTTCTAATATTGTGAGATCTTCTCACGAATGTGGACTTCCACATGTGATAAATAACCCTGCTTCCAGATCTCCTGAAGAAGTTTAAGGGCATAGCTAATGACATTTTTAAAGATGATTTCTGTGCTGATAGATGGTAGCACTGACATTTTGCATTTATTATTTAAGATTGTTTTGCACCTGTAGAAAGAGTAAGTGAGTGCATTTTGAAACTCTGATGGTAATTTGACATTCACAAATTTCTTGTCACCTGGAAAAGTCTGTTAAAATGTTACAAGCAATTATTTTAATCTTGTTGAAGATTAATTAGACTTTAAAACATCAGTTCTGGAAATAAATTCTAAATGTTAATACTGATAAATTACTGTTGCGAATGGATCATTATGTAGAGGAAACATTTAGTTTAATTGGAGCTGTTCCTGAGCCACTTTACATACATTACATGCTGCAAGAAGCTGAAAGCAAGTTCTGTCCTTTTGAAGAAAAAACTACAGTCCCATCCCGGTTTTAGCCTCTATTGTAAAGGGAGTAAGGGAAATCAGATCAGACTAGGTGCCTTGCTTGTACGTCAGTTTTTAATCCAGCAGACAATTCCAACCAAACTGGACAGAGTTCACAGATATTAAGTTTTGGCAAAGCCGGCCAAAATAAAGACTTTACTAGGGCTCTCCCATCATGCAAAGAGATGCTTCATGGGATACCACAGAATCTGCAAGAGACTGAGACTGTAAGGAATGGGGCGTCTTTGTGTGGGAGGCAGGATATTCAGGAACATCTTTATGCAGCTGCTTCCTTGAAAGAGAAGCACATCATCCAAGGCTGCTAAAATGCACCTGTTAAGTCATTTTAGCCTTTCCTTCCCTTGCACTGCCTTGGTCCTGGCTCTATCCAAAGACAAAGTAGCCGCAAATGGGGCAAAAATGCTGGTGTGCACTCTTTCTCCATGAAAACTCTTTGGAGAAGTCCTGTGCTATGTTGGCAACAAAGATGGATATGAAAAAGAAAGGCTGTGTAAAGCTGACACATAACTGGAATATCCTTAGACTAGGAAGATCTATTATTGACAGATAGTTCTTGGTGGAAACACAGTAGAAAGTGAACCTAACACTCTGAAAGCGAAGCCTGAGACCTGTTTCACTTTGCTTTGGAGCCTGTTTTTGTGAGACCTTGAGCATCCTCAGCACTGGTGGTGCTTGGGCTGGAGGGCTCCCAGACCATTTTGATGAGCCCAAAGCATCGTGCAGAATTGGGCTTGCCTCTCTGCCCTGCCCCGTGACTCTTCTGTGCCTGGGCACATGCCTGAATCTCTACATTTCTGCAGGAGTTCCCAGCAAGACAGATGCAAAGACACACTAGAGGAGCCGTGTCCAAAGGGTACACTTCTGCTGCACAGCATGCATTAGCCACATACAAAGACAGCAGCCTATTGGGTAACAACTCTAACACAGTCTCTGAAAGCCAGCTTCTTCAGAGAAGACAAGGGTCTTCTTAAAAAAATTCCTCTTGTATCTTCCACAGAAAAAGCATCAAGGGAGCTAGCTTTCAAATGCCACAGTCTCCTGGAAGTGCTGTTTATTTCTACAATGGTCCTCATTTCTTTATTAACTCCAGGGGCACTGCTATGCTCCCATGTGTTGCATCCAGCATAGCTCCTGTGCCTCTAAAAGATGGAACTGTCTCCTTACAGTCCACTGGCTCCTCACTATTCCTTGCCACCGGGATGGCCAACATGATGGGGCAGCGCTACTCGACCTGACCGTTTCTTTGGTGGGAAAGCTTTTCTGCTAGAAAGCTGCCTAGCAGCATGGACTATTTCTACCTAGGCAACCACATTGCCCTGACAGTAAGAACAGAGCTGGATTATGTTCAAGACTGTGCATGGAGTCCAGGGTTCTGTGTCCCATACCTGACGAAATGGACTAAGAACTTGAACTATTTCAGGCTACCACATAACCCTGACATGTTAACAACTTGGGCTGTTACTGAGCTGGGTTAGATTCAGATCCATGGACGAAGGTAAAAGGTTTTGTGTTCCATTACTGGTGCCAAACATTCTGTTTTCTTACTTGGCTCCTTTCATTACCTTGTTTTTCAAAGCTGTTAGAAAGCACTCGTTAGCACTTCATTCTGTATAGCTAATCTAATAAAGGGACAAGTGAAGTGGGAGGAGGGAGAAGGTGGGCAGGAATTATTATCCAAATTAGGTGTTAAGCTTTGGCTTCTGCCCCCACCTTGGGTGAGGGTTACAAGGATTAGAGTGGAGAGAGGGAAAGGAACTTCTGTTTCTAGAGCATGACTATGAAAATAGACACACTGGTAACTATGAACAAAATGGAAAAAGTAAATACAGTCCATGAAGTAACACCATCGGGAAAACAAATGTTCTCAAAGAAAAATTTCAGAAACTGCATAATTCTCTGCAGCATGAAGCACTGAGAGCCAAGGTCTGGTTTTTTGGAAAAGTTCCTTTGCATCTGGATCCCCATCAGACTTGGAAGAAGGAGAAGTCTAGGAGGGCTGTGGTTTGGAGTGCGCCGGCGCTCTCATTGCATATTGTTCCATTTTCATTGTAATAATAGCAGAAGTTTCATGTCTGACATAGCAAGTCTCCCCTCCTCTGTCTCACCTGAGATGTTTCTTGCCACAGTCCAGACGTGGAGGAACTGTAACAAAGCAAAAGCAGAAGCTGGATATTGATCCCAATGTGAGACTCAAATCACACGTGGCACACATACTACTTTTGAAGATTTGCTGTAGCATCAGGCATTGCTTGCCTCAAGCCCTGCTTTTGCACTTCATGTGTGAGAAAGAGCTCGAGACAGATAGCAGCAGAAACTGGAAAACAAGATCAGTATATACTAGCTCAAATCAACCCCTGAGCAGAAAATATTGTACTGTATTGTCATGACTTCATGTTCCAAATGCTGACACAACAACTGTTAGTTATATCTTGTCAGACCATCGCACCGTGTAGCATGCACCTAAGAACAGCAAAGCCAGTGTGGTGTATTTATGTATAAAACATTAAAGAGCATCTCCCCTTTTATGATCCCTCTTAACCAGGGTGCCAGTAATGCTGCCTTACAGCTTGGAACACCTGCAGATTTCCGTAGTTAAAAAGTCACTGACAAACTGCATCTATCTTACGTGAATAAAGAATTTAAGTAAGTTTCTCTTGTCACTTTTCCTCCTCTTCTGAGGAGGAGTTTGCTTGAACTGAAGTCACGAGGCCTTTCTTGACAATGTCAGAAATAAACCCTGAATATAGTGGAGGGGTATTACAAAACAGAACGAAGTATATTTATTTCAGTTACAAATTCTCAAGAATACCATAGCCAACAGACTGCAGAACAATTCTTGGGTTTAGGGAGTGACAACATACTTGAAAAGTCATGCTCTTTGGGATTACAGGGGAAAAAATCTGCAGAGTTTATTGCCTTTCAGATTCTTAATTTTTTTTCAGTCTGGTGGTAAACTGAACATTTTTATGCATTTTTTGACATGTCCAGTGCATTTGGCAACGTGTGAAATCCTTGCTATTTGGGTTAGACAAGTGTCCTCAAAAACAAGGCAACCCAGCAGACCTTCCACGCTGGGCTGTGCCAGACTCTGTTTGCTCTGGTTCGGTGGAAGTGGCTGTCAAAGACAACCTACAGCAAGCCCTGCTCTGCACCGGGACTGTGGCCTCTGCAGGGAGCTGGGTTGCCTGGCTCAGTCTCCTCATCCTCTTCCTGATTGTTCAAGGTCACACCCAGGAATCCACTGCTCTCCATGTGGGGCATGTGGAGAGGCAGCAATCTTCACCAGCTCCTTATCGCTGCCTCTTGGCCCTGGCCCCAGAACTGGCTGATACTCATTTGGCAAAACACCCTCATTTCATGCCTCCCTGCTAAAAGTCACAGTAGAGAGACAGAAAAACAAATGGGCCATAAGAGCAAAACCTCTCTTTTCCCAAAATGTAAGTCTGTGCATAAGAATAGCCTCTGGTGCATTTGTATGAGCTTACTGCATGAATCGATTGAATGAACAGCTGTCATTTACTGCACACAAGAGATGCATCTCCTAGGTGCATCTCCTCCGCTCCCCTCCAGGTACAGATTTTCATAAGCAGAAAGCAGGATTTAGATCCTTGGTCCCCTCCCACCAAGCCCTACCCTCCTTCCCTGCTTCAGTCTCTCTAGTTGCTTCTTTGTGTCACTGGTAGCCTGAAATTGGAAGCTGTTGTCTCATTTGGCTGGTAACTGTACCCCCTTTAAAGAGGAATCTCATTTTACAAAAGTTCAAGAACTGAAGAAAAGTTTATCCTGGTTAGCAAGTTTGTTGTCTTCAATGCTCTGACTCAAAGCAGTTGAAAATGAATATGGCACATGTATATGATGGAAACTCATATATATGATGGAAACTCTCCATAGGCTTGAAAGAGGCTTGAAAGCTGTATTTACAAAGCATAAAAGCATATCCTAGGCACTCTGTGAATACACCCATTCTTTAAAATATAGGGGGTGGGATCCAAAGAGCAGATACATTTACAGATACAAAGACAGAAGATGATAACTTTTGTTAAGATCTCAGACGTGGAGTTATAATTCTCACAAACCAGTATTTGAACGAACTGTTTTGTCTCTCCAACATAACCTTATGTTGCACATTGTCCTCACTCATTTGGGTAAAAGCATTTCTTTGAGTGACAAAGCTGTAAATCCACTTAATAGCCGTGAGAACCATATTGCCTTGTCTTTGCATTATCACATATGTCACTATACCAGCGCACTTGGATGAGCAACTGGCTCATTTTAGGTATATACATTTTAAGATCCTAAGTGTACTTTTGAAGCTGTATTTAAGCAACAGTGCACTAATGAGATATGAGGTGCAGCCTGGGGAACAGCAGCTGTCAAAAACATCGAAGCCAAATAAGCTCAGCCCATTTTTCTTGGTGACAAAGACATAGATGTTGAAATACTTTCATATTTACATCAAATATCTATCACATACTAGAATGCCTCAGTTTGCAGAATACATAAGCAGCATTCAGCACGCGATTTCTCTCACTGCCACTTCCGTACTGGCAGCCAGGCAAACCCCAACATAAAAACACCGTTTCTTTTCCTCTCCAACACTCTGCAGCTGCTGCATTTATGCAATTTTCTATATGGTATTTCTCATCCCAATGGAAAGTGCCTGTGATCTCTCTCTCCAGAGGCAAGGCACAGCCATACCATCCCACAGATGTGTGCACTGCAGGGTAACCAAAGGAGTTTGGGAATCGGCAGGTGAGGACAGTAGGAGACCAGGAGCGTGGAGCACCCTTACTGTTCTGCTCGCTATGACACCTGGAGCACTCCCACTAAACCCAGGTTGGGCCACCCCGTGCAGCCTACTGAGCACAGGAAGAGACATTGCTCTGTGCCGTGGTGCAGACATGGCCAACATGCCCAAGAGGAAGCACTGTGGGATGGACTGATCAGTCCCTGCTGTATTCCTGAAAGGGATGCACTGAAGCTAAAGAAGCGGATGGGGTAAAATCTTGTCCTAATTATGTTAATAGGAGTATTGTCATTGTCTTCAGTGGAGCTAGGCTTTCTCTGCAGGGAACGTGCCAGAAAATCCCAATACCCGTTTGTATTTTCCTATTTCAGGATGAAAATTAGGTACAGCACGTATTTCACCCACTGGTGTACAGCTGTCACCGTGGAAACCCTGTTCAATAGAGTGTGAAAACTTTTACAGTATTGGCTGGGTTCATAAGAGTGTTGAGCACCATTTTTTGCCCATTAACTTTGTTAAGGGTACTATCATTCAAAAATTAGGCTACCCACGTGTGTACAAATAGCTGTAATTATACACATAGCTGCTACATATGTCTTCTGAAACAAATTCTGTACTGTATTTCTCAATTAAATTCCACTCTTCAAACATACCATGATGATCTAACAAGAACTTCTGTATTTTTCCAAGCATATACTAATTACGTTTTCCATTGCAACATCCTATTAGTAGATACTGCCCCATTTTGGAAATGGGGAAAGCAGGGTACACAGGAGTCGCAGACCTTGTCAAAACCATGCAGCCAAGTTCTGGCAGATTCGGGAATGGAATCCATGAGTCCTGACTCTTTAGTTCCCCTGCTCTGATCACCAGACAACACTCCCTTCCTCTGAAATAGGCTATTTTGATTGAAAACAGATGGTGTACATTTTTGGCACAGTGTTTTAACTATATTAAAATGCTCTGAATGAATATGTGCTTATATCATACCTATATATGTATACATGTATATACATGCATACTACATCTATGCATACAGAAATAGGTATGAGTTAAGGACATATTAATTTACATATATCATATGCAAATGTAATGGATATGCTGAAAGATACTTAAGTGCAGCTGGACAGCTGACATACCTAAACACATAAGCTGTATTCTTTGGTGGTATTGTAATTACACACTATGTATTCTCTCTCTCTAAGCAACAGACTTTACATTGTTGATGGAGTATTCACTTTGATCTAATGCATGTATTAATGTTTTTTATCACTTCATGAGAAATTTTAGTGTAGTTTTAGTAAGGGATGAATCACATCCTTTTTCATTAGCTCCAGGACCAATCTCCATCCTAGCTGAACAATGCACTTAGTGGACACTGCCTGCGTTTGTAGCGGGGGTTTTTTCTGCAACTGAATTGTTATGTCTTAAATATCATGCTTATCTTTTGAATTTGCTCTTTCTGTCATAAGATTTGCCCCTGCATTAAGTCTTCTCTAAACAGTTTGTTTCCAGCTAAGGACTGGCAAATCCTGTCTTGGACTCACTGTCTGTCAGGATTAAGATCTTCCTACACATCATACCCTGGAGGAGATGGCAAGGGGCAGTTTTTAATTATCCAATTCTTTGCCCGCTTGCCTGCAGCCTTGGGTCAGGTAAAGACGATCTGTCATATCAGCTGGCAAACAGCTCAGGAGGTCTTTCCCATGGTTGGAAATCACCAGAATGGGCTTGTACCGCTTGCTGTCTCCTGTGCATCCCCAGCAAAGATGGGAGGGTGGGCCTTGAAAGCTACTCGCATGGGATACATCCTAGTTACAACTCCCTTTCCACAAACCCCTTTTCCACAACCCCTTCCATTTCTTTTATTGGTCGACTGGATTTTCCTCTTCACTTACCGCAAAAGAGGTAAGGAAATAAGCCTTCAAATCCACAGTTATGCAGGGGGAGTTGAAAACAGCTCATTCCCCATGGGTGCTAATCCTTTGTCTGCACGTTGGCCCCAGCTACCTCACGCCTTATATGCACAGAAAGTGAGCCAGAATTGGGGGCGAGATTAGAATTTGGGAATTCTATCCTTGCAGAAAGGGGAGCCTGAGCAAAATAGTTATTTCAGTCTGTGCTAATTCCTGCCAGACTGACCCGTGAATGCGCAGTAGAAAAAGGAAATATCACTGATACTCACTGCTCTTCAGTCTTTTTTGGTTCTAAATCTGCAGAACTCAGGAATCAGGAAATGCCTGCAGAAAGGTTTTGAGGAGGTCACAGAAACAGAAGTATGCTACAGTGCTGCTTTATCTATGGATAAACAAAATATGGACGGTTATTATAAAGAAAAAAGAGCTTATTCTCTTTCAGAACTGTAGCTCAAAATCCACAAAAAGTAACATTGGCATTTTCTCGTTTCACAAACAATGCTGTAATGTAATATTAAGATCTCCACAATTGTGCTTATAACATCAGCTAGCAGCTGTTAATCACCACTAATGTGAGGTAGTACCTTACCTCAGCTCTTCTCTTGCATAGGATGGATTAGCATGTTTATATTTTCCTGTCTGTTTGTTATGCTACGAAACTAATATTCTGGCACAATCTATTCTTAGTAAAGATTTTTTATGCTGACTTCCTCTGTATCAAAAGATACAGTAAACATATGTCTTCAGGATAGCTCTCTTGCAATTCAATACACTACACTATTTTGCTCTAACTTTGCAAAATGTAATACAAATTTCCAAGTAGAAAAAGTGTTAAAAGAAAAGTCTGTTCTTGTAAACTATTACGTGGTAATAAGGCCTCTCTTATATCAATAGAAAGCTCTCCACAGTGATACCCTTGCCCTTTCTCTAGCCACTTTCTGCCAGGTAGGAATCAGAGAAATGCAAAACAGCCTTAAAAGCTCCATATCTGATCAGAGGAAATTCTCCCAGCACAGGCTAGGCAGAGACTGCCAAAGGCTTTGTTCCAGTTCCCTTTTAATAAGCCATTGCAAAGAGGGCTGAGTTAATTTTTCAGGCTGCTGTATGGCATGAAGGCAACAGCCTGGACAGAATCTGCTGGATTCACCTCCTACAGCAGGCCAGTCAGTGCTGGCAGGATGATGAGGCTGCTTGAAGGCAACACAGCCTGAGCCATTCTGGGCTGCTGGTTGCATGCAGTGCTGGATCTTCTTCCACTGGTTTCTGTGGGATTCAGACTACACTCTTGCCATTAAAAGCGCAAGTGGACTCTCTGCTAATAAGCTACCTGATGTTTTTCAGGAATACTGAATAGAGTCCAGAGACTAAAGAAAAATCATAAGGAGAATGTAACATGCAATCTATACCCAATGCTGAAGCCTGTTTTCTCTACAGCACTTTTTCCCTTCTGTGATGTTCTGAAGAGTTTTTTCGTGTTCCCTCATTATCTCCATATCTTTACCAGTCAGAATAGATACCCTATGATAAACGTGTGCAGGAAACTAAGCCCCAGAACAAGTCCATGATTAGCCTGAGACTACTTGGTGAACTGGCTGGAGATGGGAAGACTGCCCAGCTCTCTCAGTAATCCACCCTTGGCCCCAGTTCAGCAGAGCACTTAGGTACTTGTTTAACTTAAACAAGATACAGTGCTTTACTGTGAATCATAGACCTTTATATTATTATCACTTCTACTGCAGGGTGAGGGAATTGAGTCTTAGGAAAGGCCTTGAAGCAAATGGGAGCAATAAATTCAACATCCTGATGCTCTGCACCCTGGGTCTGTCAGAGTCCCTGACCAGAGGGAGGATGAGGTTCAGAGACCATGGCCCAGCTCATTTCCTCCTCCTGTAGGAGACAGCAGTGAGATTAGGGACTGTAGGATTGCTGCTGTGTAGAGCTGTGCTAGACATAGCTGGAAGCTAATTATACATCCACTAGCCACTTTCCTCATTATTTGGTCAAGTAAGAAAATCTTCATTTTGTTGGAAAAGCCAAAAGAACAGCTAATAACTGCTGATGTGGTTTTTTGACAACACACAACTATGGCTATCACTCTTCATTGTAAAAATACAAATCTTTTCTTTATAACATTGTCAAAAAATCTTTTTTCATTACCTGCATGGAAACCCAATTTTCACAGCCTTTGAAATGACACCCTCCTCTTCAGGAGAGAACCAAGAAATTGAATGCAGAAAATGCTGGACTCCAGGTGATGAATGCAGCTGGACCTTGCTTCCTCCTGATGCACTACACATAGAAATTGCTAGTCTTCTGGGAAACTGTGCTGGTCTCCATGTCTGGGGAAGAAAAGGTTTGAGATATAGCTATATTATGATTAATGTTTCTATGACAGATAAATACATTACTTGACTACAGTTTTACAAACATTCCATTTTATGTGATGATTTTAATTCACTTACTGTGTGCTTTGGCATAGCTTGGGGATGTTAAGGGGAGGCAGCAACATCTCTGTGGTTAAGGCTGAAGCTAGCTTCTGTTATAGCACCCTATTTCCATCCCATCATCATAACTTTGGCTTGGAAAGCTGCTCAAGTCTGAAGCTTGCCAGGTGTATTTTAGTCACTTTTGCAAAAACTGAGGAAAATCAGCCAAATGACTTTCAAGTTATGGGTTGTTAAAACTTACTCTGATTGGAAATATTTACTTTTAATTAGTATTTTTAGTCCTTGTCTTCAGTTTGATTGATTGAGTTGAATTAATGCAGTCCATAGCAACACTCCTGCCTTAGGAAAATCTCACTGTAACTTAAGCTTCTCCCCAGCTGAATGACTGTGACTATAGAGCAACGTCCTCTTCCTGATCCATGTGTGTCCCATTAGGAGAGGTTGTTGTCCCCAACCCCGTCTCTGATGCTTGTCTTTGCCCATCTGCTGGAGACTGTCCCTCCTTTTGATGTCTTGAGAGGACTAAATGAGCCCCAACTTATTTCAGCCAGAGTGAACTGGGTTACTTTAAACAACTACATAGTTACTCATTGCTAACCTTGGTCTCTTGCACTGATGGAGGTAGGGGGCACTGATGCTAGTAGATCTGCTCTCACTTCTATAAGAAAGGTTACCTTCACCAAGGGAGCACTATTAACAAAATGAAGCTGTACCGCTGGCCAGCAGCTCCTTCCACAAGTACAATTATTTCCAGTGCACAGGCCTCGCTATCCACACACGAGGATCCGAGCCAGTGTTATGTTCATACTTTTGATTAAACTACTACAAATATTTGTCTTTCTCTACCTCAAAAAATACTTGGAATAACTCTTCTAACCTTTCCATATAATTAAATCCTCTTAATTTGTGCACTGACAGTTTACAAAGAAAAATGGTTGACATTGTGCAAAGATATAAACCACTTTCATTACTCATAAATCTGAGTCCAAACAGTTTTGTTTGTTTCAGAAGGAATTATGAGTTCACTTATTTTCTTGCTGAGATCAAGGACACTTTTTTGGCATTGGCTTGAGTGGGATCATGACTGAACGCTACATAACATTTTGAAATCGTCTTCCATTGCCCATTTCTCTTCAAGATCTTCTCTTTGGGAAGTGACCTAAAGTTACCTGCTGAGTGGCAAGAGGTCTTTCTTTACAACAAATGCTTTCCACAACTCTCTCAAGTTTTACAGAGCACTTCATTTTTCTATTAGTTTTTACTGCAGAAGGAATCAATCCACAAAATGTAGTACTGGCAAATAATAAAGGGACTCGTTTCTAGTTATTGTGAGCTGCACCATTGCCATCACCTGTGATGTAAAATGTGATGACTGATTGCAAATCTAATCCATGAAGAGAGAGATGGGGCTTTCTGCCTCCCCATCTAAATAAAATTTAGCAAACAAACTCAAAATGCCAATTGTTGATCAGACTCGGTATTGTGATTTCAATCCGCAGACCATGATGGAAGTGTCTCTTTACATTAAAAGTGTCCTATTTCTGATTAAAACACTGACTTCTGCCTGAATTGCAACTGTCATGATTGTCCGTATCTATTTACCCAATAAAAAACATATTTTAGAGCCTTGTTGCTGTTTGGCAATTTTTAAGCTAAAAATAAGCAACACATAAAATAGAGGCACCGCTGTTTTCAATATATCAATGTTCTTTCAATTAAAATTCAAATAAACCAAAACACTAGTTTAAAACAAAAACTGAATTGGTCAGACTTCTAATCTGAAAACTCTACATCCTTGGGGAGATTGAGATCAGTGTGTGATCTCTCGCAGTCCCTTTTGTAATGAGCTGGGCACTCTGAGCCCTTCTCTGAAGCAAAGCTAGTCCAGGTCAATCCACCCTGGGTTCACATTCCAAATTATGCTTCTTGCTGGGCTTGTTTTCATCTAAGTGCAGAATTTGCTGGGTTTTGCAAATAAGGGTTTTTTTTTCCTCTCTCCTTCTTCACAAGCTTCCCTCCCACTTCCTTGCCAAAATCCTTGCCTTTGGCTTCCCCCTTCTGAATCACTCTTCCTCCCATATGATCTCCAAATTAATTGACACTCTCCCTCCCTCTCTCCTCTCTATCCCATTTTTCCTCACTCCATCCTGTTTCCTTCCCCTGTCAAAGATCTCTTAGTCACAAGTTTCCTCATTCCTCGTTTCTTCCGTCATTGTTACTTACATGGTAGTAGCAGCTCATTGCATTTTTTTTTTAAATCACTTTCACAGTTAGGTCCTCACTGCATTCATCTCTAAGTATACCCTTTTTTAAAAAAATCCATAATACAGTATTGGGTGTTCACCAGAAGAAGAGGTACTAGTTTTAGAGGAAGAGGTACCAAAAGCCTTGATTATGATCAGTAGAAACTATGAAACATTGCAAAGAGAGTAGGTTTAGAAGCAGTTCTCACGCCAAGTTATTGGAATTGTAAGATGAGCAACAGTAGTTTTGTATAGGCATCAGCCAAATAATGTAAATGGATCCACTTTTCTTTTGAATCAAAGGATTTTCTTGTTGTGCCTTGTGTGGCAGTGGCAGAAATTTGCATCCATCCAGTTTCACTAATAAATACGTGGTCTCCCTGAGAACTCTTCAGTTTGAAAAGCCACTTGACCTGAGGGAGAGTTCTACCTCACTACATAGCTTCATTTAAGGGATTGAAGCATCTTGAGGAGAGTTCAACTGTTGAAGGTGGCATAACACAGGTAACAGATTCAGGAGACAGTGAAAAAAAACTTCAGCATAGATAGAGGAATCCACAGGACACACCTGGACTATGGAGGGACTTAAGGCTTGAAAAATTGCAGACATAGACTACAAAAACAAGAGAGAAAGGAAATAAAATAACACTTTTAGATTTATGTTACTGAAGAAAGGAAAGTAAAAAGAATCTCAGACTGCTACACAGATGCTAATTAAGCTTTACAGCAACCCTAGGAGCTTTGGCAGACTTGGTCCCACTTTTACAGGAAAAAATGACATATTGAGAGACAAAACAGCATTGTCAGAGTGCAAACAGGGTCCTGTTTGGAGGCCAGCATGAGATGTGATTTTGGACAGTTCCTAGATTGCATCATAAAAGCAGGATTCAAAATAATAGCAAATTCACGCAGTTATAAATGTAATTTCATTGCTTCCTCCCCTCTTCTTTAATCACAGAGGCTATCTTGTTTCTGTTCAGAGCACAGCACCCCTGGACACTTCAGCAGGGCCAAAAGCACTTCATTCTTCACAGAAAATTGTATCCTGGTGGTGGCCATGTTCTTATTAGTTTTAAATGAAGACTAAAACCAGGGGAGTGAGGCTGATACAGAACCAGTGTAGTGAGATCAGTATGATGCAATTTGTCTCTGAGGTAAAATTAGTCAGTTCAGCCATTCACAGAAAATCGTTAAGACTATAAATAAGACTCCAAAGACCAATAAAAGAAGCACAAGGGAAGAGAAAGATAATTCCATATTTACAATATCTATATATGCATACACATTTATGCTCATTGTTTTGGGATTAGGTAAATAATAAGCATAAATTCTGCCAGGTACCATTTAGTACTTGTACTTGGACTTGTCTGTAGGCCTCACAGGAGGAATAGGTCTTGCCAAGACAGTTAGAGAGGAAAAGAATAATAGATTTACAAGTCTTTAAAAACATTAAAGCTTGTTACTAAATGCATTATTATAGGTACTGAGACTAATTAAGTTCTGCGATAGTCATCAGTTTCAGTGAAGAGAGCTCTCCGTCCACTAGGATTAAGTTTGCCCCAGTAGTAAGATTTATGTGAAACTACAATGCTAGAGATACTAGAACCAGTTTTGCTCACTTCACACATGCATGTCTTCAGTGTCATCCTAGAGTGCAACCAACGTGTGCTCCATCTGTAGCTACCTGCAATCTCTTATAATAACCTAAGTTATTACTATAGTTCAGATGATAGCTTTACAACCCCATTCCAAATGGTACCATCATGTGTCTAAACATACATTCTCTAAACTGGGTTTTTGCATAGAGTACTGCTCAAATTTTCCTCGGGAGATGAACTGCTATGTCAGTACAAACAACATGTGCCTACAAAGTGAAGTTTTGGAGAACAGAAAAGCCTGGATGCAAAATTTTGTTGACGCATAAATGCCACTCTTGAGTACTTGTCCCTAAGCATGTAACAGATCTACCAGTCGAACTGCTGGGAAGTGTATGGGATCCCTCTCAACTTTAGAAATGGTGTGCATGCCAAAAGCAGATATCTGCAGTATTTCACCCAAAACAACAAATCTCATGTCCCTGGAGAGAAAAGGCTCTTTATTATACCAATATTAAGTATTGCAACACTCAACATACACATTGTTAATACATAAACTATGTTGTTTCAACCGTATCCTCCTCATTCCCTGCTATTCCCTGTGTCACTATCAGCTTGCTTAATTTATTCTAAGATATAAATCCTTTATTATCATTAGTTACTTTTTAGGTACTGTAAACATTTGTAAAGCTAAGCAATAAGAAGGAAGTACTATTGTGATGTTATTAAAATAAGAACGGGGTGAAACAAACACATGATAATTATGAAAGATACTGGGGTATATTTGCACAACTTGGGTGTATTTTTATGACATGGTCTGTCTTAGTGACAGAACATACAAGAGGGAAAGAATTTCTGAGTGTTACACTAAGTTCTTTTGTTGGTTTTCTAAATATTCTGGACTAAAGTCTCTCTTGCGGTCTTTCTTATAAAACAGAAAAAATATTTTTCCATTCCATGGGGGTATTGTGAGAATTACTCATCTGGTACATAGGTACCTCCCAGCAAATAAAAATGTTGCTAGTCACTGTTGGTATTACCTGTTCCTCACAGCTTCTGTGACAGGACAGCCCAGTGGGTGTATCACCAGTTGTTATGGGAACCGCTTATATATTTTTGGACAGGCTATCAAATGAGTAGAGAACAGATAATTCCTGGTTTTTTGTGTTCAACTGCAGCTTACATAGCACAGTTTTTATAGCAAAACATGTTGTGTGCCTTTCGTAGCCTCACTCGAGCTGAAAGCATGCTGAAAAGAACTGGCTTGATGTGCAACTTCTGTCAAGTGGTGCTGACAGAAACAAGGGTTCGACTTTAAAACCAGATATATAGGGAAAGTGAGTGCCTTTGCAAGGTATCCTTCCTTGTTTGCAAACACTTGGTCTGCAATTAAAACAAGGAAAGACTTTATTATTGGCTGAGGAAAACACAGTAACATAAGTAAATAAGTGAAATATCCACACCCACCATATCTCTGGCAGCGGTTCTTTAGTTCACTTCCCTACCAAGTGGTGCCAAAGTCCAAGGAGCTAACATCCCTTTAACTCTTTATCTTCTCCCTTTTCCCTCTGCAACGCTACTAATGGTTAATGTATGTTCAGGATGAACTTGGCTGACATGTCTGCAACCCCTATAGGAAGTGCTATCTGATCTGGTCCACCTACCCCGGCAATAGCAATTTATTTTTATTGCTGTCATCAGGCGTCCCCCACCCCCAGCTTCAATCCCGATTTCTACAAGTTCAGTAGAGAGGCAGCAGGAAATACCTTACTCTCGCTGTAAAACTGCCTGTGTGCCACAGCTTCGGAGCGGGCTCCTACCACGGAGGCACCGCGGTGACTTGTTCAACGAAAGCTTCAGTAGACAAGGAGCAGCAGCACCCCAGATCCTTGCACAGGGCTCTTGTCATACCAAGGGCATACCCCAGCACGGGAAGGGAACGCTTTCCTTGTCCCCATCTTCTCAGTTTAATCGTACCTTCTACCCATCACAAGCTCATTTGTACTTTTAGCAGTTCCTAACAAAATTTCTTGGAGGGTTTCTGTGTAAAAAAACTTTTAGAATTAAATTCTCTGCACATTTCTTCATTCGCCAAGAGCTGGCAGGAGAGTTTCGTCCTTTGAAAGGCCATTGCCCAAGCTGGTGGATCCCCTTCCCAGGCTCACCAACAGAAAGAAGACTTCCCAGCCCCACAGCCTGTCTGCTCTGCCTTTTCACTTGCATGGGATGGGGGTCACTGCCCTCTCTAGCTTCACACCAGTGAGTTTATATATAGTTGAGCGACTCTTAGTAAACATATGGGACTTCTGTTTAATTGTATTGTGTATTTCATCTTCATGGGTATATGACTGTTGATGTTTTATATCGGCTGGTAAAAAGGACAGTTTAAAAAAAAGTATTATATAGAAGCTTGTTATGGCAAAACCCAGCCGACGGTCTTCCGTTGGTTACTGAACTGAGGAAGCAGATGCCTGAGCCATTTCCCTCTCTGGAGTTCTAGCAAATGCAGGACTTCATGGGCTTTCAGAGAACACTGAACTTCACCTATGGCTGGTGACCCTTGGGAGCTGTGCTGCCTTCCTCCTCTTTCACTTGACTTCTGAGGAAGGACGAACTGAAGTTACAGATGACATTCAATCCCTCACGGTAGCCTGAGCACAACACCGCATCCCTTACACCTTTCCAGAGGATAACCGCCACCACACGCTGCCCGTCGGCTGCCATTTTCCACGCCTGAGGCGGCCCTGTTCCAGCGCCAAACAAGTTTGTTCCCCCCACGCACGCCGGGGTGGCACGGTGGGCTCCTCGGGGAGGGATGGCACTTTGCACTTGGGGACATAAGCGCCGCATTTTCTGTCACGTTTTTAGTTGTCGAAGCGTGAGGCGGACGCGGTCTACATTCGCACCTGGAGCTCGGTGCTAAAAGGCTCGGCAGACATAACCGTGCAATGAAACACCAGGCAGGGCACTGTTCCCCCTACCCTTCAGCCCGCCGGCCTTAATGAGGCAGTGCTTTTTAATTAAACGCGTAATTGCCGGGGAGACGAGCCGCCAGGGCGGCTGAAGGGAACCGGGCCGGGGGCGACCAGCGGCGGCGCAGGGCCGAGGCGGGGTAGGCGGCTCCCCCCGGCGAGGCGGGGAAAGGCCCCGGAGGGACCCCCGGCCTGGCGGGTGGGTCGGCTCGGGGCAGCCCGGCCCGCCGGCGGCCAGGCGGTCGCAGCCCGCAGGGCGTTGCGCGGCGGCCTCCCCTCTCCCGCCCTCTCTCCCTGCCTCCCCTCCGCTTCGGTCCGCCCGTATCCCTGCATTCCCTGCTACAGCACCCCGCTCGTCCTCGGCAGAGCCTCTTTCCGGAAAGGCAAACGTCCGGCTCCTGC
>JANHGO010000027.1:7417584-7588914 GCA_024606505.1 Aquila spilogaster
TCAGGAAAGCTTAGCCTTGCTGTTTCATTCATTTCATCTCTACATTAACCAGATACCTTGCAGTCTTTAGTTCTTACGTGTTATTCCATTACAAATACTATAGCTACGCTTGCACCATGCTACTGCTAATGAGGTATGTACCAAATCAAAGGGTGCCATCAAGTGGCTGCAGCACACTAACAGCATTATGCAAAGCTAGTGCTCTGCAAGGGGCTTCACTGGGATGTGCTACAGAGGGTGGATTCGACTCTGGCATTATCTAAAGCTTTCAGGAAAACTCAGTCGCTGAAAGGCTGATCCTACATCATTCACTTCCTTGCTTTTAAATTGCAAGGCTCCGACAAGCAGCCAGAAGGAGATGTCCCACTTCACTGTGAGTGTCAGTGGGCACCAGGACCGTCCTGGCTGCTGCATGCTCAGCATCTCATTGATGTGCACCCAAGTTACAAGAGGCTGAAGGACCTCTGAAAAGCCTTCCAGCCAGCACTGAACCAAGAAGAGTGCTGCAGGGTGGGGGCTTGTCAGCAGGCCACCACAGAAGAGAGAACAATTACTTGTGCCACCACCCTCGGGTTTCAAACCTAACTGCATAGCTGTTCATCTGTACTCATACTGTACTTGGCGACAAGACGAGAGCTCTTCCACAACATAAATTACTGGCCTTCCCGGATTAAATACTCCATAGCTGAAACCCACTTCATTTTTAACCACTTTCTTCTAACACACGTAATTGTATATCAAAGCTCTAGACCGCAGTCCATTATCCCAACAACCCTCTTTGTCTGGCAGGAACATACAAAGTCCAAGCAAATAATCAAAAAGCAATACCCAAACTTACTTTGTAAGGAATTCAAACAAGAAAAAGGGAACCAGATCAGATTTTTCCAATGAAAAGAATGCTGTCATTCTAAAACCTGTGACAACTCTACTGTAGAAAAACAGTTTTGCATGTGCCATGGGACACAGAAGAATCTAGTTTGGTGGGGAAGAGATGATGCTGACTTAAGATTATCCAGTTGTCTCATGAGAGCACGGCTATCAACATCAACACTTCCAGAAACACAGCTGTCACCTAAAATAACACCTTCCAGCTTGCAGTTGCAAAAAAACAACAACAAAAGAACAAGAAATTGTGATTCAAATGCAACTGGTGAAGACATACATATTTCTCATCATTTCTACAAGGGATTGGCTGCAAAGTACGAAAAGCTGCAGTCATGATCACCCCTGCACAACCACTGACTATGAGGATGCAACTTCAAGCATGTTTTCCTGCAGTAGTGACAGAGAAGGTTCCACTTTACAGAAATGCTCAAGACGCAATCTGAGTCCGAGAGCCCTCCTATCCCCACAAAAACTAGCAGCTATGTCCCTACATCTGCTCTGCATACAAAGCTTGCTGCCAGCTTAGGTAATCACTCATAACTTGGGATACCTACCACAGCCACTCTTGGGAAGTATACGGTTATGATGCCCAAGTGTTAAGACCAATAATGAATTTTCACCAACTGCAAGGCAACGCTCACACGTGGTAAACCAAAGACAACTAGAATTTGTAATGCACAAAGAGGTCAGCCCTTAAAATTCCCCATGTTCTCCCTCACTGCCAGATTTCAAACTTCACATGTTCCCCTTTGCACTTGGCTGCTTTTGTAGGTCTGCCAAATTCCTGATCCTGCAATAGAGAACGTTCACAGGGATTCTGCATGCAAACTTCTAGATGCCTAACTAGAGGTAAGAGAAAGAAAAAACATTCTAAAAGCTGAAGAATGAATTGAAAAGATGCTAAGACATTTCCTGAAGTATTTCATAATATGTAAGAGTTACAGAAATAAAAAATAAAGAGTTCAGCTTCCATGAAGTAGCAGAGTTGCTTCATCCAAAGGGAAGACTTCAAAGAAGGAATGCAAATTGTAGTTATGGAGCAGGCTGCATTAAAACCAGAACTACAAGTACTTGACTAAATCCATCTGAAACACCCAAATTGTTCCATAGATCTCAAATATCCAGTTACCCTTTCTCTACAGCGTCCACACTAGTTATTTACGCAGCCCATTTAATACCTTAAATACTTCCTAATAAGTAAGTCTCTTTGGTTGTAGGATATAATTAAATTTATATAACATGAATTATAACTAATTATAGTGAAGATTTATACTGATGATACATGGAACAACAAGCACAGATACTTTATACTAATTCTTCGCTGACAGATTTTTAGAGTTAATTTTCAAATAGCCCATTTTGTCCTTCCATTGACAAATATACAGATGAAATCCTCCCATACACATTATGCTCCTTCCTACAGCTGCTCCTGAAAGCATGCACCCACTGCCTCTGTCTTTCAGGGGTTTGGCACTACTTCTTTAAGTTTATTCCACTTGGGGCCAATGACAACTCATTCTCTCTGCTGCTGCCTTCCCTGCTGCCCACATTACCTGACCATACATTCTCTCACAGACTTACCTTTCAAGTGCAAACAATAGCTCTTTATGCACCAACGCTAGTCATGCCAATAACTCTTCATATAATTTTCAACATTGCTTCTGAAAACTAAAAAGTGTATTTATTTATAGGAGGCAAAGCTCTCAGAGTCAGACCTCACAGCTTCCTATTTCAGACTGCACCATTGGGTATCAGCACAAACTTAGGGCCTGCCGACCTCCTGTTTTGTTCTCAGTTCTGGTCTACAGGAAAGGTACCAGAAGCAGAGCTGTTACAATTTAAAAAGCACAAAGAAACATCCAATTGTAACATCTTTAGGCTTTGAATTAATCAAATTTGGTACATTATCATGTATTATTTTTCAAGCCGCTGGAAAACGTACGGAACATTACTCAAGAATAAACCACTGTGCTCAAAATAGCAAATGTTGAGCTCAGGGTTGCAGCAAAATGAGTCATAAATTTGGCAGAACTTCAGTTTATCTTTACATTTATTTAAGTTCGTATATGGAATCACAGAACAATAGCAAACTATTCTGGCCATTTTATTCACACCTTCTTTCCAGACTAGAGTCCAGTTGCCACCACCTCCAAGCTAAATGAGAGCTTCATTCATGCTGTCAGTTGAACTTCAAGAAACAATGTGACCAGCCACAGATAACACAAAACAGTAAGAAAGGAGAACTTTCCATGAAAAGGCAATGTAATGGTGCAATGTCAACTTACAATGAAGAATATGTCAAGAGGGAGAAAAAAAACCTGTGTGGAATGGCATCAACTTAGTTATGGAGATCAATTAATTTTCTTTAAACTCTATTAAGACAGCTAACAACCAAAGATAAGCTGAAGGCAACACCAAGTGCTATTATTCTGCCATTGGTTTTCCTAATAACAAAGGTTTCTAGGAACCCAGAACTCTCATTTCTCTGTCAGCCAGCTTCTATTTGCAAATAATATGCCCTGGGTTAAATCGCAACTCCTTGCATGTACAATCCTATCCAGTCACTTAACGCAGAGCTACATTTTACACAATAATGAATATTTTAATTATTTTTTGGCACATATTTCTGTACATTGAGCACATGCAATTGCCAAGCATTATCTCAAATCAACATGTTCAGTAGGACTCCCAGTTATCTGCCTTTGAAGGTGACTTATGTCAAAAACATTTTACATTATACGCATTGCCACTCTTCCCATTTTCCACACTGAATATTCTGTATTACATGGCTGCAACGTGTGCTGTTTCAACACTGTACGGCTACTGGGTCAAAAATGAGATTTATCCATCGTAATGTTGCCCCAGACAGTGGCATTTTAAATAATGATATTCTGAACAGCATCAAGAGCAAACACGTACCCATGACTGTATGTAAATGTGAAAACACACTTGAATGCATAAAAACAGAAAGAAGTGGCAAGCTGAACAAGCTTAAAAGCAAATACTTTTCTATTAAAAGGCAAGTTGGCCAGTTCAGCTTATGTCTAGAGTATGATTAGAACCCCACTGTAAAACAATTACCAAGACACTATTCTGTATTTGATGTCTGAAAGAGAAAAGACCTCATGCAGACTCTGTGTGCGCTGGCAAGTGTATTTTACTGCTGATTTTCTATGAATAAACATATGCTAAGAGTGGCTGAAACACACTGCTGATTTTAAACATGCTTAATGTAGTATTAGGGGTTCGTTTCCAAAGCTGTCTGCCTTGTTTATCAGCTTCCTCCCTCCAGCTGGCAAAGAATACCACTGATAGCAACTCCGATCAGCTGTCTGGCGCAGTACACTCATCTACAGGAGATGCATACTACTAGCAAAAAAATAATAAAAAAAAAAGAATTTAAACAAAATGGTTCTAGCAATTTAGAAAACAGTTGTACTTTACTACTGTGAATCAATAATAACCATATAAATTATATGTCATCAAACTCATTCCATTGTAAATGTTATGGTGTACAGCACTTACTGAGCTTATAAAACCAGAGTGCAATTCTTGGGCTGCTCTGTGCAACTCCCAACATCCTCCTGTCCGCATCCTCCATTTGTGAGACTCTACAGTGCAAGTGTACCATAAATATCAGAACACAAAATTACTTCTCATTTACTAGAAAATTTTCAACCAAAAAGCTGTACCATAGTTTTAAAAACTGCTACTGAATCTGTAGGCAAATATATCTAATACAGTTCAATTCAGCACAGCTAGTAACACTGTGCTCTTCATCATCTTTATCAATGACACAGTGGCATCAAGTACACCCTCAGCAAGTTTGCTGATGACAACAAGCTCAGTGGTGTGGCTGACACAGCAGAAGGAAGGGATGCATCCATAAGGATCTGGACAGGCTTGAAGAGGCCCACATGAACCGAATGAAGTTTAACAAGGCCAAACGCAGGGCATTACACTTGGGTGGAGCTGTTACAGTGGGTTCAGAGGAGGGCCACAAAGATGCTCAGAAGGATGGAGCACCTCTGCTATAAAGAGAGGCTGATCTTGTTTAGCTTGGAGTAGAGAATACCCCGGGAAGAACTCACCGCAGCCTTCCAGTACTTAAAAAGAGTTTATAACCAGGAAGGAGACTGTTCTGACAGTGAGAGGACAAGGGGAATGTTTTTAAACAACAAGGACTGCTCCAAAAGTAATGCCTCCTATTTTATTATGTTGGCCTACAACATCAGAGGCAGATGGTGGTGGTATGGTAGTAGAGGCTGAACCTTCTCACTACTACTCCATTACATTTTGTTGAGGGGTAGACTGACAAAATGGTGTCTGACATTGAAGTGCAGATGGAGCAAAAGGGTGGAACAGAATTCCTCCACACAGAAAAAAATGCTCCCCACTGACATTCATCGATGTGTGGTGTTTCAGCACTGACAACAGCAGCTCACCTCTGCTGGTGCAGGATTTTCAAGCACAGCATGCAGGCTCTTGTTCATCACTGGTGAAAATGCATAGCTAATGGTGGTGACTATGTTGAAAAATAAGTGTTTTGTAGCTGAGAATTTGTTCTATTAAACAGTGTTATTGTACCCTTTGTACTTCTTGTAGTTTCCGTGGAAACTGGAGGCGTTACTTTCAGCGCAACCTACTTATATGTGGCCCAAGACAATTCCCCTTTACTCAGTGTGGCCCAGGCAAGCCAAAAGGTTGGTCACCCGTGGATTAGATGTTAGGAAAAGGTTCTTTACCCAGAGAGGAGTGAGGCCCTGGCACTGCTGCCCAGAGCTGTGGGTGCCCCATCCCTGGAGGTGCCCAAAGCCAGGTTGCATGGGCCCTGGGCAGCCTGAGCTGGTGGGGGGCAGCCCTGCCCACAGCAGGGGTTGGGGCTGGCTGGGCTTTAAGGTCCCTTCCAACCTAAACCAGTCTAGAATTCTATGACTGCAAGAGAAATATTATTTAAAGGACAGTTCCGGTGTCACATTTCATTTGGGCAATATGGATCAAGTAACAAAAAGGAAATTTTCCTGACTATTTTTGAAAAACTACAGTATAAAGGAGTAGGACTTAAGACATACCCACATTCCATACTCTATTCTAATGATTCAAGATAAATCAGATATTAGAAGTGTAAAAAGTGAATTAAAAAGTTAAAAGTTCTTTCAACAAATCATCTAAAATTCTCATTTAGATAAGATTTTTGTCATCCCACAGCTCTGGTTTAATAGATTAGTATGTATTAATGATAAAAAGGATTAGTGGTTCTCCTAATTTCAGGCGATCCAGACCCGTTTTAGTTTTGACAGACATAACATCAGCACGGCCTCATTTACACCGTTTGTCACACCCAGCAGGCTTCACAGGGGGGAACCCAGGGGCTGCAGCACATCAGGATTCAAGGAGCTGACACAGCTCTGCCGCAGCAATGCATGGCTCAAAGCAACAACATTGGCATCTCCTCTCTGCACACAATGAGAGGGGAACACATCCCTAAACACCCATCTTCACACTTTGCTCACTTAACACTTGCACTAAATACAAGCGTTCTACAGTACTTGGTGCAATGCATCTGCAACAGAGCTAGTATTCATGAAGTGTGGAATCCTGACTCTTTACCTTCATAATTTCCCAAGATGCCCGGCCTAAGATGGTGCCCAGTAGGGTCAGTGCAGAGGGGCGGGAGGCTCACCAGCTGCAGGTCATCCATCCATCAACAGGATGTCCCTCTACAGAAGGTGGCTCATCTCCTGCTCCCTGCAGCTCCTTGAGGTTAGTCACAACTGCACATAAATGCCGCTCCCTAGTCTGCACAAGAGATGTGGATTTTTTACTGAAAGAAGTAGGATCAAGTCTCCAAACTACAAAACACAAGAGGTATCTCCTGCCCTGAAAGGACCACAGGTCAATCAAGACAAAAGCTGCTACAAATTTTGCTCCAAAACCCTAATCTTGGAGATTTCTGAACTACGTGCTAAATATTTAATATAAGCACAAACTTTAACATGTTTCCTGATTCCCTATCAAATTTGAAGCAGAGCAAGTGTGAGATGGCTGACAAAGCAGCATTTAATTCACAGCTATATCTGGACCAGAATATCCAGCCTAATTTACACAGACAGTCATAGTTCACATAATCACCTACAGCAGAATATGACAGGGGAATTAAAGGACCAGGAAAGCATGTCCGAACTACCAGCTTCCTACTCTAAATGTATTAAAAGCAGGCATTTAATTCTAAAGACTAACCTGGTTATTTCTTATTTTAAGCCAAAAAATTTATTTTAAGCAGAGAGTACTGAACAAAATGTTATAGCTTTTTTGATTACTTGAAAAAGAAAGAACCGAAATAGCCAATTTAGATTTAAGCTCCCACATGCTACAAAGATGCACTAGAAGAGATAGCCAAGCAAGGAATCATCTTATTCCACATGCCAGTCTTTTTTTCCTCAGGTTCTTTTTCCAAACCAAGCTGACAGTACTTGGAATTTCAATTCACTACGTTACACTGGCATTCACCTCTGAACATCCATTGCCACAAACAGGTGTGACACTCCTCACATCTAGACTCAGGTTTTCATTCCAATGTAAAATAAAACCTGCTCTTGCAAAGTTACTGCAGCAACACTGCTGTCTTGAAGGAAATGAAAAACTTGGACTAAAAGTCTGATTTTACCAAAACTCATTACAAGCTAATTACGGTGCAAATTCAGGTAAGCTGGTGTTTCTTGAACAGACTTACTTGGAAAACAACGTATTCAAAACTATATCTGATAAAAACTCATTTCTTGCTGTCTGAGACTGATGGGAAACTTGGCCTGGGCTGATTCAAACAACTCAAGCAGAAAACATTGCAAAAAGGGGAGCTAGGAGAACGGCAGGGAGAATGACAGTTCAAGCCTGTGGAGGCACACCAGCAAACTCCTTTTCTCTGCTTCTTATGGACAGCACCCATCTCCTACGCACAGCATCTGTTTCCTCTTATGGCTGGAAAACATCAGCTTGACTAACTCTACTGGTTGAAAAGCAACAGTTTAAGGAACTCACCGAGGAGGGGGCATGATCATCAGAGACACTTGATGAAGGTTGCTGAGTCTTCTAGAGCACCAAGCTGCGCAGACATGATGGTGTTGCTGCCCCAAGGAAGGTCTCAGATCAACCAGACTACACTGAAGTGTCTGCACACGTTTACCTTTTGTTGACCCATCACCCATGGATTAAAACTCCCAACTCAAGACAATACTGGATCTAAGCAGTGGTGAAAGCTCTATTTGTCCTCTCTCTTTCTCTCTTCTCCTCTCCTTCCCCCTTGACCTTCTTTTACTCATTTTTCTTTAGTAGCTCTCACTTAAACTTGCCTTAAAGTAGCTGTAATGGAATAGCAGCCAAAGTACCCTTTTGTGTGTAATACCTGTTAATCGAAGTTAGAAAGCTGCCTAATTTTGCCTCCAAGCAGCTGATTGTTGTTAGAAAACTCAATCACCTTATTTGTTCCTCTGAGTCCCTGGTGTGACTCCATGGCTCCTGCAACCCTGCTGAGCTGAGTGCCCTTTTCAGGGGATTCCAAACATTCACCCTCCTCGCAACCCACAGAGTGGGATGAGACACTTGCTAATACCTCATGTTATCGTATTGCATTTACAATCACATTTAAGTCTAAGAAAAGATTCATTTCCGTAATCCATCCACCTGCACTCTCTTTCCTATTACTTTCCCATTACTTACCATCTTTGTGTATTTGTTTCTAAAGCTAATGGATGGGCATTTTAGTAGAGGAAGTAATATCTCCAAACCTCTGAATGATGTAACATGCTTTAGAGCACTCAAAATGAAAAATAATCATAAGCAATCACAGTACAGAATTTCTCAAGAAACAACCCATAACAATGCAGTTGTTCTAATAAAATTATACTAGTTTATGTCAAGTTTTCCTTAACTCTTCTTAATGCTTCTTTCATTGCGAGGCTTTGCTCACGTGTGAGCTGGGGATGGTTCAGGAGTCTTGGTGGGTTGGTGGGTTAGGGCTCCTAAAGCTATTCAAGAGCAGCAGACCATGAGACGGATCTCATCTTTCAGTTTAAACTTATTGTTCTTTAACTGTTTGCTGTAGGCTAACATCAGCAGCAAACTACACACCTGTTTCCTCAGTTCAGCAGCCTAGCTGGTCACATTATTCCTGGATAAACCCCTTGAAATACCTTTATTGGTCAACATATAACTAATAACCAGAAGCCTGACTGTGTCTCACAGAATGAAACAAACTCGAGATCTTACAAAACTGACTCAACAGGCTGGCATCTAAAACAAGGATACATTGGTATTAAGTTTGATGTTCTTCACCATTCGTCATCTTGACATTTGAACAGACACTACTGAAAAACATCAGCCTAAAAAGATTTCAGAAAACAGCAGAAACATCTCTAGAAAGGATCGATGTGAGTTCAGTGCACGAACAGCTTGGAAATTCAGGGCAATAATTCACCATGCAGGTGCTGGCATGCTGGCCCCTGACAGCAGGGGCAGCACACAAGGATGCAGAATCTATGCAAACAGTCCTTAAAAAGAGAATGCTAACGATCTGCTAACATGATGAAGGGAAACAAAATCCTGTGCGTAAGCATTATTGCACTATTGTGAAAGAAGAAGTGAGCCTCCAGACACACAAAGCAGAAGCTGTTTCCATATCCAGAACTGGTACAAGAAATAGCATCCCTGATCTGTACTGCTGGAGATTTTGGTACGACAGTTCCCTGCCATGAAGGCAATGAAGCAGTGAAAAGGACTGTCTGGAAGCACTGCAGAGACCCCATCTTAAATGGCTTTCCAGAAACAACTCAGGCAAGTGTTCACCTGAAGCAATGCTGCAGGGAAGAGCAGGTGAGGCTGCCTCCAAACCTAGACAAATCAGGGAGAACAGCTTCAAAAAGCGAACAACAACAACATCAAAAACTAACATGTGCAATTCTTCATTCATCTGCAAGACAAGGTACAGAAACTTGTTGCTTTGTTTTGTTTTTTAAACAGAATGCTAGAAAAGTTTCATAGACCACCTCTTTGTATATGCTCAAATACCCTTAGGAGTCATGAGAGAGAAAATCGCTTACTAGATCTTTAACTGAAAAGCTGCTAGTCAAACTAACGCCCATCTGTAAGAGTTTGAAAGCCTATTATTTCTTCACAGGATGAAGAAGGCTTAGTTTTAGCTATGCATTTCTCCAACTTTCAACAGGCAGAAGACCCGATATCATTATTCAGAAAAACAACAAAACCAAGACAACTCAACTGTCTCATGAAGACGACTCAGATAACCAACTATAGAGTGTGGCTAAACAAAGATGGAATTAGAGACAGGACAGCTCACTGGATATATACAAAGCACATGGCTCTGAAGGGGAAAAAGACATGGAAGAGGCTGAGGGAAAAAGAATACCAACATTTAAATATTAAGAAGCCTTGCTATGATTAAATTATTTATGGATTAGATACACAGTAGATGATGAAGTAGAATGCAAATACAGAATGACCAAGACATTAAAAACACAGCTAAAAAAAAAACCTACAGTAAACAGCACAATGGATCACAAACGATATATATCTCAGGACTAAAACAAAATAATGGAAAAACACAAATTCCCTGCTTCACTTTCATTTACAGCACAGTCAGCTTGCACAAACACCTCACTGCTGTTTGAAACTAGCATAGTCCAGAACAATCTTGTTCTGAATTGCACAGTGTCTGCTAACAGCGACCTCCAACTTACGCTCTGTTCGCAGAGCCATACTGAAATGTTATAAAGTTACTTTGAAGACTGCCATTCAAACATAATAAAAAGCTTAAAATACATTGTTTTAAAATTCATGCTGTTTCATAATGAAAGAATGTCCATAAACTTTTTAGGCCTCAGCATTTTGCATTCTTAGTGTTGCTAAGAAAGAAGGAAAGGAAACTCTGCAGACCCTGAGAGCAGAGAACTTATCTGGAGAAAAAGGAAACGTCCCAAAGGACTATAAATGTCCCTGTGTTTCCTGAAGGTGACCTATCATTGTCAGATTCAATGACAAATATGTTCCTTTAAAATAGAAAAACTATCCGTTAAGCTCGAAAGCGATAAATGTCATCAATTTAGGGAGAGGGGAGATTAATCTCCTGTCTCTCCAGCTGCCAAATTTTGAAGAAGCGCGTGTTTTGTACTCCGAAATGCCAACCACCGTTTGCATCATATGTTACTTGCTCAAACCCATGAACATCTTTCCATCCACCACTAAGTGGAGCTGTTACTCTTGGAAAAGACATTCTCCATAACTTCAAGTGTATTTGCAGACAGGATTTTGTTGGCAATATCTACAGCTTTCTGTAAGGTGAAAAATAAAAAAAAAAATTAAAAAATAATAATAAGAGGGGACTGAAAGCAACCAGTTTTACAGTTGCTTTTGCTCTCCATTTTTGCAGTAGAACTATTTATTATTTCTGAGAGCTATTTAGATTAACTGCTTTAATTCAACAGTAAGTACGCACCAGCTAGTATTCAGCAGCTCTCATGGGATGAACTGGTGTCATAATTGTGGTTGTAAAGAATAAGTCTGCATACAACAAGCTCCATAACTGACACATAACTGGAAACACTTGCATCTGTTTTGGCACAGGTCGTGTTTTGGGGTGCAGGAACCCAAGCAAAACCTCCTACTTTGCAAATGTCACTGCCAACTAACTCAGAGAGGATTTGAGGCCCTGAGTGAGAACAACATGCAGGAGATGTCCTGTTACCACCTCCATACACCATCCAATGACATGTGAAAAAGCAGCATGCAATTAAGCAGAACATGAAGTCTATAAGCCCACAGTGAACTTCTGGAAAAAAAAAAGGAAAAAAAAGGATCTGTTGCAACGTCACAGGAAACCCAACTATACCCAAAGGGGTTGGTTGAAAAATATGCTGTCATTGTTTTATCCAGAGCAACTTCTACAGTGACAATTGGCAATGGAGACTTCCCTGATTAAAAAAAAAAAGTGAGATAGAAAAGGAAACTCCAGGAAACAATAACTACACTGGGTTTTGTGTTCAGTAAGTCCCATAAACAAAAATAGAAACATGACATTTAAAAACAAAGTATGAACTGCACCTTGCTTTCAGCCCTTTTAAACACTCAGTCAATGGCAAACAAAACAAAACTTAGCTTTGGACACCTAAACCACTTCTAATAGCAAAAGTAAGAAAAAGCAGCTGTCATTTAGGCAAAAAAAAAAAAAGGTAGTAAATGACAAATTCCATTGCTTTTCCATACCTCAGTATACCTCAATACTCCAGCAGTGACATTACTGCAACTCAGTAGATAGGTAATTTTTTTTAAAAGCTAAATAAATAATAAAAATTAAATCATGTTACCAAGAAACAGACCAGGAGGAAACTATATTAATGAGAGAGAAACACACAGTCTTAATACCACAGTCCTTTAAGATGCACTTCAAACAATTGCCAAGGAATCTCCAGGTAAAGCAGCTTCCCCACTTGGCAGCCTTGGGCAGCCCGAGGGGAAGCTGTTGGCCAAGGAAGGGGATGAAAAGGAAAAAAGTACTCCATGAAGTGCTTGCTCCATGGAATATGAAGCTGTGCTATTTGGCAGTGTGCTGTCTGCACAGCCCTGAGGAGCATAGCTCTCTGGGAAGCTCTAGGAGTTCACGGCTCCTCCTGGGCTGAGCTGCACTGCAGCCACCTTTTCGGGTTTCACTGCGCACAGCCCAGCTCACAAGGCAGGAACCCAGAGGTACAATGTGCTTCTCCTGCTCTTTTCTTAGGTGACCACAGCTGGTCCCACCTCTCCACTCTGCCTCAATTTTCTCATCTATAAAACACAGATGACGAAACCTGAAGAGCAGCACTCAGAAGAGAGAGGGGAAGGCTGCAGCTCAAGAAGTACAGTTGTCACAGCCCAGCTCTGGCTTCTTCACTCTCCAGCTCACAGAAAAATAATGTGTCATAACCCATAAAACCCATGAGTCATAATCCAGCTCTAACTTGTTTGCTCCATTGCACATAGCCAAATAATGCGAGGAAGACTGATGCTTACAGGGAAAGAATGTAAGTAGCGTAGCGCTTCTCTCTCCTGTACTTCAGTCAGGATGTACTAACAGGTATTGTAACAAGTCCATATTACTACAGAATAAAGTTTTACCATGTCTCAGCAGCTCAGATTTTACTCAAGCCTTTTTCAGCATTTGGATACCCTTTCATTATTAATTATCAAGTCTTACACATAAAAAAAAAAAACCAAAAAACAACCACAACATTCCAGCTTACGTTCTCTATGACAAATGTCCATTCTTTGTCTTCAAACTCTTCAGCATGAGGATCCTAGAAAAACAAACCAGAGAATTTCAGTCTAAAAATAATCCAGGGTGCAAGAAATTGTAGTTCAGCCAAGATTTTTATATACTCATAGAAATATTTTTACCCACTGGAGAAGATAGAGTTGAAATATTTTATCTAGGACTAGGCTTCCACGGATGTCAATGAGATGACAAATAAGTTGGTGTAAGACTGCCAGTAAAGATTTAATAAAGCCTCCTACAGACACAAACACAACATTCATTCTGATACAGGCCTGTAATTCCATTTCCCACCAACCCATGCAAAAAAAAAAAAAAAGGCATATCTTACTTCAATTGATGTACAGATCTACATCTTGCAGAGAACAGTGCAGGAAGCCCACCGCTCCTACTTGGCATGAGAAGGCACAAATCTACTGCAGGTATCAAAACAGCCATCCAACCTCCTTGTGCCCATAGCATGAGGGAAACTCAAAGTCACAGCTTCAGTAGAACACTTCATTTCATTGCAAGTTATTTAAAAACCTGTCCTTCACAGTGTTTCTATTGCCCTACATGCAAGGAATAAAAACCATTTTCACCATCAGGAAGGTAAACAACGAGTTTCCTAGATTCAGCATTCATTTTCCATGTCACGAGTTGTCAATCCAGTGGTGTAGTCTATACTGTGCTTGTCTGAAACTAAGATAATGGTGGAAACAGTAAATCATCTCTTTTGCCCCCTTACCAATGATCCTACCCTAAGCCTTTTTTTTTTTAACTCATTGATTTATCACCCAATCGAACCAACTGTAACCAAGTACCTCCTATTTCTCTTGCAAGGAACCTAGCTTTAGCCTTCTTCCCTGACATGAAGACTGATTTTGCTATACCTCAATTTTATCCTGTTATTTCTAGTTACAAGAAACCCCACAATTACCCCTTTGCCTCTGACAGCCACAAGTCATAGACACCCGCAGATAAAGCTCACTTCCCCATCACCAGTGCTTGCTGAGATCTCTCAGTACCCACTGCATTTTCTTGCTGCTATCTGAAGCCCATTCACGACACTACACCAACTCTATTTTGCTGCTGTAAGTTAAAACAGTGGATTGAGATATTTCACTTCTGCTTTGTTTATCTCCAGCAGGACCACCTTTCCAGAATGCTACAAGCCTCACACTTAATCACTGCAGCCTTATCTGAGTATCACCTTATCCAAGTCTTATCCAAGTGCTTTAACTACCCTGTTTCCCATAGTTTTGCTTCCAAGTCAGACATCCCAGCACAGCGCTGCTGACAGAATCCAACAAGAGGATTTGCTGCTCTGCACAGCCCAGCACGAGGCTTGCTGTCCTTGCAGTGAGTGTCACTGAGCTCTGACCGTGCTCACAGGTGAGTTCAGCATGTCCTACTATGGGCACCTCCACAAGCTGCCTATTTAACAGCCACAACCACGGGTGTCACACAGGCAATATGCATTTAAAAATGCATTATGTCAGCAATGGGAGTGCGGTTTCAATAAAAGACATGGTACTAGAAGCTGATGTCAAAATTTGAGATGATTTTTTGGGCTCCATGAATAAATCTCTAAAGATTTTTTTTTAATCATAATAATTTAAAAACAATTAACACAGTTGTAAATACCAGATTATGTCATCACACATCCATCACATTAAGCAACACCACTCTGTGGCATTCTACATTACATAAATGAAGTGCACGCTACCCATTGCTCTCCTGTATCCTACATCAGTTCTAAAGATATCATTTTCTGTAATCCAGCTATTAAATACTTATCATTTCCATGAGTTAACCTTGGGCAACTAACTTTTTGTTTAATTGCTTCCTCTGATACAGCATAAAATGACATAATGAGATTTAATAGGATCATTAATCACTTTAGGTTTAATATGCTACTCCTTAATACGTGACTAAACTCTTAAATAATTCTTCTTGCTCAATTTCCTTCATAACTGCCCCAAACCCTATTCATGCAAGCTGAAGAGTGTCCCTAAAGCCCCTTACAAAGCCACGGCCCAGTATTTTATCTTGAGTAGCAAACAAAACATCATGATGCTGCCCACACAAGGCAATTATCTATAAACAAATTTCTTCTGTTAATGGCAACAATGCTGATTCACACCTCTGAAAGCTACAGACTCTGGTGCTCTCCTCTACTTTTCTGATAACTGGATAGAGCAAAATAATACTGTATATTCTTAATGTTTAAGGTTAGCACACACCCAAAAGGAAGTTGTGAACGCTTCTGAAAGTCCAGATTTCCTACCAATTACACAGCAAAAAATGAAAAAAAAAAATCTTCAAGGATCTCTCTAGTGAACCTTACCAAAAATTCAGATGACAGGAAATACGCTAAGATACGGACATTCTGCATATACTATTTGTATATTTGCATGTTTTTTTATACATATATATTTTAAGAGCTATAGCTCTTGCCAGTCTTGAAATGACTCAGAAGCAGAAAGCCCCAAATGAGCTTATACAGATATGCCTCAGCATTTTGTTGCAAGAGGGATGTAGGTGGCTTCAGTGATCTTGCCAACAGAACAACAAATCAGAGCAGCATGCACTGCCTTATTTCTAGCTAGCTTATAACTTTATTACATGATCAACATCAGCAGAGACTTCTACAAGTACAATTATAGCTGCAACAGTTTCTATTGTAACCACCACTTCACCCTTTGGGCTAACACTTTTCTGTATGGTCTCCATAAAAAGGGACATTTCTGTGAAACTGGTTAATCATTTGTCTCATTTTGGATTTGCAGAGGATAAATACCAGTAAAAAGCATAACACATACTATTGTATAGCTAATCCATACTCTCTATTCAGCTGTCATATAAAACTCAAGCGATTAATTTAGCAAACAGATGACTGTTTTTTAGGAAAACCAGCACTGCAATGCAAAGACTACCTCCAGTAGTAGTAACTACAGCAGCCTTTGACATTTTCACCATACCAAAGTCCTCTGGGATAACACACTCCAGAAAGCCCCACCTCACTCGCAAGCAGACAAATGCAGCTGGAAACACCTGAAGACAAGAGTTACAAACATTCCTCATTCTCAAGCACCCTCCTGAAAACAAACGCTAAGGAAAGTTGCCTTAAAAGCTCAAGGAACTGTCAGCCTTTAATATTTTTCTCAGCCTGGAACTGTCTCATACCATCACAACCTCACTAACACAGAAAGAACGCGAGTCAGCAAGAGCCAAAGATTTTACTGATAAACACTCAGTCCACTGCAAATGCACTACCACCCTCCATCCAATATTCGCTGCGGTTTTACCTTGAATTGAAAATTGCAATTGGGTAAATAGACTGGAAGACTGGTCATTGCTCCTTGTTTTATTGCATCAAAAAAATTAAGGAAAAAAGATCATCACTTTTAGTATCAAGAGGTCAGCTCATTTTCCTGTTTTTCTTCCTTTACACATTCATCTCTCAGTAAGATATTCCTCTTCAGAATCTTCAAAAGTAGTTTTTGGAGCTTCCTTTTTTATTTTTTTTCTGGCAAGGAGATTATCTTAGTGTTTAAAACCGTTGCTCAGGTGGGAAGTCAACAGGAACTGTGCAATGGGGAAGACACCACACTATACTTCTGCAGCGAGACTCTCGGAGAATCACATCCTCTTCTCTCAAGATCAGTGCAGTGCTTTGTCCATCAGCAGAAACCTAGCACATATCACACGTTCCCAGTAACTCCCAGCTACTTTCCTAGAGATATGCTGACCCTCAACAAGCTCAGTCCTCCAAACTTTGCCATCCAGTCCCACCCATCAGCCTCTTTTCTGCAACTCCATTCTGTCCTCTCATCTGTCAACTGCCAGAAAACAAACAATTCATCCGGAACAGGGCAAGAGAAGAGCAACAAGGCATTTGTGCACCATATTCTTTTGTCTGCTGTTGATCAGCTCAGATCAACGCATTCTGCAGGGGGCAGAAGGGGTCAAGAACTAGATCCTTTCTGCAGCGTACAAAATAGCTGAGAAGACTGAAGAAAGTTTACCCAGCCCATAATCTGCAGTTCTTTCTATTCAGAATCAGAATATATTAAGTTGGAAGGGACCCATACGGACCATCGAGTCCAACTCCTGGCTCCAAGGAGGACCACACCAAAATCAGAACATATGTCCGAGAGCATAGTCCAGTTGCTTCCTGAACTCCATCAGCTTGGTGCCATGACCACTGCCCTGTGGAGCCTGATCACCCTCTCAGTGAAGAACTTCTTCTTGTAAAAGGAATAAAAAGAAGGTTACACAAGCACAGAACTTCTCCTCGTCCTGATCAGCAGCCAGAGCATCCAGGAAAAACCTCCAGACTGTTAACATGAGCAGCATCCTTCCTTCCTTCCCCATGCCTCCTCCCTAAGCATTCCTGGCTTTTGAAGCTTGTCTTTCCATCGTATCACTTCATGCCAGCCTTAATCTTTGGTCTTTCTTCTGGGGAAAGAAAAGGACTTAAGGACTGTCACAATGAATCAGATCAAGTGATGACAGGGTTTGTGATCTTTCTCTGCCAGAGGATGATAGCAGATGCTCCGGGTAGTCCTACATCTGCCCTCAGCATGTGTACTTGGCTGTTGGAAGCTGCAGAAGACTCAGAATTTGACCCAATTCCTGCCGCTTTCTATGTTGTTTATATAGGTCTGATTAGCATAGAAAAATGACATATGGCTCTGTTGAGTATTTTTCTTCTGAGTTTTCAGAAGGCAGCAAGTGCCAAGCAGACCTGTCCCTGTACGTCACTACAGCAAGCTCATTAACACTCGCAGCTTCCCATAGAGCCTCTGGGCTAACAAGACAACAAGGGTTGATTTTTTTTTTCTTTTTTAAACATAATTTTTTCAAATAGCCTCCACATTAACCCCAGATATTAAATTATTTCGTGTGCAAACACAATTTTGCATCTCTCACTTCCCTGAGCTTATCACTTTCATATCTGACACAGAACATCTTGTCTTACCTACATGGCTGGTTTTCTTGTATGAATTAACCCCTATGGAGTCAGGTCAAAGCCAGTGGTCTCTCCTGAACTGGAACAAGTATGTTCTGAACTTGGATTTGCTCTTCACTTACAGGAGACAGCTTTATTGAAGGCTTTTTCTCCCCTGAGACGGGAGAAAAAACTGCAGGGTGACACTAGTGAAATATAGACATTTGTTTGTAGTAAGGTAAATTACATGAATTCGAGTGTGATGTAAAATAAACCTACCAACTTCATGGAAAAAAAAAAACTGAGAAGAAGCAGCTTTGGCAGTGAGACAGATTTTGTTTATGACAAGGGAAATATGTACCATTTGTTAATCAGAAAATGGCTTTGTCCTGTGTGGTACTACAGGGTATGCCTATCCATCTCCAAGCAGAAAACACTACAGAATTTCACACTGCAAAGATGCATCACACCTATTACAGCCTGTTTATGGGAATAAGTGATGACATGCACACTAGTCAGTTGTCTTTATTAACGTTTGAAATTATAAACATATATATATGTTCATTGCAGGGGAGTTGGACTAGAGGAGTTGGCCTTCAGAGGTCCCTTCCAACTCTAAGGATTCTATGATTCTATATGTCTATGTATCTATGAATATATATACACACACATTCAGCCTGAAGCAAAGCCAGAGTTACAGAATTCCCCCAAACCCACGTGCTCTCTGCTACAGTGAATCCACCTTTCCCCCTTCCAGCTGTCCCACACCCAAGCTAAATTTTGAAGGAAGTGAGCAGTACAGCAAACTCCTCAAAGACTGAGAGCCACAAGACATCCTGTGGGATGTCAGGTGGGATTCCAGGAACAGTTTGAAACCCAGCAACGGCTCCCATCACTGGGCTAGGGGCTGCTGGGCACAGAGCTGTTCTCGGGATTGCCTAGGGCTGCTAACCTCATCTGCCCCTCCTGGCTGCCCTTCTCGCTTTAACACAGCACAGCTCTCATGCTGACTTGCAGGGACTTTTTGTTTTTGTGAAGCAAAGCCTCTCAACTTAAATTCCAAAAAGAAAACAGACACTAACACCTCAAAGGTGATAGATTCCTGTTTCTGCGTACTGAAGGGCACTCACTCAGTTTCTGTGTTGTAATCAAAGTATGACTGAGGCTGTCAAGAAAGACAATGAGATTTATTCAGATAAATACGCGGGGATGGGAATACTGGCAAACATACAAGTCCCCTTTTCTATCTACTTTATTCTTATTTTACTCATAACCCATTATTTTGTCCTTAGAAGACTATGCCTTTTAAGGAGTCTTTTCTCAGACTTCAGAATGAAGAGCTGGTAGTCTTCCCTGTTGTTGCAACAGTATACTGGTGTGATAAACCACGTGTGTTACTGACAAAACAAGGGCTGTTTGTAATCAAATGAGGCAAAGTCCATGCTTACTCCAGATGAACAAACATTTCTGCTCAGGAAGTTCACTTTGTTTTTAGGCTAGAAAATAATGTTCTTGCAATTTAAACTCATAGTACAACTGACACTCACTTGGCTTTGCTAAAAGCTCTGACCTTAGCTGACACGGAAATATTTCTCATTTATAATCTCTCACATTTGATATAAGCATGTGTCTGTACATATAAACACAATTATACAGGGTATCACATATGAAAGCTAAACCTTGCCTATGCAGGGGCTCTGAAAACGAACTTCTGGAGCGCAACCATGGCAACAATGAAAAATGTGAATTCAGTTAGCCTTTCTGGCATTTGTGGATCTTTCTATGAAAGCACTACAAATCATGGACTTAAAATGCACAATACATTTATCGTTTTGCAGCACTTCTTTCCTCCCATTTTAGTTGAGAATTCCAAGGCATAACCAAAGACCAGTGTACAGCACGGCTGAGAAAGAAGTGACACTTTCAGAATAGATAGAACTTTTCATGTAAAGAGCACTTCAGCTGGCTGGATGGACAGAAGCCAGAGCTAGGCACTGGAGGTTCAATCAGCACATCCGTTCGATGCTCCTCCCTGCATGACTTCAGAGCATTATAATGTTTCACTAGAAATCCAGAATTCAGTGAAAGCAGATAAAGTTTTTATGTATTTGAAATTGAAGTTTTCTAAGTGAAGGTTATTTTCTCTTTAGTACTTGCTCTGTTTGCTTAAGAGTTACAGATACATTGCTGGGAACAAGCTAATATCCAAAATAGGGATGTGCAGATAATGCAAAGTACCTCGTCTGCTGACCCTTCACAGGCACTTCCCCAGCCAGCTCTCAAGTGTCCGTAGGTGACTACTAAAGAGGATATTCTTAACATTCTCATCAGCACTTGAAACCTTGACTTATCTCCTAATCCCACCAGCAACACATTTCAACAGCCACTTACAAACACACAGCCACTACAGTGTGAATCATTTCCCAAAACATGTAGCTGTCTATTTCGGAGTCTGCTCTTCCCTTCCCTGTGCTCCTATTTCAAACAGCACCACTGCGCTCATTTGTTATCTGTGATAGCTACAAAGCTTTGTCAGAGCAACCTGCTCCTATCAGTAGGTTCTGCCAGCGTGGCCATGGAGCCTGCAGCTTCCCTCAGCTTCTCAAGTTGTAGTGTAAGGAGACAACCACCACTTTTTAAAACAGCAAGGCCAGATTAAACATGGTTATTGCAAAGTGATAAGTGTTCAGCACTTACTCCCCTCCACAGGGAAGGAGCTCCTAAAGGGACTTATGGATGGCAAAATGAGACAATTCTTTTTCTGAGCTTTACAGCTTTAAGTGTTTTAGCCTCCCTCCCTCCAGCGGAAATGATATAAATACCTAACTTGGAAGTCAGCTCCCAGAAAAGCTACTGCAGTCTGCTATTACATGCTTCTAACTCCTCTAGTACCAGCCAGCCAATCCATCAACTGTGCAAAAAATAGCCAGTTCCTTTTGACCATCTTCACCCAGAACGTACCAGCTACACAAACAGCAGCTCTTCAGGTGCCAGGACAGACCTACACTGCAGCTGAATGCTGCTGCAGCACTGATGCCATACCCTGCCAGCAACAGTATTTTACTCACAGCCATTCACCCAGGCTACTCTCATGGAGACAATAAATAGGGCTTCTGGTGCATTACCCAACTTGCTCAAAAAGCACTGCTTTGACACACATGCAGATCCTTACAGGGAAAAAAGGTGGGCTTGGTCAATTATGGGCACTCTTTTTGGAGGAGCTAGAGGGTCGATTTGAGCGGATTTACATAAAAGCTGCCTGAGACTATGGATTTTTTTTAATAATCAAAATACTGAGATCAAGCAAACTCCGTACTTGTTCCGCTAGAGATAAGTGTGCAATGATCCCAGATGGCAAAGCCCCTGGGGTTATTCACACTCCTCTCCTCCCAGACCAACTCTCACAGTGGGCAGGACAACAGGCAGACTCATTTCTGGAGAGAGTGGGTGGGGAGGCAGCAGCCCAGCAAAGGGATCCATTTTTACTAACAGTGCTGGGTATGTTGAGGCTGCAGAAATGCATGGCACAGGCTCCTTCTCTTCTCTCACTGCCTGGTGCCAGCCCTTGCACTACAATACTCAGCCATGAAGTGGTGCAGCTAGGAGTAACAGGGCAGTGTGGGATGGCAGGAGTAGGGTGGCAGGCACTTGTATTCCAGAGCCACTGCATCACAGAACTGCATTCAAACAAAACTTCATTTCTACCTCCTTACATAACATGCTAGCACATACACATTGAAGAACTGTGTGCATTTCTGCTTCACTTCAAGTGTTAAAAATATTAAATAACATCTAATGCCTTACATAATCATATTCAGATTATATAGATATGCAGCATAGTCACATAATGGTGTTAAATGTCTTAATCTAAGCAGAGGCCCTTGAAGCATGCAAAGGCAAACAATTTCTGCTAGTGAACTTTTGAACTTCAGTTGAAGACTACGTGTCTGCTATGAAGAGTGACAAATTTATGACAGCATCACCAGCAACCCAGCAGGTTTCCTTTCATTGGCCATACAAGGAGAAAAATATATAGGAGAGAAATCGTCTTCATAATCTTAATGAACAAAATCATAAATTCACATCTGTGAGCTTAGTGGCTAACTAGAAGTCACTTCTAACTAGTTATTCAGGGCAAGACACAGAAATAACTTTTGCCCTAGGCTGTAAAGGGTACAGTTATAAATAAGGACAGATGTCCAAAGCTGTAGTTTATGCAGAAAGGACTCTGTCCATCACTATTGGGGAACTAAATTCTAGCATAACCATCAATTTCTCTCCTCGCTTTGGAGTCTTGTAAACAAACTTTATTTAAACAAAAAAAAAAAAGCACCTCATTAAAAAAAATATCATAAATTCTCTGTACTACTCAGTACTCCATATCCACTCTTAAGATTGAGCTAAGGCAAGTACTGTGGTGTTAGTGTGACATCCTAAATACTGTGAAATTTGAAGCTGGATTCTCTTTCTTAATCAAGATAGAAACAGAGTCACTGCACTGCAGCTGAACAAGAAAGTCTAGAAATGGCTGTTTTCATGACTTCTGGCTTATAACAGTTAAAGAAAACCAATCAGACTAAAACCCATGCCAAGCATTTACACATGTACTACATGCATACTCACACACGTACTCAGTTCTATGCCACTGACTCACTGTGATCAGCTCAATCAGATATTCCAGTGTTAACTACAACAGCAACCTTTGGCAGGGCAGAGACCTTCCTTCTCTCCTGTGGAACTAAGGCTGTGCAGGTAATGACTTAAACCCGCAAACAGGTCATTTTTTTTGTATGTTGCTTACGGAACATGAAAGATTATTAGAAAAAAAACCAAAAACATACCTTAAAAAGCGTCACAGTAATTTCAACATTTTCAGGAACAGGCCATACCACCACCCCACGGTATGGGTTTTTGATTCCAGGCTGCCAGCTATGAGCCTAAAGAAAGAAAAGAAACAGTTGCCTTAAAACCACTATAAGAGTGTGGACCTGACTCTCACTGGGCCCAGCAGCACAGGCAGATGTAACAAGTCACTGACTCCAAAAGGCTGCTTTCTTAAATGCATGGCTTCATGTAACGCTGTAAAGGACATCATTAAGAATGGGAGTAAGGAAACCCAGACCACTAGTAGTAAGAGTTATTTCAGTGAACACAGGTTGTTCACACAAGGTCCTGAGCTCAGGCTTTTAAGTACGCAGCAGAGAGTGGGACACTCAGAGCCCTGCAAAAATCAAGGCTGTAAGGACAGAGCTTCTGTAACAAGTTGAGCTTTAGTTTGGTCTTATTTAGACAAGGAAATGTTTTATTTTAAAAAAATATGGTAAGTGTAGTACACAGTATGGACACAGACATCTTTATACTCGATAGAGCAAAAAAAAAAACACAAAACGAGTATATAATGCAGATTAAATGCTACTACAACAATGAAATCCTTAAGAATTAGTAGGCTGAGGTACATACACCTAGAAATTATAATTTAAAAACACAGCAAAATAGCCTGAGAAGTACTGAAATTTTAACAGCTAGTCCTGAAAAATGCCAACTGTGAGTACTTCTGTTTCAGAGTAAGCACGCTTTTTTCCAAGCTTAACTTCACCCATTTTGTGATGCCGTAGGACAGATGAAGGAGGGATGCCAATGCACAAGTGACTGCTGAGCAGCAAGGGTGTTATTAGAAATCCATCGACGTTTCATCAGGAAAGAATGAACAATCTCACTAAGGTTATCTGAAGCCAATTAACTAGGCTTCTTTTCTTTTTTTTTTTTTTCCTTGAAGCTCTACAGCATCACTGCTCATTACAGTTTTATTCTCCCATCACTCGGATCCTCAGATTAAAACTCCCTATTTGCTGTAGTAATAAGACTAGTAGGGCTTGCCTCCCAGGTACCCTAAGGCTTAAACACGAGTTTGCTACACCAAGGTGTGAAACAATCCTATCCAGCAACCGAGAGGAAGCACCTCTCCTCTGTGTCCTCTCGGTGCCAGGTTCGTGCCTGGCAGCTCCATGGAGTGTGCCTGCTGCCCAGGAGCTCTGGGAGCTCCCTGCACCAGCACACCTCAGCAGCCTCTCCTAACACCCAGCCTGCACTAAGCTGAGGTCTGCAGATGAGCTGTAGGTGACAGCAACTGCTGAGGCAGCAGGGGCAGGAGACGCAGAATGGATGGATGGATGGATGGATGGATGGATGGATGGATGGATGGATGGAAGCAGAGGTGGAAGAGCTGGGAAGAGCCACGAAGCTGAAGAATGGGGAAGCTGTGGGCACAATGCAGCCTAAGCAGCCACCAGAGAAAGGAGCCCTGTCTGCCTCCGCAGCCATACATGCACTGTACACACACACTGACATTCAAAGATCTTTGTTTTCTTGCTGAACGCCACCAACTCCTTTGTGATTTTATCAGAGATTTTTGCCATCTTTGTTTTTTTGTTAAATCTCCAGCTCTCAAAGATGTCAAATTAGATAGGAAATTTCAGCAAGTTTCCATGTTTTATGCTTGCAGAATCCAATTAAGTATAGTGTGACCAGGGACACCTGAAGAAGGGAGGGGAAAAAAACAGCAATTTGAGAGAATCCAATTTCTACAATTTTTACTCCATGAATTTCAACGTAATCTCATTATTCTTAGGCAGGACTGGATGAACTTTTGAGCAGCTGAGCAAACAACACTGTTCATAGCCTTACTCTGAGGGTTTATTTAATGCTAAAAAGATGCACAGTGAGCAGCAGAACACACTGCAGTAGCTGCCATCCCCACAGCAGCAGTCCCACCCCACTCCCTGTCCCTTCCAGCTCCCAGCACCACTCCCCTTTGCCTGACGGGGACCAGCAGCATGCAAAGGGCTGCAACCAGAGTTGAATGTGTGCTCACCTGCAGTCAGGCTGTCCTCGGGTGCCATCTTGTAAATGGGCAACATTTGGACCAAAATGGACCAAAACAAGCAGCTTTTCCTCTACCGGGGGGATTCCATCCTCTTTCCAGACACCACTTTTTACAAAACTGATGGCACCTCTGGAACCAACACCTTTCTGACAGTTTTGGCTGACACTGACACATGCCAAACCCCTGCTGTCTGAGGCCCAGACACTGACAGCCTGCTCAGCCAAGGATCACCTTTACAAAATGAACTGGCGGATGAGCACTCACCGGTGCAGGCAAAGCCTCAGTTCAAGAACTTATCAGCACTGCCTCCTACCAGAAGAGTTGGTGACAGGCAACAAGCACACAAACACACACACGGCAATCCATGATTTTCTGTCACTGTGACAGGCACATCACCGGAAGCGGCAAGCAGGAGACAAGTCCTAGCTAATGAGCTTTTAAAGCAAAGCCGTGACTAAATCCTCTGTTAACATTGAAAAAGAAGCACTGTATGTATCAAACAAACAGCCTGACAAAAAGGCAACATTGAAACTACATCTGGGTTGTTGGGAAGGGGAAAGGGAAAACAAAGGGGGGAAAACACAGGGGAAGTGCTAACAGCTCAACGATAATTAAAAATTAACATGGTGAGCGTTATTCTAATGCAGTTTTTCTCCTGTTGGGGACCTCCACATTGCAGTCTCTTGAAATTGCATCTGATTTGTTCTACCACCATTTTAACAACCCCCCCCGCTATCCCCCCACTCCCCCCAACTTTGGTACATGAGCTGGATGAGGCCACCTGCCCGGAGCAGACCTGTCAATGCTTCCAGCCCTGTTCTGAGAGACAGCTTCTGGCAGGGCTCAGCAAAGGCTCAACACTCCTCTGCAGCTCTCCCAGTCCGTTCCTACCTCCTGCTCCACTCCTCACCGGGCTGCACGGGCAGGCAGACTTCTCCCTCATCTCCTACTCATCCTCACTCCCATTCCCTCTCATCCCATCCCTGCAGCAGGGAGGCAGAAGTGGCCTGACACACACAGGTGCCTCGAGCGCAGCCCTCCCCTACAGCAGCTCCCAAACCTGAAGGGTGAGAGTCAAGGCTCACAGCAGAAATGCTATGTTCAATTTCCAGGAGAAAAACAACTACTCCTTTTTTCTGCCAGGGAAAACAAGAGGAAAAGACATAGTGTGAGGGCTAGTTTAAATAAGGAAACAGGAGCTACAGGAGGGGTTGCTGAAATGCCCTATAAATAGACTTGGACTGTGACTGATCGTCCGGCCTACTGCATCGCTTGGCACAAAGCAGAGGCCTGCTGAGGAGTAAAGCTGCTTAAGGCAGCACCTGGAGGTGATCCTACAGACTTCCACAGGCACTTCAGGCTACCCAGTTCTTTCTCCAGTTTTTTTTTCTCTGAAATGATGACAGTCACAATCTGGACAGCTTACTTTTCTATCTACACATCTGTGATGCTGGGAATGTCTCAACTGTTCTGCTCTGGTTGAACTGGGAAGATAAATGAGACACCTCTGCGGTTTGGGTCTCTGGTTCCAGCAAGAAGAGGAGAACCTTTAAAGAGAGACTGAATTGAGCAGCTTTCAGGGCCAGATGATGAAAACGTCCAGTGTTCCTCTAACACACCTTCCATTCATCAGCACACACCTGTTACAAATGTTATTATGCATCCCTGTATTACTGCTAAAAAGCTGCAGAACAACTGCCAAGCTCAGAAAATGAGCAACAACTAGTCTGTAGAAAACAAGTTTGCAAGCACCAGGCTAGCTGTTCAAGCTTCATGTGACTCATACACATTCATGATACATTCACTGAATACATGATTCATGCTCTCTTTCCCCAGACCTTGCCTTATTCGCTACCCAGGACAGAGGATGCTCAGTTAAGGAGCAGAGCTTTCATCTCCCCTTCACATAGTTTCAGGCCTCATCTCTATATAAAACTGAATGCAGAGTTATTTTTCCTCATGTTTTTCTGGAACATCCATCCTTTTTAGCCACTGCACCTCCAAACATCACCAAATTTTAACTTTGTGGGGTCCCTGGAGAACAGGAGGGTATTTTAGTCTCCAATGTACATGCAGAGGAAAACTGCCAGTTCCCACTGATTTTGCACATTCTTAAATCAGCTAGGACCATACTTCATAACGATTAAGCATGAAACTATCTTTTCTTTTGTTTTCCACCTCACAGACTTCTTCCACTTCAGCTGCACCTATGGCTGCTCAACACTGCTGCAAGTCAGTCGCTATGCCCTAGACAACCAGTAAAGGGAAAAGTACAGCAAATCTAGCTTTAACATTTTGCCTAGCCTCAGCCAAAACTTTGTAGATGATGATATTGATGTGACAAAACCGAATTCCTCAAGGCAGTGTTTTATCACATAATAGTGAGGCAGCCTTTTCTGTTTGTTTCCTACACCTCCAACAAACACCCCCAACTTCCTTACCAAACAAGCAGTTTCACTCACTGCTCAATCACTGTGCTCTCTCTAACCATTCTCAGCCTAATGAGGAGGCAGTGCTGTAGATTTGCAGTTGCCTTATTAAAGGATACATCACATGCCTAAAACACTACGTGCCAACTATAAGAGTGACTCATGCTAACTGAGTGCTTGTATTCGCAACCCTACACGACTCCCCTAATTTACTAGTAAACCCACAGGCTCAGGAGTGCCATTACCGAACTGCACTGGTTGCAGGCAGTCATCAGCATTCTGGAGCCACAAAGTGCCTTTATAACACCAGTCAGTGAAAGAGCTCAGAGTAAGGGCTGGCACTTGGTAATGATGGAGCCAGGAAAGGCAACAGATTGTCAAGGACAGCAAAACAGGTGGTTCCACTGCTGCTTTATTGATGGCACATCCTCAGATAGCTGGGTGGGCAGTTCTGGCAGACAAGGGATCCTTTCTACTCCCTACATATAGACCCCTTTTACTCCCTGTCCCTCCGCTTCTCTTGGCTCTGCTCTTACTGTTTAAGTCCCTTCCCTGTTCACAGCATTGTTCCTTCTCCTCTACATGAATAGCTTTTGAGAAACCTGCAGCAGAAGTGCTGAAATCACAGGAAAGGCACCTTCTCTCCACTTTGATCAAAAAGTATCTTTGAAGAATAATTCTGCAGGCTCTCAAGAAGCAAGTGCAAATTTCATTCTTCAGAAGTGTGTAATAGAAGCATAAGTCTGTATGTGTTCACAGGAATTGCAGAAAGTACCTCCTCGACATCACAGAAACAACTCTTTTCAAATTGAAATTTCCTAGTTCAAAGCCTGGAAATTCAAGAGCATCTCAATAAAGTAAAGGTAAAATATTTACAACACATTTTTCCTTGTTCTACACCAGAACAAAGACATTCCTTCCTTCAGAATCCAGCAAAGGCCCACTAAGATGATGAAGGCACAAGAACAACCCTTGGAAGAGTAGAGATGTGGCAGTCCCAGCTCAGCCTACAAAAGGGGAGGCTCAAGGGGATCTCATCAATATGCACTTGAAATCCCTGAAGCAAGGCTGTGAAGAAGGCAGAGCCAGGCTCCGTTCAGTGGCGTCCAGTGAGAGGACAAAAACACACTCTGGACCACAGCAGGCTCCCCCTGACCACCAGGTAGCACTTTTGTGCTGTGCAGGTGATGGAGCACTGGCACAGGGACCCAAAGATGGTGGGGTGTCATCTTCGGAGATCTTCAGCAGCCACCTGGACACGGCCCTGTGCACCCTGCTCCAGGTGGCCCTACTATTGGAAAAGGTGACCTGCAAAAGTGCCTTCTAACCTTGAGCATTCTCCAAGTCTGTGACTGATCTGTTACAAGTATCCTTCATTATCTCTAGCTAGACCAAAAGGTCATAAAAGAAGTCTTCACAGCATCTTTACAGTAAAACCTCATTTCTTTCCTCCTCCTTCTCTAAGAAGCTTAAAAACAGAACATTATTAATGCTTGGTACGCTTTGAGCCCAAAGTCTGTCAAAAACAAAGTAAGAGGAAATACTCATTTGATTTGCTTCCAATAAGGTAATTAGATGAAATAAATGCATCAAATAAAGTATTTTACTGGCAGGATGACCAAGAGATCAAGAACATTTATTGATCTGCAGTCTTGGACACAAGCAGCTCAGACTGTATCAACTACCTAAGCTTTAGAATTAACTCTACCCTCTGTTAAGGCCTCAGTGCCACTCAACCTATTTTAAAGTACCTTTGTGGGCTATTACTAGGCAGGAACTAATGAGTTGGAGAAAGATTCCAAGTCCCAGGTGAAGAAGTGCATCTGCTTGTGATTAGGAAGAAAATGGACACATGCAAAAGGACATAAATATTTTTCGCAATTTTTTGGAGCCTACACTGTCATGTCTGTAACAGCACAGGCAAAAACCCACCCTCTTACGAAGCCCCACTGGATCTTGTTAGACCTTCTGTTTCTGAACATCCCCAAATCTCAGCAAACCAAGTTCATGGACAAATATCCTGCTTTTCACTGAGCTTCTCAGCATTACAATGCTTGTGTAAATACTAAATTTTCTGTTCCACATTACCTTTTCTCTCTCTGTACTATAGAAACCAAGGGAAACAAGCAGAAAAGCCACAATGGACATCTACATCAGAAGTCACTACCTAGATATACATCATGCTGTTATTTCAGTGTAACCTGAGCTGTTTTATCCTTCAGCGAAAGGCAGACAGTCTGACCAGCTTTGCTCAAGAACAAGAACAGCTACCTTGGAAAAGGCATCAGACTAAGTTCACACCTTTGTGTTTACTCACCATGTAATACCTTTGGGTTGTCATACTCTAATACAGAAGTTAAGGTGCATGCACTGGAATAGGCGTTTGGTCATACAATCATTTTCAGTCAGTAATATGGCTTCAGAAAACAAACCTTAAAATAGTTTAGACTTCTGGTTAAAAGACAAAACATAGCAAAAAAACATGACAACCAGAAAAAGAAAGAATGAAATGTCTCTTAAGTAGGGTGGGAAACCATATATCTTGTTTTCTAAACATTTAGATTCTTCAGTGAATATTTCAAGGTACATTCTGTGTTACAGGTGTCCTCTCTTCACTGTCTGAGAGTTCTTGGGAATATCACTGAGTTACGCACATATGAGCTTCAACAATCTCTGTTTAACAGAAATACTAAGCAATTGTTCCCAAACTTCCCCTTCTGGACAAGATCAGATGCCACAGGCCTGACCAGGGTAAGAGGCAATAGCTATGGGCAGAGTGGAGGGAGCAGACCAGCACACAGCCCTTCTTTCTCCTGCAGCCTGCCCGGGGTTAGGACTCATCATTCCTCCAGCACATTCAAGCTTACCCCCTCTTGCTTAGCAATATTTGGGCAGATGGAGGACAGCCCTGCTCCAGAGGACACAAGTTGACAAAATAAGTCCTCCAACATGAATAATGTTCAAAAACCTTTGCTTGCTTGCCATTTACACGGAATAGGTTCCCCACCTTCCAGTGCACCACAACAACTGACAGCTAGGATTAACAGACAATTTTACTCCCATTAGTTGATAATATAATACCACACAAGACATGGCCATATTAGACACTGCGGAGGTTTAGAAATCTCTGCTGTTTGCTTCAGTCAAAGTGCAAGTGTAGGATATTTGTTTTTAGCTTAATTTTCTACAGAAATAGAGCCACAAAAACAGACCATCCATCTCATCTTCCCCTTCTCCCCAGGCCCAAAGGAGACTCCAGGCAGGATATCTGCATCTCACTACCAAAGTAGTCAAATACAGCAGGCTACACAAACTAAGCACCCTTCAACAGAGACAGTACACTACACTTTCACATTCATTACTGCAGGAAGAAAACTAAGGTGAAGTTCAAAGACGTGAGAGCTACTCTGCTTGTAAGATGTTATACACACAAAGAACAGCTCAGTGCAAGACAAATTTCACATCATTAGCGATAAACACAAATTCATAGACTTCCTCACAGTGTTTGTAGGAATTCAATGTTAAAATTTAATTCAAAGTTACCATATAAGGCTGAAAGAGCCTGCTCGTATTCTTTTTGACTTGCAGTACTTTCTATTTGTAAAACAGTCTCTTATTCACATTTTAGCTCTTGCAGAGCTGTCAAATTCTTCGTATTTTTTAATTATCTTAAAGACACTTTCAGTAGTGAAACAATCTCCTTTTTAATTTGGTCTAGCAATTAATAACTGAAATTGAACTGATGATGCACTCATGCTAAACAAATAACTCAAGCAGAAATCAGAGTTAAGTGTTTCCATAAATCAGTGCTGACATCAACAGCAGCTTATACTGAACTTTACAGCCATACTCAGAAGAAAATGGAATTATTCCACATTCATTCTGCCCTCCCCACACTCAAGAGACAAGTCCCTCAAACAGCTGACCGCTTGCCACCAGAGTGGGGACATACTGAGTAATCAACTAACCTTAGAGGATTTTCTTCGGCTTCTTCTTGTCCAAACCACCACTAGTTTATCTGGCTGCCTGTTGAGGAAAAGGAAATACAGCTTAAATTACAACAAAATCAATATGAAAACAGTTCTTATTAAAGCTCTTGCAATACATAATGTATCCTCTAAGAATGTCATTATCTCTTAAAAATAGCTCCTCTAAAAGCACTCTTAGAATCGATGATTTAGCAGGAAAATTAACATTGTATTTACAGAAACAGACTGTCCTCCAGGCAGCACGCTCATGCTCCATCCTTCTGCTTTCCTTGCCTGCAGGCATCTCTCCACAGGGCAGGGAACATGACACAGCCCACAGTTCACTTCTGCAAATCTAGTCTCTTTATAGACACCTCAGAAACAATCCAGTACTCAAAATACGTATCAGTGCAAACTCTATCTTGAATTCCTAAGTGGATAGATTGAAAAGGCTCTGCTAAGTAGCAATGCAAACATTTCATTTTTTTCATCCCCAAAGGATATTTTTCCTACTTGAATACCTCAGACATCAAGAGAAAGAAGTGCTGCATCATTCCTTGAAATCAGCTTGGATGACCGCAGATGGATAAACCAGAGCTTCCTCAACTTCAGCTCCAAATGACAAGCTTGCTGAAGCCCAGCATGGCCCTCCAAGCCACTGTTTTATCTTGTACTTGCAGTGAACAGGGATGGAAACTCAATAAAGGGCAATTCCAGTACACACAGTTTTCTCTTTAAACTTAATAGTTAGTTCTTGGTTAATAGTTAGAGCCATATTAGTTCTTCCTTATTAGTCCTACAATTGTCCCCAAGTGATTTTTGACATGGACCTAACTTCCAGCCTTATTTTTATTCTTTTGACCCATGATTCGCTTACCGCACTTCTGGTCTCACTTGCAGACCCATGACCCCTCTTCCGGAGGCTCCTGACCCTCTGCTCCTCGTTGTTTCCTGCCTGATGACACAACTTCCATCAGCAGGCCTGTCCCTGCCAGCAATTTCCAAAAGAGTTCATATCTCCGTGTAAAAGTGCCTGAGCTGGGACTCCACTTACTACTATGATTTTTGAGACACTGTGCTGTAATAATTCTGCATCTCTAAAGCCAACAACAAAGTCTGTTTTCTGTCAAAAAAAATCACTGTTAGGTGAGGGAAATACATGTTAGAGAAAAAGTGAAGATTTAATGAGTGCTTTGAGCATATCATAAGATGAATCTAAATAACATCCACACAAGTGCTCAGAGCGGCAGGGAGACTCCATAACCCACTCTTTTAATGAACAGCTAACTGCTTTAACAGGCTGAGAGCTCATCTGAAGCTCTGCTGAAGTGCTGGCTACCATATTACATACTTTCCCACTGAGCTGTTCATCACTTCTACAGGCTGCAATAGAGCTAACAGATCACTTACAGTTTACATTTAAATACCATCAGAACTAAAGTTATCCTGAAAAAAAAAAAATACAGATAAAGGCCAGGTTCTGCGTGTGACATGAGGACTCTGGATCCTATTTGCTATTCTTATGACCTTCTTAAACAGCTCTCTTCACTTCAAGTCTCAGAGAAACGTACAGTGAAATAATCTACTCCATTTTATATTCTATAATTTCACTCTTACAGCTTCTTTAGGACTGCTTGTTGGCTCTGCTTGCAGCTCCTGCCATAAAATGCTGCTTGGCAATGAGCTCAAGCTTACACTTTGACAGCTGCCCACTCACCTGGTGCGTCTGGCATGTTAGGTTCTCACCTGCTTGCATGCAACCCCAGCAGCTGTACTTGCAGAAAAAGAAATACCCCCAAGCAATTGCCTTTGAGCAAAGCCACCCAAGTTCCAGTCTATGACCAGCTTTTTTTTCTGGAGTTGCTTCACTTTGCTCTTTAAAGCTGACTTATTCTCACTTAAGGAATTAGTCTATGAAGCAAATTTATCTTTACCTTGACTTGCTCAACCCTGAGCTGACCTCTGAGCACAAAATAACATCAAAAGCAATAGGAGGCAGAAAAACAAGCAAACAAACAAAACCCTGCATTTCTGCTTCGCCAGTGGTTGTTGCAGGGATGACCCTTGCTGTAAACGTGACACTGTGTGCCAGCAGTCACCTAAAGGCCAACCTGAGCAGGAAAGGCCCAGACAACAAGCAGAAGCCCCCATCTCTCCCTCTTGTCTGAAGGGAGACAGGGCTCAGCAGTCTGTCCCCCTCCCTGTTCCCTCACAGCACAGCACCAGCACACTCAGGCATATGTCAGCACCAGCTACCACTCACACACAAGGGACAGACATTCTTGATGCAGTCTTTCCATATTCTCAGGATCCACTAACAGACTTTCAAAAGCAAGCTTCAAAAACAAGCTTTCAGCAGAACACTTGCAGGTAGAATTAACTTCCCAATTTAGCAGGAAAACAAACAAACAAACAAACATAATAGCCCATGACAGCCAGCTATGAGCTGCTCTAGCTTACAAGCACAGAAAGAAGGTAAGAACTGAGTAATGGAGAAAAGCTGCCCAACCATTTGACATCATTCACCTGCCCCGCAGCAAGCACCTAACACAGGCAAGGTTTGGTCTGGAGGACAGTCAGAGGGATAAGGAAGAAGGGCTGAGCCAAAGCTACCTGAGCAGCTTCTCAAGGTCTAAAAAAAAACCAAAAAACAAAGGCAAAGGGTTGTTTCATACAAGCCCTGTAGAAGAGTGGCATAGGCCACAAAAGCAGAGACATTTCTGCTCCTGAGAGGCTCTGCCATTGGTACAGGCACCAGCTCACTGGGGAGCTTCTGCCAACGTCTGATTCTGCAGGCAGGCAGCAACCAGCAGACACACAGCCTCCAGAGACCCTGGGACTGAAACTGAGGATGCTACCTATGCCCTGTCCTTTCCTGCAGCTCCAGCTCAGATAACGGCAAGCCCCTTCTCCTCTACCTGGTTTTATCCTGTACATCCTGGCATCACAAGTGATCTTTCTGCCAACATCACTGGATCACCTTCTAACACCGGAACATGCCACAGGAAAAGTGATGCTGTGCTATGGATTCAGAGGTGCCCACATATGCAGCTGAAGGCCAGACAGGAGATGACCCAAAAATAAGCACAGAGATCCAGGCTGCAGTGTAAAGAGAGGAGAGCAAGAGCAGCAGTACAGGAACATGACAATTCAAGGCAGGACTGATGCACACCTGTACTCCTGCAGCACCAACACTTTCACTGTGGGTCCTCTCGAATAGACACATGGCTACGCCAAATGCCTCAAAAAGAAAAAATAAAAATAGAAATGAAGAGGCCATACGTAGACACAGCACTCCTATTCTGCTGAAGAACTTAAGAAGCATTAAACAATTGTCAAGTGTTGACAAGTGCCAGTGCAGGAATCTGAAACAGCCAGGATATAAGACAACCAGAGATAGGCAGTAAAACATTGGCAGCCCTCTCCTACTAAACGGGCACATGCGCCAGGCTGGTAACAGACCTTACATTGTACCTAATTCTTTCAGATCATGTCAAACTGTGCCATGGCTCTGCTTTACATAGACCATCAGAGCCAGCTGGAGCCACAATGCAGCTCTCAGGTGGGAGCTGTTGCATACACATAGTTGACACCTGGACTGGATTTACATCCCAATTCTGAAGGACTCCTTCTGCCAGGAATACAAAATATATATATATACGCTAACATGAAAAAGCAAGCTAGAGACTCCATGCACATGGAGAAGATGGAGCCATGCTGATAGGAGAGCAGCAGCACCCCACGCTCCCCGAGGCTTTTTCTGCTGTATATTTATTTTGTTAAGTACTGAGCATGCTGCTCCTTCAGCTCAAAGTATTTGAGAAATCCGCATCCAGAGGTATTTGCCAAAATAAGACGAGGAAAGTAATCACAATATGGAGTCAGAAAAATTGGCAAAAAGGAATAGGGAGGGGAGGAAGGAATAGAAAATACCCAAAGGATGAGCTTCCCTGTTGAGCACATCACATGCTTAAACAAAATAAACAGTCATTTTTCTTAAGGGGTTTTCTTCAAGAAAGTCACAAATCCAACCATTTAAAAATATCTTCATGGAATTGCTCTACAAAAGAAACCATGAATGACGTTCTCTTTCAGAATCTGTTCACTGCTCTTCTACGTCAATACACGCACAATAGAAAAAGCCCGGCTCATACCTTAACCAGGAAATTTGCGCTGAAGGTTACCAGCGACACCTCAGTGCTAGCAAATGGCCAAAAACAAATAATTCCGTTTGCTCATTTAAAGCAGTTCAGTAATATTTGATTCTGCAGACGTCTCCCCGCCCGCACATCATAAACCTGGGCTGCTCATTAACCACCAGTACAAGCAAATAACGCTCCCCCCAAAGGGGGTTGAAGAGCAGATTCAATATTTTATTTGTAAGTGTACCTTGTAAACTCAGAAATTGTTCCAAAAACAAAACCCACTATGTTGCAAGCTGAACAAATACCAACAGTCAGCTATAGAAAATGAAATTTATATCCTGTGCTGCACAAGCAACATTTTTTCTTTCCTCCAAGCCCATTGGCTTTAAGATAGTCCTTTACTGAGCTCCAGCAAGGTCAGGGCACTTAAGGTAGCGAGTAACACATCGCTAACTCTAAGATGGTGTTGGCCTGGGGCAAAAAATGGAGTTTTAGCTGAACCACTGCACCTTGCTGCTGCTCTGCATCTCACCCCACGCTGGTGCTGGGAGGCAGCAGGGGAACTGGTGAAAGCGGTGTGCAGATGGGCAGTGGGCACTGCTGCGGCCAAAGGCACAGAGCTGTGGGCAGGGAGCGAAGCAGCCAGCAGGGACACGAGTGCAGTACTTACACAACCTACTGTTAGCTTGTACTGGCTCTCGTCACTTTTTTGTGTGATTCACAACAAGAAACTACTCCCACAGGCAGGATACTTATGGTAATATTTACTGTATTATCTACAAGCGATAAGTGAAAGTTACTCAGCAAAACAACAAAGAATATTATGATCTCAAAGTATGTGGCTCAGGAAAAAGCCCTACAAACCGAGTAAATAAAAGGAGATTAAAAACAACAGATTAACGAAACATCTATGATTTAGAAGCACACCTGCTTTTCCTGTCAGGTGGAAGCTACAATTCTGGTATCTTCAAGTCTCCCATTAGAACAACTGAGAAAAAAAAAAAAGAAACTCTCAAACTAGACTTCTCCATATCCACAATTATTTAACAAACTACTAAATAAATTCCACAGACTGGAAAGAACTATGTCGTCTGAGCCTCACCTTATATGCTGTAAATGTTACTGACTGAAATGGAGGCTGAGCAAGAATCAAGGTCTTCTGGGACTCAGTTTGACCATTACAGGAAATATTTGGCATGGTATTTTGATTACAGAACTCTCCAAATATCATTTGCGAGAGAAGGACATAAAAGGTATTAGTCTGCTGTTAGCTCTTGTTTTGTAAGTTTGTTTTCAGCAGAAACAGATAACATTGGCCAGGAAAGATGCATATTTTTCCACCAAGCCTACAATTTGATTTTGATAGCAGAAAACTACCGAAGACTTACGCTTAGCATCTGTGGTTGGAAAGAATCACAAACGCACTGAACCTGAGTTACAGCAGCTGAAGCCGATGGCGTGACCAACTACTAACAGCCCTTTGGTTAGACGGCAGTAAATGCATACAAATGTTTGTTTGTAACAAGGTACCATTACATTTAACAGCACTCAGCCCTCCTTAAATGCTTGTATCGCCCAAAGTACATTTCCGATGTACACAGACACACACACAGCCTGTGCTGTGGCATCCAGTTACCTGTGCTGGGTTTTGCTCTCGGGGTGGAGGGAGATAGTTTTTCTCTTACCATGTTTGATTAGAACTGCATTAATTACTACAAGCTGCTAGATTACTCTTGTGAAGCAAGCATAAAAGAGTATAATTAACAAGAGAAGCAGCAGCGTTGGCACAATAGCATGCAGACGCACCTATTGAAGAATAAAAATACTTGAGGACTGAAGGCAAAGTACTTCTGAAGTTAAAGTACTTCTGATAAGATTTGTATTTTTTTTTAACCTTTATCCCCTCTGCATTGCACACACCAGCACAACGTGTGAGGCTTTCATTAGAACCCAGTCCTCCCCCCCAACCAGCACCGTTCTCTACCTGTTGGAATGCTATCAAGGCTCTTTAATGGCCTCTAAAAAATAAATGCCATCAGTTCTGCACTGTCATTAATTTGGGATGAATGTTACTTTTTCCTCATCTTACAGTTAATTAATTTGGAAATACCTCTTTGCAGTGCAGCCTTCTGCACTGGGTTCTATACCATGCTGTGTTACCATTAGACAAGGAACTCAAGCAATAGCCCACTGTGAGCTTTATATTAAGCTTCTTCCTTCAGAATTTCCTGTTGGTCACAATCAATGAAATTCCACAGCTCTGGCAAGTCCAGCCGAGTCACCACCGCTGTTTAAATCAGACCTAGAGCTGCTGGGAAGAATGATGTCACGCGTTGACAAGTTTGCCAAATTAGCCATGTTGCTGAGTGAAGGTACAGCACTGACTGAAACAGTCATAAAGTTGAGAAGAACATACAGATGGCACACAGATAAAGCCCACCTCAGCTATTTCTAGGATGAAGCACATTGCAAGATGAAGCTCTGCATTTCAGGATAGGGTCTGGAGTTTTCTTTGCTAGTCCCCCTTAACCGTCATAGATTCTGTCTGTATTCAGAACATCCCTGCCACTCAGGTGTCATTCAGCGTGATCACACAAGATGCCAAGAAGCATCCACCAGCAAAGTAAGCCCTGGGGATGACACACTTCCCCTGGAGCTGCTGTGGGAGGCCTGGGAGCACCCCCGGGCACAACCTCAGCAGTGCCATGCCAGCCTGCATCTGCAGCACCACTGCAGTCTCCCAACCCAGTGTAGAACTGCCTACACTTCAAGCTTCTGAAAGTAGGCAAAAGACTGCTCTTCCTTCACTGCCACCACCTGACAGTCATGGGGAGGCTGGGGAATTTCAAAAAAGCAGTCGTTTGGACAGGCACAGCAAGGGGACACTGGCTGAGATCCCTCTGCTGCTGCGTCTTCACTTCAGCACTTAACACAGCAGAACTCCTCCTCCATTTCTCCCCACCAGAGGCCTCTACATACTTTTTCAAGACACAAGCTGCTGAAAAACCTATTATTATTATTATTATTTTTAATACCTATGTAGCTAAACTGACCAACATCTACAAGACTTCTATATCTCAAAATAATGCTTTTTGTAAGAAGCTCTAGTCTGCCTTTGCTTGGTTAAAAAAGGAACAAAGTGAGACACTGTGATTATTTCAGAAGTGCAGTCAGAGCTACTGAATCTGCACAGTATCTATTTACATGGCTAAACAAGGAATGTGCAGCACGTAGGGCTGATGACTCAGTTTTCTTAAACCAAATACAAATGAAGCTTGCAGAACAAGCTGGATTAAACAAAGCCCAAGTTCCTCCGTTATTCAGAACACGTGACAAGGACTTCATTTTTCAAGGAGTTATCACAGCAAAGAATCTTGAGCAAAACAAACTCAACAGGACTACAGAGCAAAATCTCAAAGCTTTTTTCAAAAGAATTTCATACTGCAGAATACCCAGAGACTCTTTGGAAATTATTTCCTTTACTGCCCTGTCTGCTTTAGGCAGACACGTAGCCCAGCAGTCTTACACCACACACCCAACCATCCCAGAACCTAGGAATGCCTCCCAGCACCCTGTAACAAAGCCCACCCAAAGCTTGCTGGTGAAACCAGGCTCCCCAGCCACAACAAGGCCGAACATTACAGCACAGAGCTCTCAGCTCAGGCTCTGCACACAGCTTGCTGGGGCTCAGGCCAGCAGGGCTGTTCAGACACACCTTACGCATTCAAAACCAGTGTGTTGCTTTACAGTGCAAAGCTCACATGACTCAGATCTCTCAGGTGCCTGATCCCGCCGAGTGGCACACAGCGTGAGCAGGTTCTGCACAAACCGGCCCGTGTAGCCCGCCTGCTCCCGACCTGCGATGAACTCGCTGCTCTGCTTGCCTGCAGAGCTGGGGCCTGGCAGCTGCCAAGCCAACAAACACATGCTCATTTGGAGCCCAACACATTTTCACCTCAGACATAACAGCAGGTTTGGAAGCTGGATTAACGAGGTGAAGCACTGGAATCATCTCTCTGCCTTGAAAGCCAAGCACAGACCTTCGCGCAGCCTCACCACCCCACGCTCTGCTACACAGACACAAACGATCGATGTTGCCTGCCTCACTCTTTGTAAATAGCCGTGTTCACTGCAGTGTAAAACAATAAAATATAGATTAGTAACAGGAACCAGGGAAACACCATTTTAGCAAACTTAAGCTAGTAAACCAATTATTTTGAATCCAAGTTCCAGCTCCAGTTCTCGATCAGCACACTGCCCTCAGAGAACTTTCAGGCACTAAGCATCAGCCTTCCCCTCGGTTCTGATCCTGCTCCACCGCCCACCTACACCTCTTCACAAGCTAAAGACAGAACCTCCATGCAACAGCACGTGCATTGCTGAGCATACGCTAAGCTATTACATTTTATCCCTTCTGATTTCAAAGCATCACAAATATAAATGCTAGATGTGTCCTCGTAATAAGAGCACAACTACAGCGGAACTGTCTGACATCTGGTGCCCAAAATGCAACCCGACAAAAAATCAATGCACACGTTAAACGAGAGATTTCTGTACTAAAAAATACGCATGGGGCTTCAGATTGCATCACAAAACAGATACTCTGATTTTATTTTCCTGCCTTTATTTATTTAGGTTTTTTTGCAAGTAGCATTCAGACAGAAGGTATTTCTGGTTTTAACTCCGGAATCAACAGAGGAAAAAAAAAGGAAAGTATTTCTTCAATTCCCACAGCATGGAAGAAAAAGACATATATTTCACCAAAATCATACTGTGAGAAAATGGAACCGCTCACAATAGAATCTTCTTCCTCTGATTTCTCTACAGCAGTTTTAAGAGGGATTCTTCACAGCCTCCCATGAGCAGTTTCACAAAAGGATGACCTTTGTTGTTCGTACTGCTTAGGTGAGTTTCACCTTCACAAACTGCTACGAGAATGAAGGGTCTGCACCCTGCAGTCCGCACAACAACGTGCCATTCCAACAGCCTCGTCAGGACTCTGACAAAAGCTTCAGAAACATTTGCATTAGTGCCTCCATCTTCCTCCTCTCCTTGCAACCCATGGGCTCATCCAGAGGATGATGACAGCTCCATGTGCTCAAGTATGAATGTGTCTTTCGAAGCTCCTTTCTAAATGAACAACACCAGGGTCTTCTTACTTGTTTTGTTTTTTAAGGCTATGTTTTGGATACAAAGCAACTTCTGAATTTTGAAGACGCATAGAACCTGTGAACACTCCATACGTTCCTGAGAAGGTGGCAGGTGCAGAACGGCCCCAGCTTGCTGGGTCTGTCTAGAAGATAAAGTTCACATCACCTGCTTCAGCTCCACAGATGGTGGAACTATGATGCTCACACTGTCAACAGAGGAATACTCATACATACACACCTCTGAAGAAGAGTGTGTTGCAAGGCTGGGAGGTGCAATCCCAGTGTGGAGCAAGCCAGCAGGCAGCCCCACAGTGTGAGGTGTCCGGTCATGGGGCGGCGTGGGGAGTCTGTGCGACACAAGCTCCTGCTTGGCTGTCTGAACGATGACTTTATCAAATCCTCAATTACTCTGTATCTATTCTGAGCTCATGCACAATGAGCTCTCCAATTAAGGGCTCCTTGTCTGTCATCAGCCTCCTTTTGCAAATTAGTATCACAAAAAAAAAAAATGGGGGGAAGAAAATGTGGCCTGCTGTGCTGGCTCCTTTCCGTATCTCTACCAAGGAGCTCAGATTTCACAAATGTTGGCAGCTCTCAGCTACAGCCATGACAGACAGAACAAGAGCCCGCTCCCAGGGAAGGAGGTGCTGGAAGATGCAATCTCAAGCTGCTCTTCCAGCTCTGACCCTGGCATCGCCAGTGAAGTGGCCAATGGGCCTAAAGCCAGCTGCCCTCCGCACAGTCCTGTTCCTGGAGAGGAACTCACCTCCTCCTGTCTCTCCACACCAGAGGCACTGGCCAGACATGTCCAGATGCAGAACTGGAGGAGAAAAGCACTGCAGCCACTCACCAGCTGCTGAAGTCCTCAGCAGCAGCCACAGCTTCAAAACACCATGGAGAGATCTGGAGCCTTGCGATTAAACTGTGACTCCAAACAACATCTCATACCTGTGCGCTAAAACCCCCCAGAAGCTTCTAAACCTCATGTGTGCCAAGCTTAGCGACATCTTCAAAAGGCAAAACATGAGAATAAGCCAACATGATACATTTTGCGGCTGTAAATTACACGTGGATAGCGATCACAATTAAAGCTATGATTCCCTTGCATGTTAAAAAAAAAAAAAGCGTTAATTACGAGTTAAATTTTTGCATATTGTTTCAGAGGAGCAAGCGTAGGCCATCGGAAAGTGCCATAATCATTGTCCATGAGACACTCCATTTCATGTTGGTGGCCTCCCAAGAACTGCTCTGAGATGGCACAGCCAAAAGAAGTGGAGAAATTACTTGGTAAGTAGATACAGATAAAAAACTCTTGCAAAGACTACACATTTAGAACAACTCCTGCTCAATCTGTTTCATTAAGTTGTCACGTGGCTTCCAATCTGCCTCCTGAAACAGAAGTTCACACTTTGGATTACAGAAGCCCATCTCAAAAGCAACACCATTTATTTCTATTTATGCATCACCAGTTTCCTCATCTAGAATTGTACCTCCAACGTCTAAAAATCTGTCTGATTTTCAGGGTCTGAAACTGACTGAGCCCTCCAGAAGCCCAACCAGCCCTGCATCCATGCCCTGCTACAGCAGCAGTGCACTCCTTCACACTCGTCTTTCCAGTGTAGTGACCTACTACCAAGCCTCTCCCTTGAAAAGCACACACTTGGCTACTAGCATACAGCAGGAAGACATCCCTCAAGGCAACCAAGGTCCTGGTCCTTCATGCCTTCAGAAACTTCTGAGATATGAATTGTTAGAAACAAGCACTGCCCTTTCCTTGTGTTCTGACGGAGATGCAGTGACATCACTGGTACCAACTGCTCCCAGGCCCTACACCAAGGCCTCTGGTACCCATCATACACGAGGTTTGTGACTAGAGGCTGAGCCTGGTTGGCATACTGCCCACCACACTGACCTCTCCCTTCTTTCTGCACTGTCACAGCAGGCAGTATATACGTAGGAACCAAAAAAGCCCAAATCCAATGCCGAATTCTGTGCCAGCCTGATAGCTGCTCAGTAAGCTGATGGCTCTTTGCACCGGGCAGTTGTAACTTAACATCTACAGCCACAGAAGAGACTCCTGGATGCTGTCCAGGCTTTTTAAGTGGATTTGATGTCTTGCAGGCTGGATTCTAGTCTTGTACCATTAAATGAGGCAAAGGGATAAAGAGACAGAGCCCCTCTATCCCAAAGAGCACACGGCTTAAAAGATTAAATAATTTTGTCTCATCCCAGATTTCAATTTTATTCTAATTTAAAATTTTTTTATCTGTAAACACAAATGTGTCTGGTGTGAAAAGCTGTTCTCCTTGGAAGCAGAAATGTGAACAGAAAGGGAAGCTAGGTTGGTTCCTGGAACAAAACACTCTTAATCTCACAAAGTGCTGCGAGGCATCCACTCCAAGTAAGAAACAAAGCCTCTCACACTCACCCAGCAAAAGGCAAAAAACCTCTCAGCAGTGTGGGATGTGGCACTAAATGAGGACAAAAAGAAAGAAAAATTATAATTTAAACATTTTAGAAGGGTATCACAGTAAACGAATTGAAGACTAAGTTAAATTATTAAATCTCAAACTCGACTTCAGATGCATTTGCTTAATTAGGACCAAAGAAGCCTAGTGAATAAAGACTTTCTCTATAAACTAACCATCAGGGGAACAGGAATCAATTTCTGTAGCCCAGTAGTGCACACAGAGCACTGAGGGGGAAAAAAGTTATGTGCAGCGTCATCAACTCAGACAATAGCAATGTGTGGGCGCCCAAACCCCTTGGATTCTGCAAAATAAGATTTTCCACATATTTCAGCATACTTGATACAAAATGCACTTCTACATCTTTAAAAGAAGCAAGGCTTAAAAGCTGAAGCCTGCAAAATTCTAACATGTTTGGCTCTAGAGCACTCAGCTTGGATACTGGCCCTCACCAGGTTGGTACCGCAGACACAAGCGCAAGTCCCTGCTCCATCACAGGAGACCTTCCAGAGGGCAGGTAGGCCCACAGGGGAAGGTTCAGGAAGAGTAATGTTGCCTTGCCACCGCAGCAAAGAGCAAACCTCCTGACTGCGTGCACTCAAATCACAGGTCAGCTTTATTATGCACTACAAGTCAGCTCTCCTCAACTTCTCCAGTTTCTGAGCACAGATAAGACCTAACACAGAACACTTATCTAAGCTTGATCTGTTAATTTAACCTTGCCTCTTGGGCTCTGACAGATGTGCACAGGCCTTGCTAGCTCTTTGTTGTACTGCATCAATGTGATGGATACCGTAGGAGGTGCAGAAAAGAGCAAAAATGGCTTCTTCCTTCTTCTTCTTTTATTTGAAAAACAACCAGTGACTTATATAATATTTCTTATCTATTGCTTATACATTACTAAAGCTCTCGTGAGCTGCTCTTGGCCAATCGCCATAGTACACATACTGTCCACGTGTATCTGGGTCCGTCCAGGTGTTCCATAGCCGTAGGCAGCCAGCACCATCAGTCCCACCAGAGTTAGCCAATGGCATGCATCAGGGGGAGAGACCTATCACCGTAACAACCCGAGCCCCGCAGAAACGCATCTGGTAACAGGTCATTTATGTCAGGTTTTTGTTGTTGTTGTTTTGGGTTGGATTTTCTTGTTGATAGCACAGAACAGTGCTGTCTCGGTTCTGGAAACCAAAAAAAATGATTTCATCCTGTGCTCCCCTGACACCCAGGAACGACATTAAATGACACACTGAACCAAGGGCCAGTCCAGTTTTATTACTGTTGTGTGTATGTGTATATCTATGCACACACATGAACTAATTAGAGTAACATTCCTTAAGGTGTTTTGAGTTTCAAGATCTTAACCAACTTTTTTCTGCCAGCTTTATTCTTACATTAAAGCTACGCTGTTCCGAGATTATTCTTGCATCATTTTACAACGTTGCCTTTATTGCTACCTCTCTCCTCCTTTTTCTTTCTTTGTGCCTGTTGTTGCCTTTCTGCTTCTCCGTGGCCTGCAATAGCCCTCAAAGGGGGGAAGAAACAGTTCTGTATGTGAGAAAACAGACCCACATCCTGACACCCAGCTGTGACACAAAGGCACTCTGCGTAGAACTTCTCATCAAGCAAGGCACTTCAACTTCCTCAAATCAATGAGAAGAAAAATAAGGACCAGTAATTCACAATAAAAATACTCATATTAAAGTGACAATTAAAAGCATCCTCTACAGACAGCAATCTAACAAGACAGAAAATAGTATAACTGAAGGAGAACTAGAATGGAGAATAAAATGGTTGTGGAACATCAGTATATCCTGACTAGGTTATGTTCTCAAATGCAACACTGAAATCAGTTTTATTTTCCTCAGAAGGATGCATTCACAGTCTTGCTTTTATATCACCAAGGTTTTTGTACAGGAGCTTTTGTACTCATTATTTTCAGGCTTGTTCCTTTTCTTTATGGCATCATAAGTATCTTCCAACGCCACATGCTTCAACCTGGGGCTGATCACCTGAATCCTGCTCTCCAAAGGTAACAAGGCTTTCTGATCACCAGGGCTTTGCTGCCGAAGTGCTGTTTATTTTATACAGCAGCACATATTTCTGTCTTTCCATTGTTCGGCAGCCACAGAGAGCTGATGTTCTTTACTTTCCTACCTCCCCAGCATCCACTTAAAGATACATATTCTCACAGCTAATCTAAGAAAATCAGAACCTGCTTCCATCAAATGAAGGATGCTGAGTGAAGGCTTTAAATTGTTAGTGCCACATACTACTTTCTGCTGCGTAGGGTTCTGTCAAGGGGAAAAAATGGTCACACGAATCAAAATTATTTTCTCATAAGAAACAAACTTCATTTTTGCTACTGATAATGAGCAGATATTTTTAAAAACAAAGCCACTTTTAAAATCCACATTTATTTTTTAAACTTTTTTTTTTTGGTGGGGGGGAGAGGGGAGGAGCAGTTTGTTATTAATTTATTTGTGTGTTGTGTACAGAGGTTTATGAAAGGCTCTTCTAATTCCAGCTTTGGAAGAGGGCTGATGTTGGGCTGGGCAGGGAGGAATGAATGAAACAGGCATAGGATTATTAGCTCCATTATTAAAACTAACATTTTCCTTGACGTATCCTGAATGCCCTGCCCCAGCTAAGTGAAATTCTTCTAATAGAAGATTGGCTACACAAAATTAAATCAGACAAGCAGCTTGATTGTTTTCACAAAAACTATGAACTGACGCACCTGTATTACCCAGAACAGATAATGTTGATGAGCTCTCAAACTCAAAACAGTAATAGCCCCCGTGAGTACCTGAGAAATTTGATGACGTAGAGCAACTGATTTCTAGTTACTATAACTAAATACCCATATTATCAAATGTTTCTATGAATATAGAATTAACTACCAGTAAAGGCTCTAACAGATCATGGGCATTAGAGAATGAACAAATCCTTATGAGCACCTGCTCAAATAAAGGATTTTTAGCCAACAGGATGGCTGACAGTAGGTTTCCTACCAGAAGCATCAGAAAGAATATCATTTCCTCTGAAACAAGAGACAGCACCATTTGAAACAACTGATATTAAAAACAGAGTGATCAAGCAGAGACCTGTGTCCTCAAGAACACCCTAATATAGAGAAACCCCTAACATAGAGAAGTAAAGCATATTCTCAAATAATCACAGACATATGCACCTTTGCATATGTTTATATCTATGAAGAGGGACAGAATGAAATTCAGAAACTTGGGGAACCGTTTTTCCTACAGCAGATAGGAAGCGGGGCCCCAGCTCTTACGGAATTGGACTGTTCTCCACACCTTGCTCCGTACAGGACAGAAAGAACACTCTGATCTAATACACAAGCTCCGAAATCAGTAAGGCAGGAAGCTCTACTGGAACAGTTTCAGCTCAGTGATATCACTTACTGCTCTTCGCCCACTACAAGCAGATTTACTATGATTTCTCCAGAACAAGAAACTTCTCTGCTATCTTTTTGCTTCAGAATAATCTCTAAAGCATTGTCATCAAAAAGAATATCCTGCATTTGTGAGACAATTTGTGAGAGAAATATTGCTACATTCATTTATGCCACATCCTTAAAGCTTTTAGGATCAACAGAGATATGAGGAGGAAAAATAAATTTTTCAATATGAGAATTATCTGTTTTATTTATGGGATATTTGTAAAAGGTCTAAAGATGATTGCTATCTGATTCAATTGCCTGAGCTACAACAACAAAAGTATTTCTTACATAATTAAAATTGCATACAGGCGATAAAATCAATAAAGTACAAAACCATTCCTGCATTTTAAATCTTCTTTACTTTCTAAAGAAGATGGAATCCAGATTCCCAACAGAGCTGTATTTCCTCCTTAGTACATATTGCCATAACTTTGCATAAGGATCGCAATAATAAATCTGTAAAGCTCATTGAATTTGGGGATCATTTAAAAAAAATATTACTGAAACCACCCATTGGAGGGGGGTCATTAATAACTACTCTTCATAGTTATTCTCTCTCACTTTAGACTGATTATGTATGTTTACACTGATGCTCTGATCCAAAATAAGGAATGACATATGGATATTAAAAAACCAAGTTGCATAAATAATGCAAGTTATATTTATATATATAACATTTATAAGAACATTTGCATCTATTTTGTTTGAAGACCTGAGAAATACTGAAAGCTTAAGCTGCTATTTGGCATACCAAAATTTCACTGTAGATTAGAAGAGTGTTCTTTCTGACACCAATCAAATTTAATACACTATTCACAAATAAAACTTCAGGATATACCAGATGTTTCTACTATCCTATCACAGAACACAAACTGCAAGAAACCAAATTAGACTTTCTTATGAGTTCCCACCCTTTATCAGAGATGTGGCAACTGGTTATGCATGCAGTATTAATTATCTCCAAATATGAAGCTAAAAAGGTTAATTTAATTTCATTATTATTATAATACTCCAAATACCACACCATTTCCCCATCTGCCAAAGGGTGTTCTTCTAATATTTCAAATACCACTCTCATCCCCATCTGCCAGTGGGCCATGCAGGTGCTCCTATACAAAGCAAAGCATTCAGATCAGACTGTTAAGAACAAAACTCCTCAGTTAATTTCACTGGCACATGAAGTAACTTCATTTTCTATTGCGTTTCTTATATTACATCTACATATGATATGTACATCATATTCAAAACTTTATTTTCCTAAATCTGTTATTGATAGCAAGAAGATGTAGCATGTAAAGAGAAGAGGTATGCTAATGCTGTACAAAAGATTTTGCAGTCTTTGTGACAAAAAATAATCTCATGCACAGATTTTGCTTCATATAGTAGTTCATAAACTACAAGCAAATATGGCATAAAATCTGTGTGCAGTGCCATAACTCACAGCATATTTACTGAAATGTAGTGATTTGGAGCTGATCTTGGGTTCCTCATCCCATCTCTCTACAGCAAAAAGCAGATCCCTTCATAGTGTGACAACAATGAGAGCAGTGAACTGAAATACCAGCTGTTGTCTCAGTTGCATCAACAACTACCAGATCCTGTTTTTGTTTGTCCTAACACCCAGTGGCAGAGTTACACCTGGCAGCAGTACCCAGACCTCTCTGCCTCAGTCTGTGAGCCCAGCGAATCTAGCTCATCTACATCTCATACAAAACCCAGCTAGATGCATGCACAGTGAAACACCATGCAGAGACTCCTCCTTTTGGAAATCTTGTCCATAGTACTGTCAGAATTATCTTGTATCAATAATAAATATAATTAAGAGCATCAGACATGCCTGAACTGAGTCCCTTTGGAAGATATTCCTACTCTATTCATATTTTTTTCTGTTGTGCACTTTAAGAATAAACATAACTCAGGGTGGAAAAGAGATGCCATAGATATAATTAATTACCTGCCTTAAAAAAGAGAATATTTATGACACACAACTACAACAACATTAAGTAAACAATTAAGGAGGTACTGCTGTTTGCTACTTCTTCAGGGCTATTGGAGCATGCAGTGCTTGACATGAGTGATTAGTGGATCTCAGTCAAAGTTTCTGTCCTGGCATACAAAGGTCTCTCTCGATTTTTAAGCAACCATCCAGTAGGGGAGGTGAAAATTCAATACTAAGTATTAGTTGGCAAATCAAACAAGGCCTTGAGCTGAATTGGATAATGCTTACATAGGAATACCAAAACAGCCTGGCTAGTGTTTAAGAGCTTTAAATATAAGCAGTGAAGACAATAAACATTTCTCACTTTATACTGTCTCTCATATCATTTCAGAATAAATACTGTGACTGCAGTGTCTGTAATTGTCTGCACAAGAGGCATTTATTTTTACTTCACAAATACTTCTCTCAGCCCTGATTTCTAACACAACTGCTCTTCAATTCTTTCCCAATGCTAACTCAAATCACAAGAGAACAATCAAAATCCCTCCTATTCTAATTAGAGGGTTAGACTCACATTTTTATGGGGTAACCTTCTGCCCCATCCCAGGAAGCTTGATGGTCTCTGTTTAGAGCAATCATCAAATATGAACAGGGCAAATGAGTTTGAGTCATGTTTCCTCTTTCTGCAATGCAATAATTAAAACTGACAGACAAAGAACGCTCAAGTTTGACATTCTCTTATCAGGGTCAGCTAATTAAACCATGACATTTTGAAGGTACCTATCACTTTCACATTTTTCCAACCTATCTTCAGGAGTCGGGGCTTTAAGAAACAATTATTAAAAATCAGATTTATTTAGGACCTTGAGCCCTACTGACAAGGAATGCGTCTCCAACTTCCAAGTAATCTGACATTCCTTTGGAAAATGCCAGCCTGAAAGCAAAGTTGCAATTTGTAGCCAGTCAAACACAAGAAAGCTAATAGACTACTCTAAGGGCAGGTCAACCTTTTGCTAAGGATGTGCAACTCCCATGCCCACTGGCACTGCAGATGATCAGCATCTCACCAAATCCTACATGTAGACCTGGGCCCCCTCTCCATAAGCCCATCATGATGAAAGACAGTGAGTCAGCAGAGCTGTTTTCAGACAGAGCTCATTAGCTAATTTATAAGTGTGAGGAAAAAATATATCCCAGAAATTGCACAAAAGCATTTTTCAATTAACAGAAATAAGTTGTGATGTTTATAACAGATCTTTTCCCCAGTACATGACAGACATGGCTGCACTGAACTTAATGGGGCTGGACTGGCTGGTAGCAGCAGCAGCTGACTCCGGATTTGACTGTTTTAACACTAAACAGATTTCATTTGCACTCTTAATTTCAACACGCTGCACCTCCCCTCAGGCACTCATCTGATATCCTGCATGGCTAATTTGTACTAAACATAAAATATGCATGCTTGCTGCTGCCTATGGGACTAAAATATTCGACTTACCCAAGCATGCTAATGTCAGGTTCCCCGTACACCCCCAGAGTCATAAGAGTATGCTATAATAGGCAGACCTGTGAATTGGGAATCACCTGAAATTATATAAAAACGTTTTCAACAGCTTACTGAGTCTTTAATTGCAGTCACTGATTTACTTCTCACACAATTGCACAACAGTTAAAAGATCTACTTGCACACCTACAAATTCTGAAATTTAACACAATTCCCATTCTAGTAAGAACTCAAATCCCATGTGTGCAAGGCAGTTCTTGCATAAGAAATTTTTTCTAGAGAAAAATTAAAGGTAAATAAAATCAAAGCGGATGAGCTTTACCTCTCCTTGCCACCATACCAGCAGAGTACACTCTAAGCCTTGGGAATTACGTTTGCATCTGAAGCAGAGACACTGCCGAACAAAACAGCCAAGCAGCACTGCCACCCTGCTGAGAGCACCAACGTGCTGCCTGTTGGGTTATGACTGTAAAGCTGCCACAAAGCAGAGGCAGGCACCCTGCTTCTCCCACATCCAATGTGCTGCATTTTGGTCGCACTTGGTTAAAAGCAAGGAGGGTTACATGCTGGAACCTGGCACAAAATGTACTGCTGTACCTGATCTGCATTGGTAAGAGAGTATGGTTCAAACTTTTAATTAGGGAAATTATTTTGCACCACATTTGTTTCCTTGCTAATTCACTCCCAACGGGAGCCATAAAAATTCCATCTGAAAAAATTAACTCACAGATCAGATTGGGAAATCCCAAGCTTTAAACTCTCAGAAGAATTCCCAAATTTATCCAAGCATTCCATAATCACAGGAGAATCCAAATGGAATCTGTGTCCCATTCCTTCTGGTGTGTAACCTGACCAACATCAGAAGGTGTTAACAGCTCTGAGGTTCCTTGGCTATTTCTTGCCTACTACAATAAGGACAAAAATCTTCCAGAAAATTGGGTTCCTTCTTTTTTTAGCTATAATGTGCATGGCAAAGTCTTTTAATTGGTTCTGCAGACCCACCGTGCTCTCTGCTGGGAAGCTCTATCAGCTGTTTAAGCTCCAACAGTGCTGCAGTCCCAGCACTCAGCAGATCCCAAACAAGCTGAGCCCACCCAATGCATATCCCTCAGGCCAGACACCTTGAAAGAAAGACAGGTCTCAGGCCAGACACCTTGAAAGAAAGACAGGTCTAACGGTGGCTGAAGACCTAGAGTTTGCCACTAGCTTCACAGTGGCCTCAATGAAGTCATCTTAAGGACAAACTCTGACTCCTTCCCTACTTCAGCTTCCTTTGTCAATTCTCACTTAACGTTGGTTTGGATCTGACACTTTTCAAAAGCAAGAGCCATACTGCTTCTGGCTTAATTCCCTGCAATGAATACACAGGTGAGGTGGGACAGAGGGCACTGTGTTTACCCTGGCCATGACTGGAAACCACTCCATGACTAAAGCGTTAAGCTTGGCAAAATGAGGTAACCAGAGTGAAGACTCAAGAAGAATAACATCAATAGTTCGAGATCTGAACCTGAAATGAATGCCTGCAAATATTGAATGGCATTTGGAAAGAACATCACTGCCCACATCTGTTGTCTAAGAGCTTGCAGAACCAGAGGAATGTTGCATTTCCAGATTACACCAAGCAACCCGTAGAGCCAGGGGTGAAGATGTTAACTGGACATGTATTTTGTGATTAAGTTAATGACATGAGTTATCTCACCTGTGCAAAGGAACACCTGAGAGCACTGTTCACTGCACAAAATGGAGATACCACCAGGTTATGGCAGACTGCTGCAACTGTTTTGTTCTTCACAATATACTATATGCAATCTGACCACACAAAAAAAGCTTTTATTTTTTTCCTCCCAAGAGAAAACGTTGCAGTAGTAAGATACATACTCTTAGCCTCTAAGCTATAGAAGTCTTATGTGATATCTTGGCTGTGGAAAAGATTTCAACCACCACTTATTAGACTGAAACCTAACAAAGGCTTTATGCTGCCAGCAACCAGAACCTTTCAGCAAGTCAACAATATTAAGACAAACTGCTACTTCTATATCCCACTCTGTATTCAAGTCATAACCTCTGCAATTTTCACTGTTAAGTAGTCTGGCTAGCAAGAGCACTCAGATCTTGTCAGTATGATCTATATATATATGTTTTTTTAACAAATGTTCTATGATTAATTTCTCTCCTAAAATAGCATGATGATGAAATCTGTGATTTAATTCCTCTGCAGTTACAGATCTGACTACAGTCTAGCATTCAAAATATTCCTCAGCTATCATGTGTTCTACTGAGCATAGGCCTTTTGCTGCCAAAGATTTCATGTGAAGTTGAATTTTAAGTACTACTAGATTAGCTTGGCAAATTGAAGTACTATTAGGCATTCAGCAACTGTTCACATACAGCCTGGAACATAAAACACAAGATGATGAAACAGTTTGACAGATAAATAAAGGGCACGAACTCATCACTTTTGTCTTTTTTTTTTTTTCCTCAGAGAGCTTTGAAATAGCAAACAAAGAAAATATATCACCCACCATACAAAAACAGAAGTCAGGCTAGATTTAGATTTGGTGTAAAACCTGTGCAGACTAAAAATGCATCACCTTCATGCAGTAAGAGATGAGTCAATGTCTAATCCACAGTATGGCAGAACTCCATGCTTACAGCAGTTCTTATCCATTTGATCATTATCTGTTGATGAAAGATTTAGCATGAGCAGGCAATGTGTGCTTGCAGCCCAGAAGACCAACCATATCTTGAGTTGCAATAAGAGAAGTGTGACCAGCAGGTCAAAGAAGGTGATTCTGCCCCTCTACTCTGCTCTTGTGAAACTTCAACCTGGAGTACTGCATCCAGTTCTGGGGCCTCCAACACAAGGACAAGGAGTTGTTGGAACAGGTCCAGAGGAGGGCCACAAAGATGATCAGGGGACTGGAGCACCTCTCCTACGAGGACAGACAGAGAGCTGGAGCTCATCAGCCATAAGAAGAGAAGGAGCTGGAGGGACCTTTATAGCAACCTTCCAGTACCTGAAGGGTACTACAGGAAGGATGGGGAGGGACTCTTTATATGGGCATGTAGCAACAGGACAAGGGGAAATAGTTTTTAATTGAAAGAGAGTAGATTTAGACTAGATATTGGGAAGAAATTCTTTGCCGTGACTGTGGTGAGACACCGGAACAGGTTGCCCAGAGAGTTTGTTGATGCCCCCTCCCTGGAAGCATTCAAGGCCAGGCTGGAAGGGGCTGTGAGCAACTTGGTCTAGTAGGAGGTGTCCCTGCTTATAGCAGGGGGTTTGAAACTACGTGATCTTAAAGGTCCCTTCCAATCCAAACCATTCCATGATTTTTCACTCAGCAATGAACTCCTTTTTTCTAAAGACTCCACACCATAACCGAAGAGTGAAAACACTAAAAAACTGTTTTGGTCCAAATTAATAAAGTTTTCACCTTGCATAAAATATCTTTCATGTTCAAATCACTGAAACAGTGGTGGATTTTAAAGGTCTAGTATTCAAAGCAAATATTAAGAGTCTAGAGTTCAAAAGACTTTTGCTTAGGCATGCAAAAATTCTTCTGTTACTTTTTTTGGCTACAGTTTGACCATTAACTGATACGCACGCATCTCCGCCTAAAAACACATTCAGGGAGGTGTACAACTCCAGTACGTAGCTCCAAACCCATGTTTTTGTCTGAGGAACAACTCCCATGGCACTCTGTTCTTCCAAAGGAAAAAGCCAAATTGTCTACAAACCATGTTGTTTACAAACCATATTAGCAATGCCAGAAGGCGTTTTTTAGGCAAAAAAGCACCGGATCTTAAAAATAAGTGCAACATCTCATTATGAGTACACAGTCCAATAGCTTTAGAGTCATGCAAACTTGGCAAAGCTATTTCCAGCTGAAAAGCAGCCATCAAAAATTTTGGAGAAGGCAAAACATTAGAGCTTAAATATAGGTATATCTTTTCAGCTTTGTCTGTAAACAACCCTTTAGTACAATATATGGGAAATTTTTACTTAAGTAGCATAATCCAAACTTGACTCATCTTTTATTTTCAGCTCCAGGAAACACTTTTTTCTTCTCAAAAGCAAAATGTTTTGCAATAAGTCTGGATTTTTTTTTCTGGTAGAAGAAAGGACATCTCCAACAAAATATTAAAATCCTTCTGGTTTTGTGGATGTATATTATTTCCAACATAGGCCCCAATATTTTTTTGTTGTTCTGTTGAAAAAATTTGCAATAACTTATTCATTTCAGATGAGTAACATTGATGATGAGGCCCACGTTCTTCATTCAATTCCATAGACAAAAGCACTATGCTGATCATTAAAACCAGTCCCTACGTAACCATGGAACCACATAGCCAAAAAAAGTTAAACTATGGTTAAAAGGAAGAAGGCAGGTCCAAATATACACATCAGAAGTGGAGGGTTATGGAGCAAAGATGAGAATAAGCTGCTTGCCAAAGGTAGCATGTAGAAAGAGAAAAGCCCAGAGTAGAGCCAGGAGCTTTATATGATGGTAGGAGGTCATCCTGAAGGAAGCCAGGAACACATACAACCTACAGAGCATGGCAAAGGTTCTGCAGAAGTCTTGTATTGACGTAGCCACAGTACAGGGTGAAGAAAATTGATGTGTTAGAGAAAAAGGATTCAAGACAAGGAGAGCCCACACAACATCTTCCACAATGCTTATGAAAAATAAGCCAGTATTTTTAGTCTATAGGAGAATTAAATATTACCATAACTTCATTTTATCTGTGAAGTAGATTTTTTTTTCTCCTCATTGAAGCCACAAACCCTGTCACTTTCCATAATAGATTGGCTCTGGTTTAAACTACCAGCAGAGATGGATATTTCTTAATCCAACACTTATCTGAGCCACGCATTGTTTCACCTCCCCTTCATGTCTAAGATATATCTAACATTGTCTCATAGTCACCAGGGAAGGAATAGCAGCATTAACAGAAGAGGTGTGAGTAAGTAAAGGAGCCATCTTTGCCAATACATGTTCATTTTCAGAATGGTTTAATTAAAATTTAAATTATTTCTGGTCATCTCTTCAGTGCCTGCTACCTTGGAAAAAATCACCAACAGGATATCATAGAGAGTTTTAACAGTATAGATGTAAAATCATATTAGAAGAGAGACAAGTAGGTATGTGTAATCTTTCTTCTTACAGAGATCTGTATTAGAGTACAAATGAATCTTCACATTTTTAAAGTGAAAACCATGTTCATTTATGTTTCTTAAGCTCTCTCTTTGATGCCTAGTGAGAAGAGAGCAAACAAGTCAAAATAGCATCTCAGAAACACTGGCCACCAAACCGCTCTGCAGCAAAAATAAGGCAGATATTTCAAGACATTCCTCTCAGTACAAAGCCCTTCAGGCAAAATGCACTTATTCAACATCCTCCCTTTAAAAAAATAAAAGCTTAGCACCATTGCCAGAAGGTGAACAACTTCGGGCTATTTGAGCTGGTGAGAATAATGCACTCCAAAAGATAGAAGCTTTCCATAACAACATTGCAATAGCAGCAACATCTGGTTTATATTAATATAAGGTGTCTTGTTTGCCTGCAGACCTTAGATGAGCCAGTGTTTTGCAGAGTAGAGAACATACTATAGACAGAACAGTACAGTTGTTCACAGGTGTTAGCTCCTGGGTGCAAAAGCAGCTCACAAACATCTTCAGGACAGAGCAGCAGGAAACTAAGGGTATCAGAATGAAAGCCTAAATTCAGATATTGTGGCACCTGTTCAACAAGATCAAAGAACAGAAAAATTAGTGACCCAAATCTAAACCGTAGCTACTGCTCTCCTCACCCATCAGCACACCTTGTTCTAGTTGTGCCACACTCAGGACGTGATGGTTTCTTTCTAAATAGGCTTTGGCCCTTCCTTCCTCCAGCATTCAACTTCTGTGGGAGAAACAGGGGTCTCTAAAGCAGAAATTTCGGAACAGCTAAGATTGCTTTACTGTGAAGAAGTGTTTGTGCTGCTTTTTAAAGAAGTCCTGCAGAGGCTGTCATTCCTATTTCAGGAAGCAATGTTCCTTGTCCACAAACGACAGTTTTTATTTTTATACAATAAAAAAAACTATAATAAGCTTCATATGTTATAAAATGCACATGAAATTGATCAGACGAGGGAACAAAGAGTCTCCCCTGGAGTACCATAGTAAGAAATGAAGCACTTCACATTTTGCTCTATAAACATCTGCTTCAGAAATATGTTTGCATCAGCAAAACAATCAAACACCTTTTCCACTACTGCAGGTGTCAGCTGGGATTAGACCGGAAGATGCTAACTCAATAGGAATTCAGAAGTGCTTCATACCTCACAGCCAAAATATGGCTTGTTGTGGGGTCTAACCTGAAGCAATAAGAACCTGCCTGTGTTTTGGATTTTTGCATGGATGTACGCACAAACTCACCATGAATAATAGACATTTCTGTTGTGCTTCTCAGCCTTAAACTCATGATTTTCATGTATAAAAAACAGCAGCGTGTTTCAGCACTGCCTGTTCCAGTGACCTCCATGAGACATTTAATCAAGACTAGCATATTGCTGGTGCTTCAGAGATTATTTGATTTCTTCTCAGGAAGGAGTGAGACAGCTCTTGTTTCAATTAATATTTCAGTTTCTCAGAACACCGCATAATCAAAAAATGTAAGAGGCCTCTGCAATTCTGAAAAATACTGAACTCTGTAATTAAAAGAAAGATTAAAAATATCACACAATCCTTCGGTGGCCATAGCAGTATAAACACACCTCACATTACCATAGCAACGCTTCCTTTTTATTATTAAATATATTAATTATCTTGCAGGCTTCTAAGGCATCACTCACTGCAGAGGGATTTGGGGTATCATTCCATCAAGCTTTACTGCTCCCCTCCTTTTCAGTTTGCCAGGCTGAAGCAGCAGAGGTCAGTCTCCCATAGACAACTAATCACTGCTCCGTTCTAAATTCACAGGAGTTATGGGACTCGAACCACATGACATTAAAACCAGCTCTAGGATTCATCACTCAGCAGAACGCCAGGTTCAAATCACACAAAACCTCACAAGGTTGTCGGTCTGGGGGAACAGATTTGTTCTTCAGACAGTATTCTTTGAGTACTGATGATGGAGAGTGAACCAGTCAGACAAATAGGAATTTTGCATTGTATTTCACAGCCCAGGGAGCTGACAAGCACAGAGATAGGATAAACAAAGGAAACTACCATACTTTCACCAGGGCAGAGAATCAGAATTCAGATTCTCCCCCACACTTTTCTTTTTTTTGTGCATGTAGACTGGCTTAGGCTCACGGGAATTCCCAAAAAATCTGAAGGAGCTAGCAGCAATACAATTATTTATTTGAAGCAAAAGAGGGAAAAGATAGTTTCTTGCACAAGAAATAGAGTCAACTTCTATTTCTTCGCTTATTTTAACTAGCACTGTTGCATTCTCCAAGGATAAATCACGCTAAAGTAACAAGAATGCCTTCTAGAGTAAAAATGAATGCATTTACTGGATTTAATGCATTTACTGGATTTGTGAACAGGGAGATAGCAATTTATATCACTTACCTCAACTTCAGCATAGCTTTTGACAGTCTCCCCCCAAAAAGGCATGTACTCAAGTTTATACATTACACTGGATGCATAGTTTCAGTAGTCAGGTCCAGCACGCACAGTGGGATCATCTGAGAAAGAAGAGTAAGAAACAGCTGTGGCAGAAGAAGGAAAATGAGATGAAGACCAACAGGAATGTGCTACAAAGGACAACACCTTCTGCTTTGCATAATTTAAGCCACGTATTTATAAAACATCGCAAAGGTCTAATTATGTTAGCTTGTAATGAACACTTAGTTGTAATTGCCACAGCTTCAAGCTGAAGGGAACAGTTATTTTCCTTACTGCTAAGTAATGTACAGGATGCTGCGTAAGATTTTTTTCCTAATTCTAAGTGACCTCATCCACTGCATAGCTTTCCCATCTTTTGTTATGTCAGGATGCAGCTCTGTTTTCTCTGATGTTCATCACAATTCCACATCGTTTATTCTTTCATTACTTCTATTTTCTCAAGTGGTATAATTTCTCTCCACAAAACAAGCAAGACAGTAAAGTAACTATGCATTTTCTTAGCATAGGTATAGTCTTATTAGTTTCAATGGATTTCTCAGAACAGGATTTCAAAGAACTTGATTTTGGATACAGCACAATTTCCTGAAGATTGTTTTGTTTTGGCTGGTTTTCTTTTTCTGTGGGCTTTCATTTCCCCTCCCAGGCATGAAAAAGAGAAAAAATGCCCAGTTTTCGGCTGAAATGTCTTTATTTTCAAAGTTACATAAATAAAATATCAACCATTTCCATACGTTTGAAAAGTGAAATTACGGGGTAAAATTATTCGTACGTACTAAAGGTAGCTGGGTATGGTTGTTTACTTCTGTAATTGGCTGTAGTACAGTTCCCAGAAGTGCCATCACCATTTTTTTTAATCATTTTTCCACTACTTTTAGATTTTTGTTCCGTATCAATACTCATCTACCATCCTCACTGAATTACCTCTCAGTTCTTTCTTCTGTTGTCTTCTCCTGACAGCCGAGAACTGAGACTATGGAATTGAGCTTGGAATTGAACTCACGTTCATGCCTTTGATATCTTCTTGGTAACCTTCCAAAAAACAACCAGCCATTACCCTTTTATTCCTCTTTATCTTTGGGAGGAATCAGGACTGTTCCTAATTCTTGGAAAACTTTCATTGATGTGGCTTCCACATAATTCCTAACAGCTGTATCATTACAGAGGAAAATTACAGCCTTCTGCCAAACCTAGTATATTCTGAATTTCAAAAGCGAGCAGCACTACTCAGCACATTTTAGCTTAGCAAGCCTTTCAAAAAAATTGCATTTAAAATCAGCCATTCCTGCTTTGCAGCATGATAATAGGCCAGTAGGGGAAAGCTTGCATTCCACTTACATGGTATCTAGATTGCACAAACTGAAAGATTACATTTTCCAGAGAGCATAAGAAACATGAAAATCCGCAGAAGGAGAACTAGTCACAACTCACACACATGCCTGGTACCTATTCAAAAGAAAAGGAGTCCAGGATTTTTAAGTATATATGCTACAATCTTACGTTTGACTATGATATTTAATTCAGTTAAAGAACAACAAACAAACCAACAACAAAAGAAAACCACAAAAGCACGATTCAAACTCTACTGATTAAGGATTAGGATAGCTTCAAAGGGGAAGTCATTACAACTCCTAACATATTCAGCTTAGACACCTGGTACCGCCTATTACTGTCAGATATGGAGACCAGAGCAAAAGACCTCATCCCATGTCTTCTGCTGGACATTGTTACGTGGAAGAAAAGTATTGATCACTGTCCTCATATACTCTCTCTAAATCCATACATATAATCACCTTTGAGAACACTGACAAAAAAACTCAAAGAAAGCTCACCAAATCATCATCTTTCTACAGCTGCTGAACAACAGGAGCAATGATCCCAGGCATAATCTTATAGCAGACTTTGTTACTCCATAACCTGCAGATAAGTGCAAGACCTGTTTTTTCTCTTTGCAGTAAGACTTCATTCAAATTAACGAGGCCAACATGTTAAACATGTTAGTGCATGTGTCACCTCAGGACAACAAATCATTAAATACCAAGCTATATGGTCTGCAAGGGTTACTACTGTAAAACACTGGGTTCAGAAAAAGCATTCCTCAGAGATGGTTTGGCTCACTCAGCTCAAGTACAGCTCACAGACTTACCTAAGGAGCATTACAGTTTTCACAGTGTAGGATTCACCACTTCACAGATAGCCACAATTCAGGACAGACAAAAAGCCCTTTGTGTAAAAGTTTGTTCTGTATTTTTCCCCTGAGATTAAGTGATAGACCCACAATAACCTACAGTGATGTATAAGTGCTACTTTACTATTCTGTGTTTCTTTCCTACTGTTTTTTCCTACCTTGGTTTACATGTGTTTAGAGTGGTTTTTCAAACCAACTTCCCCAGGCTGCTAACAGTAATGAGTAAAGAAGCTCCAAAGATGTTTGAAAGAGGTATTTGAAATCCTCCATGGTAATACTCAGGTACATTAAAATAGCTCACAGCATTTGAGCTATTACCAGGAGACAGGTTTTAATATGACAGATGCATAGCAGCTCATCTTCTCTGAAAGCACAGAAGGGAAGGAAAGAATACCAAGTTCTGTGAGCACTTCACTACATGCCTGATTTATGTAATCCACACTTTAATGAGAAGAGGAAAAGGCAGATTCCCTTGGTGAAATCCCAAGCAGCCAATGTGATATGTCCACCCTAACTACAGTTCTTTAATTAACAAATAAAAAGAAAGCTTAGTCACTGAAGATGCCATTAGATTTCCCTGTTGTTCCTAAATCATTTTGTGATTTTGTCCTTGATGAGAAGTAAAGGAATAGCACATACTCTGATAGCCAAACATACTTCAAGGAAAGAGGCCATTTCTGCAATGTTTTCCACAGATGATTCAGAAACCAGAATATATGAATGAAGGTCTGCAAATCAAGTGGCATACAAAAGAAAGAGCAATCATAAGCTGAGCTGCTATAATTTCTGAACTGCAGTGCAACCAGAACTGCCAGTCCTTGCCCTCAAAGCAGTAACACCAACATGCAGAAAGCATCATGAACAGAATGCTTTGATTATCTGCTTAACTGTTACTATGGTGAAGTGCAACAACATACAAAACCACACATTTATCACTATATTTATTGATGCAGATGATCACATGCTCCATGGTAAAATAAAGGCTCTGACACAGCCTTGAAAACAACACTTGTGAAACTCTATCATAAAGTAGCCTTCAAATGTTCAACATCTGGAAAGAAATCAGTTCTGTAGTCCTGGACAGTGGAGCAGCTCCTCAAGAGCTTCTGCATCCAGCACAGATCTGGTCTTTAGCACATAACCAACTAGGGAACCTCACTGCAGTGATTTGATACACTGCAGTCCACTCTTCCCCTTAGTGGGACGGGTGCATGCAGCAGTACCCATGTGCGAGCAGCCACCACACAAGTCACAGCCTTGTACACTCTGCACCAGAGAGAAAAAAGGAAAGATCTGAAAGAGGTGTCAGATTGTGAATCAAAGAAGCAGCTGAAAACAGAGACTTATTTCAGACTTAGTCTGCTGCTCTGCATTGGTGGCAATGATTCTGACACAACACAAACCACAGCATCCATAAGAAGCTTGAAGATCTTCCCTGGCTTCCCTGACACACTGTTCCCTGAATTCACTACACATTGTTGTAACTCAATTAGTAATTTAACTCAAGAGGTTCAAGAGATCTTACTAGCTACAGCATTATTGTGAGGGACAATAGATTTGCTCTTTGCACTGATTCCAACAATGGGAACAAAATTATCTTGATTTACTTTCTCACTATTACAGCATAGCCCAAGAATAAAGGAAAAAGCAACAGTTTAAGAATAGCATTAGAGCGTACATCAGATCACCCTGCTCCTGAGGAATACAGAATGACAGTAGAGATGACAACAATTCCCTGACCGTGCCACACAAATCCTTCATATTGTTTTCACATTTTTCATATTTATTTTCATATATTCTAGTAATGGAGAGCTCTGCAATTGACACAAATCTAAATTATGGAATAGTTTTCTTTTTTGAGAGGACATCAACACTGATGATATACCAGCCCACATAACACACAGGGTTCAGGCACTTAAAGTAGAGCATAGTCCTCAGGCAAGTTAAAAAGCAGGACCAGGAAAAAAAAACAGACAAATTTGTGACAAGCTCAAGAGGTTCTGACAAGTTTAAGTACTAACAGGCAGAGGAACCCTATGTGAATTTTGGAATTTTGTTATGGGCCGAAAGAGATCATACCATGTGTGTATACATAGTGTGCATAAATATATATATAGATTAAACAAATTCAACTCTTTAACTTAATCTAAAATTCACTAACTACTTCAATTGCAATACTACTAACACATCGTCCACAGTCATATAAAAACAGTATCATTTAAAATCATTGCATACACAAACCCCCCTTAGTATTGTCCATTTACCCATTTTCTAGGGTATTATATTCACCTTTCCAGTGCCCATCTGCTCAATGGATTTGGTTTTCCTCAAGCAGAGCAGGTGTACAGATGATGACAAGTCATCAGTAGCCTTATCAGCAGCAGAGGTCTTCACCAGGAGGAGTTCAGCATTCACAGTGCCAGTCCTTTCTTCTTCACATTCACTAAGGATCACTCTCATATTTGCTTGACAGAGCCTGCTCATATAAACTTTCATTATCTTGCTTCACGGTTGGCTTTGATTGTTCTCTGGTATCTCTAAACTAGCTTTATCCAACTGACAAGGCAAGTCTCCTGTAGAAACTTCTAACTAATAGAGACCTCCAGCATCACCTTGCATTTTCACTTCACTGCACTTTATTTTAGAGATGGTTACTTTCTATTGGAATAAAATAAAGCTAAACTAAAGCCAAATGACTTCTAGATAATCACTGCCATCATCAGCTTAGCTGAGGCAAGCTCAGATGAGACCCTTGCATTGTCATATCAGGTTATACTGAGAATGTGGACTTTTACTAAGAATGAACAAAATTACATTCACAACACTGTGAGTGTTCTGATCAAAACTGATCCATTGGATATAAAACTTCAAATGCTGAAAGACTTGGGTGCTTTTACAGTTAAGTGTCAAAAATGTTACAGTCCATGCATTAATGAGCAACCCTATCTGTTCTGTGTCAGCAGTAGCCATTCTCGATGGGTTAATCACAGAATAGTTTGGTAGGGAACTTAAATATCATCCAGTCCATCTCCCAGCAACAGACCACCAAATCAGGCTGCCCAGGGCCCCATTGAACCTGGCCTTGAACACTTCCAGGGATAGGGCATCTACAGCTTCTCTAGGCAACCTGTTCTAATGTCTCACCACCCTCACACTGAAGAATGTCTTCCTTATATCTAATCTAAATCTACTCTCTTCCCATTTAAAAACATGCCCTAGTAAAAAAGGTATTACTATCATTAATGAAGACACTGAATAGTATTTATTCCAATATGAATTTCTGAGGGACACTGCTCATCACTAATCTCCACCTGTACATTAAGTCATTGACCCAAACATTCTGGATGCAGCCATCCAGTCAATTCCCTATACAATAAGTAGTCCACTGCTCAAATTCATTTCTCTCCAACTTAGAGACAAGGACATTGTGTGGGATTTGTCATAGGCCTTACAGAAATTAGGGTAGATGACATTAGTTGCTTTTCTCTTGTTCACTGATGCAATCACTCCATCAAAGAAAATGATCAGATCAGTCAGGTATGACTTGCTCTTGGTGAAGCAATGTTGACTGTCACAAATCAGCTCCCTGTCTTCCATATAGCCCTAATAGAGCTTCAGCGAGGATCTGTTCCATGAACTTCCCGGGCAGAAGTGAAGTCAACCAGTCTGCAGTTCCTAGGGTCTTCCATTGTTTTCCTCTTTAAAAATGAGTGTAATTCTTCCCTTTTTCCCATAGCTTGCATCCTCATCCAAGACTGCCAAGACTTTCCAAACATGGAGAGTGTTTTGAAAAGCCTATCAGGTTCCTGGGATGCATTTCATTAAGCCCCATAGACATATATTTTCAGATTTCTCAAGTGGGAGGAATTTCACACCTCCAGACCCTGCCTTGAGGTTCAGGGACTTCAGAAACATAGGAAAAAATGATTACCAGTGAAGGCTGAGACAAAAAAACATTGAGTACCTCAGATTTTAAGCCTGTTTTCTGTCAGCTGCTGTAGATAATCATAATGCCCTGTTACAGCAACCTTTTGCTTTTAACATTACTAATACATAAGACACCATAAAGGAGAATTAAAAAATTGAATTTAAAAGTGTTCAACACAAAGAGCAAAGTATGTGGTTAATTTAACAATGCCCTTAAGTTCCCCTGACAAGACGTAACTGAAATCTGACCAAAAAAATTTACTCTAATTAAGGAAATGGCCCCTGCCCTTCACCACAGGATGAGTCCAACTCTTCTGTCTCCTCAGAATCTTATGGCAGTCTCAGATACAGAGAACTCTTAGCTTACTTGGCAGTGCTAGATCTGAATATCTTTCTTACCAAATGTCCTAAATAACACTATTCTGTAAGTTACGAAAGTCCAGCAGTCTCTCCTGATCTCATCCGCCCACGGCTTTGAAGTGTTTGATGTTAAGGGAGATAAAGTTTGAACAGTGCAGCAGCCTCCTCCTGCTGCTGGGGCAGGACAGGCTTTCCTCTTCGCAGGTTCAGCCAGTGGCAAAGCTAAGTATCTGTCCCAGAGTGTCCTGGCTTTAGAAGAGTTATGCTTCTTATCAGCTAGTAGGGTGCCTTGGGGAAGTTCCTTGATCAGGTACCCTTAAAGGAGCAGACACTCTCCTTCTACACATCCTTACATTTCAAACCTTCCCACATAAGCTTTTTCTAATTCACCTCCTTCCGCTACATTAACGCAAGCACAATCAGCGTCCCTCCAAAATGGTATAGGAGGAAATAGGAAAATTCTGACAGTGGAGAACACATAAAGAGCACCAAAATGAATGCAAATTTTGTTGCTTTCATACAATCCAGTTCCCACTTAGTTCTAAAAACCTCAGGCTCAAGCTTGTATTGTCTCCTCAGGAAGGAGGATGCACCCTAAAAGCATCAGTCTTCACCATCAGAATAAACTGCAGTCTCCTGTACTGAGGCAGTCAGTGGCAGGCACTATCCAATGCAGCGTGCACTAACATTCATTCCTTGAGCTTGCCTCCTTCATGCACCATCTGCTTTTTATAAAAGCACACATCTCACACAATGACAGTTCTTTGACCTTTCACATCCTACAGAGTCAGCAACTTCTTCAGAACCTAGGCCAAAACCATATAGTTCAATTAAGGAAAAATCCCAAATGAATCCCACAAAAAACTGAATGCAACCATTCCCACTCACCTATTCATAAATCATTTAATATTAAAAAGAGATGCATCATGCAGATGTTTCATTTAAGTCATTATTAGAACTGAAAGTTATAGCAATTTCTTCACTTCTAGGGATTAGCAATTAGCCTACTCTCAGCAGCCTAGAAATCTCACCTGGATTGAGATGGTGATTTTTCAGAACCCAAAGAACTTTTCACTGCTAAATCAACAGAGCCCCACTAAATTACAACAACAAGGAGCATAACACCAAAACTCAGTGATGGGATCTGGCTCATGTCACAGAGCTGACAGCCTCCCTCCTGTGAAGCACCTTTCTGCATATCAGGAAATAGCAATGTCAGAGCCCAGTAGTATCCCAGCTCTCTTGTGCCAGGAGGGAAGGAGCACTGAGGGGGAAAATGAGGATGTGAACACCTATAAGAGCCTAAGACTTGCAAAGCTCAGCCTAATGAGCATGGTTGGCATCACAGATCTCACGCTACTCATCAATTAGAGATAGGTACTTGCACCAAAATTCCTCATGTCATCTCCTCCCTACTTTCACGATTGTCTCATGACTAAACACAGCCATGATACTTTATACAAATTATTTTGAAATCCTACAGGATAATGCACAAAATACTTTTATTATTACTGTGTAACTGCCAGGGGTCTTTTCTCTAAGGGGATGGTGAGCCAGAGACAAGTGCCACAGCCCACAGTACAGCACTCTGTAGATTTAGGAAGGTAACAAATAAAGAAACAAATGCAGAGGTTAAACCATCTCAGGCAGAAAAGGGCAGAGTTGGTCCAAGCTCAATTCAGGAAATTCAAACAACCATCCATAAACAGACCTAGAAGAGCTACACCTACAAACAGCACAAGTACTGAGTGTCCAAGCATAAGTTGAAGCCCAAGGATCAATACTTTGGGCAGGGGCATACCTCAGGCAGGACATGTGAGGTGAGGAAACCAAAAGTAGCAATGCAAAACCTTAAGACTTGTTGGTAACAAGGTTTGAGGACCAACTACAGTGCAAGGAACACCTTCTCAGCAAGCAAAGCCTTCTTTTCACAAAAACCTCAGTCTTCTTTCACGTAACCTGCAAAAATTCACAACTGAGAAGGAAAGTCCTGAGAAAAATGTTTCTACTCAAAATTTGATCCATGCAGGTATTTTCACCTAAGAGGCAACTGAGCTCTAGTTAACAGTCAAAGCAAGTCTGCGCTAATACACTGTACTCAAATGCAGCTGGCCATGACAGTTCTGATGAGATAGACTGCCCAGACCAGCCTGTTCAAGACAGCCCTGCTCCTCAGCAGTGGTGTGGAACAGCATTGCTTCTGAGAGAACAGGAGGAGCCATGCTGGGCCCTGTGTAAATTGCATATAAATATTATGGAGTATCACAAAGTTGTAGTCCTCCCCACAGCCTGCACCAATCCTCATCGGGAAAGGGTGCAGTGAATGCATCTTTGCTTCTTGCAGGTTTTCTCTGATGCAACTTGTGTGCTGGAGAGAATGCAAAGAGGATCACACTACTTCAGCTCAAGGTCACTTGCCCGAGGTCAGCTCAAGTTTCAGCCATTTCTGCTGAACTATTCCACAGTCCTTTATATTCAAAGGACAAATAAGATGCCCACCCGTCACCAGTGACTGCACCTTCACCACATAGCATTTCCAATGGTATGCTGGTGCCAACTGCACCTTTCCTTGGGAAAACAGTCATGTGGGATCTCCTTCCTCTGCATTAGACAAAACAAATATATCATCCCAAACTCCTCAAATTGTTTGAAATAATTCAGAGGACTTTGCCTGTGATAGATTAGCACTGCTGGAGACAGTTACTGCTAATGGAAGGCTGGTTATAAAAAGCTGGGGGCACAAAAGCCAAAACTACTTCAAACAAGCTTCAGAAGAGGCCCTTTGCCTCTAGTAGGAGAGATTAATTCCACTTCTGTTTGAAGACTGATGTTATGATTTATAGCAGCTAGAGATGTCTGAACAAAATAAAAAAAACTGATTAGAAATCAAGAGTTGGGTGCTTGCTTGAAGTTAATGAAGTTAATTTGCCCTAGATCCTGCTTCAAGTGAAAATAATAGGCTGTGTCTGATGAAAACCTGGGATAACAGTTGTTCTTAACCTGGTCAGTGCTTCCAGAGAGAACAATAAAATTAACAGTCAAGGAAATGAAATATATGTAGGTCACTGAAAGTAATGCCTCCTATTTGTTTCCATGGAAATTACAACAAATGCAAAGAGCACAATAACACTATTTGATACAGTCATATATATACACACACACAGCTTTGAATAATCTTAGTGAAATTAGTCCACATAATGTTTCTGCTCCTTAGGTAAACTATTTGAAACAAATACCTGACCACACCTAGTTCACATTGATTGAAAAAGGTCGAGTGATTAAGCATTTCCAGGGGTTTAAACTTGGAAAAAAGAACTGGAAACAGTGATGCATCATGATGCACAAGATAAAGGAAAAGGTCTGAAGAGTATAACAACTCTCATCATTATCAACTCAAAACGGCGTACTGAATATGTTAAATTAAGCAGTAGAGCCTGTTGAGTAGAGCTTTGCACTATCAAAGAGAAAGCAACGTTCATACCTTCATTCCTCCCCAAACCCCACATCCTGAATGCTCACACCCCATTGCAGTATGCTACAGAAAGAAGACATATGCATTAGAGATGGAAGATCAAATGCAGTAAAAATATGTAAGGCATAAGCATTTCTCTGGTTGTTAAAGTAGCACTTGAAGTATGCGCTAAAATAGACAAAATGTAGAAGCACTATGTTAGGTTTTCATCAGCCTTCACTGGTTTGTTTACATAAAGAAATATCTGCAAAATCCAAGTAACCGCAGACTTCTCCCACATCCTTTGTGAGTCTAGCAGTACAATACAGACAATGCTGATAGGTCATACTGAGCCTAGAGACATTTAATACTTAGTGCCCAAAGAAGGGAAGAACTAAAGGAAGATGACAAAGGATTTTGGCATTTGGAGGTTTGATTTTGAGGCAATTTGAAACAACTATGGAATTAAGACTTTGCTTCAATAAGATATAGAGAAGTCCATTATAGAAAGAAGAGAAATGAAAAGGGGATAATAGAAATTCATCCTAGCTAGGTTTGTGAGAGTTAGATTGTGTTTTTGCAGTAGAAAACTTCTAGCGCTAAGGTAAAGCCTTCACTAAACTTTCTTACAAAACAGCTGCAGGGTTTGTTGTTCACAATGAGTTGTTAAGGCAGTGCCTAGTACAGGTTAGAGAAAGGAGGACGTCTAGCATACATTGTCCTCCTGTTCCCCTCGAAAAATGGGGAACTGCAGGTGGGCCTAGTATACATTGCCTCCCATCCCCCTGATGAATGGGAAACAACTGGTGGGCCTATTATACATCAGCCACCTGTCCCCCTTTGAAAAATGAAAAACAACAGGTGGGTGATAAAGCTTATATGGAAGCACACCTTAGCAACCTTGTCGAGTAGACTGTGAGCCTGAGATGCTCAGCCAATGAGCGACAGGAGAGATGTCGCATGTGTCAGAGGAAGGGTATAAAATAGCATGGATTTCACTGACTGGGCATGCAATTTCTCCCTTGCCACAAGGGGACGTGCGTGCAATATTGCAGTAATGAATAAACTTCACTGCTTCACAAAGATCTTTTCCTGATTTGAAGTTATTGATTTTTGAGCTTTTTCTCACAAGTTTGAGGGCAGTAGAGGTTGATACAGTTCAATAGGAATGTAAAAGTTAAAATAAAATACAACCAAGTCTCACAGGTAGGATTGCACATTCAAAAGTAAAAATTAAAAGAAGTATCAAGAGAAATATTGAATTTCAAATTGCAAGGACTGTTCCAAATAACCATAGAGATACCTTAAGAATTAAAGTCACGTGAGACGAAAGACAGCAAAAATAAGTCCTTCCAAAAGCAGCACGACACTGAATAAAAGGAGGAAAAAGATACAAAGATCACATTTCTAGAGATGATGAAAACTAAGGACTGCTAAGCCAGGCAGATGGCAAGAGCCATGAGAAGTGGCTATATTCTTTTTACTTCCAAGTGGAAGTATTTGTGAACAGCATGCAAGTAATCAGTGCATGTATGGGGGAGAGAAACCAAAGTTAGCTGAGTTAACTTGTTCCCATTTTCTTCCAACCCAGCTTTTTCTCTTTATCCTTATCCAGCCACACTTCCAAATGATTATCCTAAGCTATTTCACTAAGATGTGCAAGCATGTAAATCACAACCATTTTCTATATTCCCTGCTGATTAAGGAAGAGCACCATCCACAGACTCCATATAACAGGGGGTAGCTCTGTCTGCAGCTGTCAACCTGAATTTCTTCCACATTAACTGCGCTAACATGGAAGATGTGCTGCTGTTATTCTCATCATTTGCATGTCCTTTTTTTCCACCTCATGCCTTTTAAGAAGCTGGACAGAACACCACCAGTGGAAATAATCAGATTTCACAAATGATTAATTAAAGTTTGTGTCAGAAGCAGAGGTATTACAGCAAATGACAAGAGGAAGACAGATCTTATTGCTTATTTTACATACATTATTGCTTTATTACATGCTTGTTCATTCTTCCTGTCCCAACATTACCCACCAGGAAGCAGGTGGCTGAAAGACTCAGCAAGCAGCTTGGGGAAAGAGCAAAGTATAGCCAATAGTAGAAGTGGAGCAAACAGCTGCCAAAGAGCTCCTGAGGTTTTGGTTAGAGTCTAGTCACAGGAGGGGGCTCAGACATGAAGAAGAGAAGAAAAAGAGAGTAAGACTAATATTACTGAAATTAAATACAGAAATTTGTTTTCAGATAGCCATAAAGCTAACCACTCTTTGTTCTACTGAGATCTTAAAGCTACAGTTTGAAGCTGATATTCACATTGCTAGATTCTGCCCAGCCCCTGCATCCAGCATTCTAGTTAAAGATCCTTATTGACTCCAGCCCAACGTTATTCTTGCTTCAATAATGTCTCTCGTCAGCAGTTTTCTGCTCATCATAGAATCGTTTGAGTTGGAAAGGACCCTTAAAGACCATCTCGTCTAACTCTCCTGCAATGAACAGGGACACCTACAGCCAGATCAGGGTGCTCAGAGCTCCACCCAGTCTGATCTGGAGTGTCTCCAGGAACGGAGCATCCACCACCTCTCTGGGTAACCTGTTCTAGTGCCTCACTACTCTCACTTTTTCCCTACATCCAACATAAATCTTTTAGTTTGAAACCATTTCCCCTTGTCATAGAATCATAGAATCACCAGGGTTGGAAAAGATGATCCAGTCCAAACATCTATCTGTCACCAGTATTTCCCACTAAACTATGTCCCTCAGTACAACATCTAAAGGTTTCTTGAACACCTCCAGGGTTGGTGACTCCACCACTGCCCTGGGCAGCCTGTTCCAGCACCTGACCACTCAAATATTTCTTGATGGCCAACCTGAATCTCTCTCAGTGGCTGTTCCCTCCAGTCCTATTGCTAGTCACATCAAAGCAGACTCCCACCCCACCACAATCTCCCTTTAGGTAGTTGTAGAGAGAGATAAGTTCACCCCTGAGCCCTACTCACCACAGACACTGCTCAAGAGTGTTTCCACTGCCTGTCCCTGCATTTTCTCTTTTCTGCCTTGCAGGCCTTAACTATGTGCCCTGCATTGGGTCATCTCTTCTGAGGACCTTCACAGGTCATGTTTTGACACAGGTGGCCTACATTAAAATTTTTGACCCATCACCTCCCTCAGAGAGTGACTTACGCATTTTAAAAGAACTCAAAACTCTTCAAAAGGTGATATCTAGCTTGCCTCACCCATTAGTACACCACTGCCTTTTGAAGTTTTTCTTTCAAAACCCCTAACCTTCCCCTTTCTTCCATATAACAGCATTTTCTATAAGCCCCAAAATAATAGTTCCCTATATCTCATACCACAATAGCTGCTGTCTGTAAGCACAGACAATATGACAAAGCCATATAGGCACACATTTATTCATATTTTGCTATGGTACAAATAATCGGTCTGGCATCATTTGCAGTGCTAGAGATCTAATTTTTAAGTTAGAAAGACTTCAGTTTAGTAGTGTAAGACTACAGAATATGCAATCATTTTGCAGAACTGCAGCTTCAAACCATTTCTTGTAGATACAGCAGAATTGCTAATACTCAATGTCATTCACTGAACGCGTAAGGCAACCGAAGCATGGCCATCTGTAATTATACAGATTGTCCTGTCAGTAAGAAGAAAACCATTTGATTCATACATCACTATCCTCTTACAAAGATTATTCCCCATTCATCCATGAAAGAAATGGGAATTAGTCTCAGATATAGTACCCAATTCATAAGCCAGAAAGTATCTCCTATGTCTCTACTATTAAAAAGTACATCCTTCAGGCTGTGCTGTATCCACCTGTTAAAATAGGCTTTTACCTGCATAACATCTCAATATTAGCATGTGGCTGTCTCATCAGTGAATAACAACCTAACTCTCACTTTCTCCTGGCTTTGTCTGGAATGGAACTCTCAGCTCAGTCATACCATAGAAACTTGTGGATTACAAAACATCAAAGTCTTATTCCAAGTGGATAAATTGAATTATTAGTAAATCCCATTCTACAATGCATAAGATTATCTCCTAGAAATTCTTTATAACCATCTCAGTTATCTACATAAACAGAGTTTTGTGTGCCCTGGATACAACAGGGTCTTACAGCCACCATGAGGGTGCTTATTTACCAAGGCACTGGAAAATATCCTCAGTGCCTCTGTCCTCACACCCCTATGACTCATGACTCCTAGTTCAAGATTAACTGGTGTGAGATTAGTTGACACTTAAGTGTGAGGTTTTGGATTTTAACTAAAGCTTGTGTAGGATTTCTCTAGGAAACTGATTATTCAGTTTGAGAGTTCTTTATGTGGAACAGGGTTATCAGCAAGAGGCAGCAAAATAGCTGCACTCCACAGCATTAAGAGCTGGAATAAAAAAAAAAGAGTGCAGAGGAAAATAGGGATAGAACACCAACTTAAAATAAGCAGATGCTAAATTTCTTGCATTTTGCATGAACTCTGGAAAAAGTGGTAACCAATGGAAATAGAAAGAAACCAGTAGAAGATATTGAGATATTTCCAGTTCCTACAGTGGACATATTCCTACTCAGATGCTTCATATTTTGATAGAATAAACATTGTTTGCCACTTCCAGAGTGTAGTTGAACCAACAGCTCTTAGCAAGATCTAGACGTGCTACTCTATGTTGCTCTTCAGAAGCTATTGAAGTATTCAGGTGTTACCATCCCCACTCAAAATTAAGTACTTCCAAAGGAAGCTTCCACTACTCTCTAGCCCTGGCACAGATTAAAGCCTGAACATCTGTTCATTGGATGTAAATGCAGCAAGAGATGAACTTGGTTGAAAACCCCTTGTTGCTTTAGTCTTAGCAGGCAAGCAAGGTTACAAGCAAGGAGGCATGTGAGGAGCAGAGTTCTGCATGCTTCCTGACGCATCAAATTCCATGTCAACAGTGGAGGACATTACCATGGGTAATTACCGTTCAGAAGAGAGCTAGGCCAGGAGAATACAGTGGAGCAGAACAGTTTAAACAAGTTTCATCACCCACATGAATAAGTCTTCCATCATTTCTGTCTGTTACAAAAAACTAATACATATTTCTTCAAGTGATATTAATTAAGGAAACAGTAATGCCTGTTGGGCAAGTAACAAAATTGTCACACTTCTATATCTCCTGCATTGTTTTTTCAGACATACTGGCTCAGTTATTAGTGCTGAAGGCTGATAAGCATTTCTGGTGCAGATGTTTTTCCAGATAAGTAGCACCTCTGTGGTAGGCTGGGAAAGGCACTGGAACACTTTGCAATATTAGTAAAAAAGGAGATTGTTCCCTCTGCTAGAAAGATACCTTTACTAGAGCATCATTACTGTCTAAAGGCAATTGTGATCGTGGCTCCATTTTCAGCAACATAAAATAGAATGTTGCAAAGATTGTGTTTGGGATACTGAACCTCTTTTTTTGTCCTGAAGATATTCAGCTAATAATAGTATAATAAAACCATATAATAGAACAATAAAAAAGATAAGCTTATATGTACTGTTCGGTGAAGCATAGAGATAGGAGATAGCTCTGGTATCGTCAGAAAGCAATTTGACCTTTGAGACAGCTATAAAGCAGTTCTACCGAGATGCACACATTCTAATAGCCCAATGGAAAGATCTCCTATGAAATAATATGCACTTTGACATAGGCTGCATTGTGCAAGGAACAGGATTCCTAACTGAAAAAGCAGCAACTCTTCAACAGATATCACAGCTCCATTCTCACCGAAACAAATAGAAAAGAAAGGTGAAGTACTTGTATTACACCTACCAAAAGACCGCAACATTTTCATGTCAACAGTACTCTGTTCTAAGAAACAGACACCATCAGGGTCTCTGCTCCCTGCAAAACAGTACAAGCATAAATGGCTATCTTTTTTTACTCATTCCAGCACGATGGCTGACCATCAAAACCTTTCAACTTCTCATTTTCAAGCTTCTCAAAAACACAATTTTTAGTAAAATTACAGACAAGTTCTGCCTCCCCCAGGATGAAGGATTCTGTTTATCTTATTTTGTTGCTGAGCTCTCCAGTATTTCTACTGCATTTCAAAGCAATGTGTTTGCACATAGCTATTACCAGCTGTACAGAAGCCTATTTCTAAGTTCTTAACACAGCTCAGGCACACAAAGGCATACTAAAACCTTTTAGTTTGACTGCCAATACTTGGATGCCAGAAGCATTTGTGAACAGTAGTTATCATGAACAAACTAAGTGGCTTCAAGACCAGCAATATGAGAAGGAGCATTTCACCTTTAGGTTTGTTATTTTTTTAACTTATGCATGAACCAAACTGCAGAGGTTGAACTATAATTTCTTAAAATGTCATACCTCATTTGTACAGCAAGAAGCTTATGTCTAAATAACTCATTTGATAACACAAGTTTAACTTCATACATAAGCCAGCATCACAAATAATACTTTTATTTCTTAAAATCTCAAAGGTTCTACAAATCCTCCTGGTGCCTCTCGGCATCTGTATGCTTGGGAAGACTAAAGAATAGAGAGGCTAAATGATTCACGGTTACACAGTATGTAACAGCAGCATGAGGTCCAGTTCAAATGGAGACTAGCCAGCAAATCACACAGATACTGTATCATCACACGATTTACAACTTCTGTGCTGAGGGGAAAAAAGTATCTTTACAGCTCATCAAGCTTCCTCTCTGCTGGTATTGTCTGGAAATTACTGACTTTCTCTTTCATTTTCAACACATTATCACTGTTAATAATGTTTACAGAAAGATGGTTGAATTAGAGACAAACAAGATATTTCCGGAAGAATAAAAGAAACAACTCAGTGGTCCAGAATGAGAGCATCTACAGTTGTGCTGTGTCACAGAAACTCTGATCTGAAGATCATGTGCATAACTTCCGTTTCCCATTTCAACCTCAGGGAAGTCTCTATACGTAAATGGAGGTTCCTCTCAAAAATTCAAAAAGAAAAAGGAGAATGTCTGTAAATAGATTATTTGCTTAGGATAAATAAACACATTGATCCATTTACCAGATCAATATGTGAGGTAAACACTAAGTAATTTTATCAAAAGTTTTCATTTGAAAAAAGCATTTGGTGCAGATTGTCTGAGTCAGTCATTCTGCTTTCTACACAGCTACTTGCAAATCATTTTCAGCAACACCCTGCTGCCTTAAGACCAGGATAGAGCTATTGAAAGGGCACAGTAGCCAGAGGGCCATTCTAACAAGTTTCTAAGCCAGGATGAACCACAGGTAAGAAATTCCCAGCAGGATTACAGAGAGATCCTTTTTTCTGGTCTAAGTAAAAAGAAGTTTTGTTCTGCATTGCCATTATGAATCAGGAAAAGTTACTGGATTCTTAGTGTATCGTTCTGATACAGATTTGCTTCCACATTTTTAGCTTTCCTTTAGTAGCTCAGCCTTATCATAAATGATAAACAAATTTAGACATACGAAGGTTAAAATTTTTTTAAATATCCTCAGTACAACTTGTAAAAATATGACAGATGTTATTAATGTTTAGATAAGAATGAGTTGTATCCACACTCAGAAGAGATTCACAACTTTTGTCATGAAACTACCTATGATCCTGAAATGAACCCAGGTTATCTTAAATCATTCCATCAGGGTCAAATATTGTTTCAGAACATATACACTGGAGTCTCCAAGGTTAAAAAAAATACTGTTGTAGAGAACACAATGGAAATAACATACAGATGTCTAAGTTTCTAAAGGGAATCCTAACATGATCAAATGGCAACACTTCTGTGCAGTTTTCTAAACTCTGAACTCAAGGACGTTGGGCATCAAAACTTGCCAGCCTCGTGTTGCACATCTCCAGAGCTAGCATTAGCTATGAAAATCCTAGGATGTATTTCTCTATATATGCCACCCTGGCTTGCATCAACAAGATGGACTTTTCCCAGCCACAGCTGGAGTCTCTGCACTCTTGCTATTGGCAAAAGGAGAACTACTGACGCAGTGTTAGTGCTACATGTTCCTCCTCCCATCTAAGAATCATGCACACCACACACACAAAAATCAGAGAACTGTAATCAAAGCATGCCTTCTAAGTGTATGTAAAGACATACCACAGCTTCCTAATACATCTGCTAGTACTAAGATGAAAGAAACCTTTTTAGAAGCAATTCACTTAATTCCTGCCTATTACCTTGACATCAGAATGTCCACATACACAAGTGCACTATTTCAAACTCTTCTTTAATTATTTCTGTTCATTACTATTATTAAGAAACTGAAACAATGTTTTGTTTTTGGCATTCATTTCTCTCCTCTTCCCTCTGCCTTTTTTCTACCTTTTGTGTTTCACCACATTCCTGAGTATCCTGGATCAAGCCCGTCACAATTCTGCATGCAGATTCATCTTCCCCCATTCATTCTTCTTCAACAGCACATAGAGCTGTGCCTTTTGACTCCTACTTTTTGGGGTTTTTTTTTTTAAGCCCTGTTTTGTGAAACAGTCTAGAGTGAAAAGAATTCAAAGTCACCATTCCACATATATCCACAGTGAAGTATCTTTTTTTATCTATTATCCCTTAAATGATCTAAAGCTTTCTATCTGCTGTATTCGTCTTCATTATCTGCTGTTCCTCTCTCATCCATTTCTTACCAGCACTGCCTTTGTTCTCTGCCTTTCATTTTTTGCACCAAATATTAATACTGCTCACAGCGATCTAGAGGTTCACAATGGGAAGTCACACAAATGATTTGCTAAATATGATGCAGATCACAAAGAAGCCTTTATGCCGCTCATTAGGATAGTGTTGTTATTACTCTGACTAAAGCCTGCTCTGCAGTAAGTGCCCTGGCTGCTCCCTTACCTTCCAATGTTTTTCTCCAAGAGCACTTGGGAAATGGCACTGCCATACAATAACTAATGACAGAAGACCTGACTTTCACATATCCACAGCTACATCTCCCCCCTCCATGCTTAATGCTACATACACTGGGCTTTGTGATGCTTTCTAATTTCACACGTTAAACAGCCTACACACATCAGACTGATGTACATATCTCTGTAGCTGTGACAAGACTTATTAGCAGTGGGTGAATTGCCCATCATGCATTTATTAGCCCTTTGAAAGATGTCTCTCCTTGAATGCAAAAGCCAGCTGTAGCCTTTATCAACATTCAACAAAATTACCACTGCAGTAAATGGCAAGTGACTGAAATAATCAAGTTTAGTATGCTTATGACTTTCTGCTATTTTATAGCCAGGACTTCATCAGTCATCAGGTAGACACCAACTTTCAGACCCCAAACAGAGCTGAAAAACACCGGAAGTTTCCAGCTCTCAGGTTGCTAATAGGATTGAAGGATTGCAGTGCTCCCTTCTGCTACTTTTCTGTACAGCTACACATGAAATATACGTATGACATACAGACCAACTCAACAGGATGAAAGCCACAAGGATATGTTACAGGAAAGATTGTTCTAGGAAAAATAGGAAGCAGTGCTGATACCTGTAATACTGACTTCAGAATCCATTGCTCCCACTCAGTCATAGCCAAGACACAAGCATTTGGAATACAACAAGCAGATAAGTGCTGCAAAAATGCTGTTGTCACACCAACAAGACAGCTCAGCCCTGCCATACCACTCTCACTCCCCTTCTGCAAAGAAAGAAGGAGAGAAAAACAGTGAAAAAAGCTTATAAGTAGAGAGAAGGACAGGGAGGGCCCTCACCAACTACCATCATAGCCAAAATAGACTCAATGTAGGGAGATTAAATCATTGCCTATTACTAACAGATTAGAGCAAGGAGAACTAAAAGCAAACAAAAATGCCTTCTCCCCCTTCAACCCTCTTCTACCTCCTCTTCCTGAGCAGTGCAGAAGAAGAGGTAACGTGGCTGAGGTCCATCCCTAATGCTTTTTCTCAGCCTTTCCTCCACAGTCACTACTCTCTGCCCCTTCCCCAGCATGGGCTCCCTCCCATGGGTGCTGTCCTTCCCAAACTGACCCCGCATGGGCTTCACACAGGCAGCAGCTCCCCCAGCCCCCCTGCCAGCTGCTCTAGCTTCAGGACAACCTCCTTGAGAAATCACCCAGAGCTTCACCAGGAAGCAACTTGCTGTCCACTTGGATTGTCATGATTATAGGAAAGAGGGTCAGCACAGAGAAGGGCAGAAGTAGCTCTGCAGCCAACATAAGGCCTTGTCATCTCTGTAAAATGTCGCAGATTACTAATCAGCTAACATACCTTACTTAAACCACTCTCACCTTAAATTTCAGCAGAACAAAAATGGAAGACATTTGATTACAAGAAGCACCAAAAAAAGCCACACATACCCAGGTGGAAAACCTAATCCACCATCTGATAACTAAGTGCACACACATATTAAAAGACTTAAGTAATTGATCTGAATAGACACAATGACATTCATATACTGGGATGTGAAGAAACAAAACCCAAAAAGGAAAATCTAGCAGTATTAATTACCTCACTCAATTACTAACACTGCCTGGAAGAAGGACTTTCATGCAGCTTCAACTGCTTTTACAAAAATGTCGTGCTACTCCTCTTGCCTTATAATGGAACTTAGGATACATCTACATTTTTCCTTTGAATCTCTGATCCTGTTAAAAACCCTAGTGGTACTGTTCATGCCTGTGCTGGCTGAGTAAATAAAGAAACTGCTTCCTGTTCTTCTATAGGAGGAAAAGCAATAAAAGCCAATAAAGTAAATATACTGTATATTCATACTCAAAACCAGTCCAACCTCCATTCATGTGTCTAATGCTGCTTATTTGCAAGGTAGAAACAATGAGATGAAGAATTTCTTCCCACGTAGAATTTCTTCCCACGTGTGCACATTCCAGAGCACCAGAACGTGATATGCCTCAAAACACCTCTAGCACAGGAAGCAGAGCACAGAACAAGACAAGGAGCATTGGATTTGTCAGCTTGACTTTAACATACAGAAAGTGGGCAGTTCTGAACACTTCTGAAGGTTCAGAAATGCAGGCAGCTTGTATTACCACTGACATACCAGTGAAACTTCATTTTGTTTTTTGAAGAATAAGATTTTTGACAGTCATTGAAGAGATATGTCAATCAAGTTGATAAAGTCCAGATTTCAGCTGATGCGTGTCCACGCTGCAGCATCATAAGTTTGTAAAATTTGCCCTGATAAGTTTATGATGAATCAGAACGCCACCATCCTCAACAAGAAACTTAAAGCAGCTCATTTTTGTTGACAAAATGATCTGAAACAAAATGGAAGGGAATCACAATTCTACGTGTCTCATTTGGGGGTGTGAGGGACTAGATAGGCATTGAGTGGAAACAGGATATGAAAACTATAGATTGACGTATGATAAGGTATATATACATAAGAGATAGAGACTCACTCCTTAAAGACCCTGACTATTTCTCAGTTTCAATTGGATTTTCTTGCCAGAAGGAAGTTCCATGGTTCTAGTATTTTTTATTATTTTTAAGTTTTTTAAAGTACAGTTACTAAATGACAGAATAGCAAAAAAGAGAATAAATTGGATTGGAAAAACTTCTGAGAACCTGCTGCTGTCCCACTATCAAGGCTACAGCTCAGGTAACATTGGCAGGTACACTTCAAGGACACGAACAGTTTATCTGTTTAGTCTGTTTATCTCTGTTCAACTGGGCTTGATGTCAGTTCATTTTCTTCAAGCCCAGCTCTAAATACCTATTCAGAAAAAAAAACCTATTTAATACCTCTCACACAGTTTCCACACGCTTTCATAGCTTTGAAAATCTTCTGTTATCTTTTAAGCATACTTCCATGAGTATCAATGAACCTACTTCTGCATTTCATACTTGGAGAAAAGAAAACATGACCTCAAGATTTTTATCACATTAGGAAGAGAAAAAGCTCTTTGATCCCTTTCCTATCCTTAGGAACCATATTTATTTATGATTTTTAGCTCAAACATGGGAACAGGTTGTCTGGAAAAGAGATAAGATCTTCATATATGGAGATGCTCACAATAGAACTGGACACAATCCTGAGCAACCTCTAGCTGACCCTTCTAACAAACAATTTTTCAAGTTAGAGATCAACAAACACAGAATTGAGGTTTTTTTTAGGGAATAAGGGAGATGTTTGCTAGGTGAATTCAAGTTTCTGTATCCCTTTCGGATATTGAATTTATTACTATCTCTCTGCGACACACTGTTTTAATATATACATCTGATAACCTGAGACAAACAGTAGCAGGTACTGTAAATGAAACTAGTTTGTTTCTTTCAGTTCAAAGAGAGTAGCTAAAGCCATAGCTGTTTTTGCTTTGATCTGCCTGATAGGATGGAAATTCAAAAAAATATATATTCACCTTAAGGAATTACATCTATCGAATGCACAGCAGCACAACCCCGCAGGGATGGAGGCTCTGGATCTGTAGACTTAACAGCATGAACTCTTCTTGTGCTCAGCTAATGCAGTAGTACACCAGAGATAATAAAGGCTTGCTGACTTTAGTACCTTTTGTTCATCTAAGACTCTGTAAAGAATATTTGAAGGCAATATTTTATCTCAGCATTAATCTCCAGCAAGACTTCCTCATTTTACTCTAGGAATGCCTCCATGAGCTTTTCTCACATTAGACAGCACACACATCTTAAGGTGAGGTTTTTTGTGAGGACAGATCTCAGTATTCAAAGTTTGAGTAGTGCCACTATTTGGACACAAGATTTCTCTCCCTCCCATTCTTTTTTTAGAACTTATTTCTAGGCATTAGACATATAATTTAGACTGCCATTAAACTAAACAGGAAAGAAAATACTTCATACACTACATAAAATCACTCTGAAGCTACCCACTTCTGTTCCCCCAGTTAACTACCCAAATTCCCCGCTACGGTTATTCTATTCTACCATCTAGATTTGACTCTTGCAAGGTAGACTTGGAATCTAACAGGTCTTAGGCTTTAGCAGCCAAAACCACCAGCTTCACAAAGCTTATGACAAAAAAAAAAGGAGGAAAGCAGGGTGAGGGATAGGGAATTTACAAACCAAGATTCCATCCACAACTGGAAAAAAAATATGAGTGGGGAAAAAAAGACAAGAAAGGTTTGTCCAAGAGAAACACCGCCCGTGAGCCAGCAATGTGCCTTTGTGACAAAGGTGGCCAACAGCATCCTGAGGTGCATCAGGAGTGCTTCCACCAGGCCAGTGGAGATGATCCTTCCTCTGGTGAGGCCACACCTGCAGCACTGGGTCCAGTTCTGAGCTCCCCAGTGCAAGAGAGGCACGGACATACTTGTACAGTCAGACATAGGAGTATGAAGATGAAGAGACCGGAATGTCTATGAGGAAAGGCTGAGGGAGCTGGTGCTGTTCAGCTTGGAGTAGTACTGGGGCATCTAAGCAACATAAAAATATACCTGAAGGAAGGATGCAAGGAGGACAGACCCAGGCTTTTCTCAGTGGTGTCAAAGCGGCAGGACATGAGGCAATGCGCAGAAGTTAACACCTAGAAAGATACCTAGATACACAGAAATACTTCTTTACCGATAGAGTGGTCAAACACCAGCACAGGTTGCCCTCAGAGGTTGTGAAGTCTCCATTCTTGGAGATATTCACAACTCAATTAGACATGATCCTGAGTAATTTGCTCCTGCTGGCCCCTCTTGGGAAGGGAGTTTGAATAGATGGTCCCTGAGAGGTCCCTTCCAATCTAAGAATTCCAGTTTTAGTTGCATGTAAATGAATGAGTAATCCTATGTATAAAGCAAGTGGGAAGAGAAAAAGCATAAATACTTATCTGTCAGAAACCTTCCATGACAATTCACTCCAGCTTTGCTTTCTATTTACCTGTGCTCATACGGGTTCATTTCAGTGATGAGACCAATTTACAGAGCTAAAACAGTGATTTTGAGTATTCCTTCATTGTCTGCATCTACATGTTATCTGAGTTAAATGTCTGCAAATTAGACTGAAGAAGCAGGAGAAGTAGCATTTTATAGCCTGTAATTAATGAGTCAGTCAGCTTGAGGACAAACATTTTGAATACCAATTGCAGCAGCCATCATTCCTACACCCATCACTTGCATCACTGATAGCAGCAAGAGCTCCGTGATCCCCAAAGCCTGAACTCTCAGCCTTGCAGAGCCAGATTGCAATTACCAGAGAAAGGAGAGTTAAAGGACACAGCCATCACTTACAGGGCACTAAGGGATATTAGGGGATCACCTACTGTACTCCTGCCTCAAGCCTATTAATTGTTTATCCTAAATGATTACAGTGACCCACATTAGAGCTGTTCATATCTGGCCTGACAAAGGATAGTGAGGAGCCTAATTCAACAGGAAACAACAAGATTCAGATTCATATGGAGTAATTTGAGTCTTTATCATTTTGCCTATGATAGTGCTACGTCTGTTTTTAACTTACATGCAGAATTTGACATGTGAAGGGAATATGTTGTACCATGCATTCTGAAGCATGCTCAGTCTGAACTAGGAAACAAGCATGTATTCTTCTAGAAGAACATTTATAACTGCTTAATACCTAATAGCTGTTTTCCGTGCATGACAAACTTCCACTGCTCTGCCCCTCCTCCCTGTCACCTTAAAGGAAAAATCTGCTGGAGAGTATATGACAAACAGCTGGTTGTCACTACAGGGTTGTACTGCACTAATCATCAATGACAAATTATGTCATTAATATGTAATAGCTAACACTTCCAAACACAATCTGCATCATCTCCATAAAGATCTTTGTCATTTGTTTTTCAGAGCCGTTTGCCTGCAACTTGAGAATTCTCATGCATTAGAACACAGACCAACCACCATATGTTCTCTAGCACCTGTTTAGAAGGCAGTTTATTCTATTTTTTTTAAAATAAACATATATATTTTAAAGTGTTATGAGAAGATCATAGGCCTGGTTTATTTAGCAAACTTTTTAAAGCTTCCCATCACGTCTTGTAAACATTTCTCATGGCAATTACAAATCTTGTGTCATTTGCCTGGTCTGACCACTTATCTATTATCTGAATTACCCACCTCATTAGCTGAAATTACAGGCTAACACGTGCTGATCTACTCAAGAACAGCGAACATTGAGGATTCAGAATGAAGCACTGATGTCTGGATGAGCGTGACCTAAATCTAGTGCATCTTAACAAATATTGATCCTGTTGTTTTTCTACTTTTAATTAAAAATTGACTTTTTCAGTCATTAGTAACAAATGGGGATGAAATAAGGATATGCAAAGATTTGCTTCTAGTACCTAGAAGACCCAATATTGCAGCAGTTTAGAGAAATGGGCTTGAAATAATCCTGCGCATGTGCTTGCCAGCAGCCTTCCATAGCACAATAGCCAAGAAAGTGACAGCATCAGCCATGGGGAGGGAGAGTGCAGGTTAAATTCAAATCCACAATAGCCCAGGTGATTGGATTCCTGACAAGTCTTTGTGCATTTTAAACCCAATGGAATGCATGTCGAAAGTTCATAATAGTAACACTATAATAGTAACACTACCAGCTACCCAATTATATCACGTCTCATATTTTGTATCTTCCTTAGAGACTTATTCCAGAAAAATCTACATTCTTTTTTTTAATTTCTGGGCCTTCTGGTAGAGGAAGGACTAAAAATTTAAACCAGTCCCTCACTATGAGTTAGCTCTTTGGAAAAGAAAACAAGTATTGATTTTTGAACTAGTCCTGTGATTTGGGGAGGCCTGATGCTGGAAGTAATGTACTGACAGACGCAATCTATTTGATTTCCTTCAGCACGCTTTTGAGGGAGACAAGGAAACGAGGGGTTTGATCATGCATTGACCTCTTGCATGGGCATACTTCATGTCCAGATGCAATATTCCTACTGAACAGGTAGCATTTCCAGCAGCCTCATATTCCTCCTAAGTCAGAAGGAATAGTTCTAGTTTACATTACTGCCTCCCTCATCTGCCTTTAGTGGAAACAAATCAAGCATAATATACTTGTATAAAATTTACTGCAGGAACACCTCTTTACATATGCACATTACCTGTATTGTGTAACCTGGCTATGGAAACCTCATGCCAGATGTTATCATTTATTCTTAAGTAATGTACAGCACAGTATGATCAGAAGGGGGAAATAGTTTTTTTCAAACAAGTCCAATCCTTAAGCTTCTAAAGCAACAAGGGGAAATCAGCAAAGAAGCAGAAAGCACCAGGGATGGAGAACTCCTGTGCGTACACAGACACAACCACCATCAGCGCTCAGTCATGGTGCATCCTTCCAAGACAAGGTGAAGAACAGGTCTCAAGGAGGTAGACATTCGTGTTTCAAATGGGCACAGTATCCGTACATAATCAACAAAAGTACAAAGTAGCAGTACAAAGTAATACGCAAATATACATTCATTTGTAATATCATGGACTTCATACTAGTACTGTCTAGTTCATAATCCATGGGATTGGCTTTAATTATGAGGAATGCTCATTTGAGTTTCTGCACAATACTTATTTCTGTTTAAGTTACCCTCTGATAAGCCTGGAAGTTCATGTGAGCTATTTTTATTTCAGCTTTAAGAGAGAAAAGCAATCCAGATATTAAAACACAATGACACAAGTACAGACAAAAGTCTAACCACTGTTATCTATTGTATGATTATACTATCTCCATAATTAATTACACCAGAATTCGAGGAGCCCTTCATTTACAGATTACAGCCAGTGGCAGCACTGGAAAAACACTAGGTAATTCTTCGCTTCAGCTCTGCCTACTCAGTCCTAGTATCATTCATAAAGCCACAATGTCACAGCAATGAATGCTGTGTTCAAGGGAGATACAGCAGTGCCAGTCTCAACTCAGCCAACCGTATTCAAATGTAAGCATTTCAGGGAGCATAAATAATGCAAGGTAGGCAAAGTACAAGGCTTGGCAAAGCCTCATGTGTGCATTAGCTGAGGCAACCAGAACAAACAAAAGTTAAATATGGTTAGATGAGTCGACAGCCTGCATGGATTCCTGGTACCCTTTTCTATCACCCTCAAGGGCTTCATGAATAAAGATAAGCTAGACAAACACTCTACATCTATTTTTCCCCCCAACACCATTGTATGTGCACACTTAATAAACTTCCTTATCTCTTTTGGTAGCAATGACCTGAAAGATTCAACAAACTCAAGCCTGGATAATTTAAAAATAACCAAACAAATAGCTGAGAAAAATGATAAGAGAATGTTCAGCTGACAATGGTGGATGAACAAAAACTTATCTTCAGCAGACAACGCAGACAGTGCATGATGTCAACGCAACAAAAATTGCATCAACAACAAACAAAAGTTACCTTGACCTTTCTTATTGGTGATTTCAAGTTAAAAGCCTGCAGCTATGAAAATCCAAGAAAAAAAGGAAAAAACATTCAGATGTTATGACTTTGTACTAAGCATTTCAGATTCTGAAATTCCATAGATTTAGCATTACAGTAAGTGCAGACTCCTAAGCTTCTTCCACTCTGGTTTCAGGGTTTGTAAGCCACTTCCGCACACCTCCCACTCTACAGCAAGACAACATACTATTGTATACCAGAAAAGGAAGGAAAAAGACACTACGCTTCTCTACCAAGTTGCCTCAAAGCATTCATCTTTACAGTCTTATTTGCAATTGCTTGGATTTCATAAACCTTGCTAAAGTTAATGCAACCTAAAAATACAGTGTCACTGAGCACAAAGCAGCAAACAGCTGAGGTTAGGCTCAACATGTAGACAGTTGTCTCTGTATCAAAACAAAGTTTTCTATTTTGCTGGCATCATCAACCAGAAAAAATGCACATGTTGGAGAGACAGCCACACCAAGGAAGAAGCAATCCCATTTTTTCTTAATAAATGCCATATTCATAATTCTACTATCAGCAAAGTACATTTTTGGTATGATTCAAGTCAGACTGAAGACAGAGGTGTTTACAAAAAGAATAATGAATGCGTTTTTGAGATGTAGAAGTTCCAGTCTAAATCTCATTGAGTTTATCTACCTTTGACATTAGTGACAGCCAGCATCTTTGGTATGTCTTGGAGTGTCTGGTCATCCAGTTCTTGCGGCATTCCCCAGCATTCATTTGTGGCTGCCACTGGAATTCTTGCAAATGACTGCACAGTAACAACTTATAAAAGTCTCAAAGGTTCACACTGTTCTAGTGTACCACAAGCAGTCAGAAGTGTATTTAAGGACACAAATGCATTTAGCAATTTCCTAAGCAACTTGATTACAAATCGCAGTGGAACTTTAACATTTAGAATAAAAATTGCTTCTCTAACATAAAGATGCTCTACCACTTCAAAAATATGCTGCATAAAAGCTAAGCTCACAACAGTCAGTAAGTGAATTCCCACAACCACCAGGCTAGAACTTGCAGCAAGTACACCACAGAGAACTGAAATATCTAGTCTAGTGCAACATAACATCAGCTGGGAGATTCCCACCAGACCTACATCAAGCTCCTGGGGAGAGGGAAAGTAAAAATAAATAAATAAAAGAAATAAGGAAAAGGTGTAGGAGAAGGGAACACACTAACATATCATGATAACTTCATCTTAATTTATTAGCAGACCAACAACTTTATAGCAATAACAAATGTCACATTTTGAAAATAAAGGACACCTAGACAACAATAGATTGATGCAACACAACTCAACTGCTGTCTGCATGTTGTGTCTTTTAGAGATTATTCATATATTCTGTGTACATATGTAAGAGGCCATGATTTTTGCCTCAAAGTTCGCTGAAGATGGACAAGTTCAAACAAGCCTTAGTCAAGGATTGAGAGATCCTTTGTCTGAAGGTAGCAGATGGACAAGTCCAGGGGCAACGAAAGGGAGATAAGATGCAGATGAATGGCCATGAAGTGGTCTTTTTGTGTGGACTTATCTCAAGGGAGATGGCCATCTCGGAGGTACTCACATGACTCTGACCCAAGCCCCCAGGAATGTCACGTAGGCTGGAAAGAAATAGTATAAAAAGGGCATGGAAGATGGCCATCTTGGAGGTACAAACCCTGAAAGGGGGTTTTCTGGCCTCAGATTCCTCTATCGTGGTCCTACTGCTACCAACGGTCTCCCCTGGTCTTGGTCTCGAAACACTGCTCAAAACTCTGCTTCGTGAGACCTCGCTGCTCCGTGAGAGCACCCGACCTGCTGCTTGTGGCCTGCCACTCTGCTGCTGCTCTCCCCTACACCCTTTTGCCCCAGACCAACGAAACGACGTGTGACAGGATGCTGCTGCATCCAGGTAGTGACTATCCCTGTTTTTACACAACTCTTACCCTTTTCCTACCTTTCCTATTGCCCGCTTTCCCTTCCCCATCACCCTAATTTTGGTATTCGCCGCTCTCCCTCCCCATCCCCTCAGCTGACTATTTTTCCTAATAAACTGGTCGGGACAACATTTGAATGTTTTCTTCTTAATCTCACGCCAGGTATAATATATCAAAAGAACCTTGCCTCCCTCCTGTAAATTGGAGCGAGACAACATACAATGAAGGATTCAATGTCAGAATTTTTCCATACACGTTTAGGATATAAAGAGAGCATACATTTTCTACAGAGACAGAAGAACCTCTCCTGCCACGTTTAGAAAATACACAGGTAAATTATCTTCAATATAAAAGGTACCATACACTCCATATACAGAAGGAATACTCTTTCCCTACCTCATTCACTATGTTCTTCTTACTAGACACTGAGAAATCCTAGAGAGCATTAAGAGAGGGATCAACATGAAGCTACACAGAATGTTTCCTAAATAGCCATGCAGGAACACTGCATCATAAGCAGCTGAGGAATTCCAGTAAAGTAACAGTGGAGTTCTTTAGAGATTTAACAGGCAAATCCTAAAAAGCACGGACAATTCCTACCAAAAAATAACTGGAATACTAGAAAATATGAAATACTCCGAGAAAATATCAGTATATCAAAAATATCAAAAGCAAGAAGTGTGGATTCCTAGAAAGCAAAAAATAACGTTCCTACAAACTGTGAAAGAGTTCCTTGATATCAAAAAGGGGATGATCCCAGAGAGTAAACAAAGAGGAACCCTAGAAAGCATTGAATGGTGAGTCCAACATAGTTAGAAAAGTCTACCTCCCCTAAAAACAAACATACCATCAAAACCACACAGTTCCTAAAAAGCAAATACAGAAGGATTTGTAGAATGCAACAGTGTGGCTGTGCAGCTGGAATCCTATACTGGAGTTCTCTTCAAGAACTCATTATATAATGTATCAATTGAAAATAGCTCAAGCCAAACCCCTAAATATTTCAACTGTGAAAAATCATTAAGCCTTGGAGAACTTCAGGGCTGGACAGAAAGTTCAGAGCTTGAATCCAGCTCTTAAGTTAAAAAGAAAGTCTTCGGAACAAGATGATCTCTAACATCCCCTTCAACCCAAGCCATTCTGTGATACTGTGATTATGACAGGCTCACCACAGAAAGCATTTTGCCTTCACCAGTGATTTCCTCTCAAATAGTTATGTGATCTTAACTCCAGAAAATGTCAGTCTGCCTGCAAACGCTGGGGAAATTTAAAAAAGAACAGATCTGTATAGAAAGATCAGAGTGTATACACTGAGGTTTGCCTGTATTATTTTAGGAATCTTATCTTTGTGCCTGTAAAGGATTACTCAGCAGCCTCCTTTGTTAACCTTTGGGTAATTTCTGTTAAGAATAACATCTACATATTCATCTTTGTATTCTAAGTAAACCACCACTCCAAACTGAAACACGGAAGAGTAGTTACCACTGCTTTTACCATTAAGTGAAAAGCAGATAAAAGTATGTATTTTCACTGTCTTTGGATAAGTTACTAAATTTTAGCTACTTGGGCCACATGGTACTTCCTTCATGGAAGCAGGGTAACGTCCCTAGTCACAAAAGCCACTCCCACTGATATCACCTATAGTTATGCTGCAAGAATGCCAAAGAAGCTGGATTTAAAAGTGTCAATTTCTCTTTCATCACTTGCCTCTGCCTTTTTTATATTCTGACTGGCTCCTTTCCAAAGCAATGAACTCCTCTGAGCCAGAATTTGACTCTCCTGTCTTCCCCCTCCCACACTTTTCTATTTAAGGAATCCCTTCCACACTTTATATTCAAAGGAGGCTACATGCAAGGACCATATGCTTATTCATCACCATACCCCATCAATCTTTTCAGATATGACAGACTGAAAAAGCATAAGCCTGCGTTTCTGAACCTACCTGAATGCTCTTGCCTCAGATGGCATATGGGGAATGGGATACAGCCTTTGCTAGCAGAAAGGCATCAGAAATGGAAATAAAATCTTAGTTTTCACTGTCATCTTAGGTTTGCAGCACTGAAAAGCAAATCAGCTTGTTAACAAAGGTAATTTGAGATGGGCTCAAGCAAACAGATTGATGGATAATTACTATCTCAGTTTTAGAAATCCAGGTAACAAATCTTAAAATGAGGTTAGTACTAGTGAATATGAAATAACAAACAGTGTACCTCACACAGGACAGACCTGCCAGGAATCCTGAGCAAGCTACATAAACAGCTAGGTGCAGGGAGGGCATGTTACTCCCCAGTGGATCTGCATTTTGAAAGATAACAATAGCTGCAAAATGGCCAACTGAGCAGTTGCATCATTTATAGCACTGGGGCTCTAAAAACTCTAAGCTGAAGTGAAAATGAAAAGAGTAAGCAAAAGGACAAAGTCTTGTTTAATAGCTCTGGCTATTAAAGATCACCACAAACAAAGTGAGCTCCCAGCCCTGCTGGTGCTCCTTATCTATCTTCCTCCTTGCCCAGGCAGGTACTAAAGCACAGAGGACCCCAGTTCCTCCCTAGATTCTATTTTACCCGGAAAATTCTCTGTACTTCTTCATACATACATGGTCTGTTGATTGTTACTTTGCTAAGGGTGCAAGGGAGGTGAAATAAAGATGCTATGAAGCTAACCCCATGATGCAGAAATGGAGCGGGTTATTGCTCCAGGTAATAGGAGGGCATTTCCAAGGAATAAGGGCACAGCACCCACATAATGACAGTCAAATCTGTCAATATGTGCATATAGCATATGTATGTAATATATCTCAAGGCACAGAGGTGTTGATTCAACACCAACTCAGTCCTACCTTGGAGAATACATAGAAGTTCACGCCAAGGGATATGCAAAGCTGCCCTCAGTCTCAAGCTCTGAGTTGGCTCTTGTTCCAACCCATACATGACAAATTCCAGCCTCTGTATCACCAGTGACAGCTGTAGTCACTTGTTCTATTGACCTTCTGATCCCTCTAGAAGATTTTACCCCTAAATATATTCTTTGCACACATTGTATTACTGTCATAAAAGGTATCAAAGAAAGTTATCAGTAATTTCTAACCAGTATTTGAACCACTTTAGCCAGACTTCATTCCTTGTGCATCTTTATGATCCACTGTTGTAGAAACAAAATCTGTAAGGGCATATAGAAGGAGAATGCCTGCTCCTATAAGGTTACATAGCCAAGGAACTTTTCCAAGGCAAAAGGGATAAGAAGGTAGGGAGACAGTGATGGGAACCAAGTCTGACCAGACACAGCTAGAGTGAGGCCAGAGATCACAGCCCACGTGCCTATGTCTTCCTTCACCTAATGTGTGTGTATGGGGTGCCTATCCTGGGCTGGAGAAGGTGGTTGCACTCACATTGCTCCCTTGAAGATTCTTTTTCCCTTAAAGGTACCCAATAAAATACCGTGTAAATCTTGATGCAATAAAGTAGTCATTTGGAGAAAAAAATTAAATGAGAAAGAGGTAAGATGTTTTTATTCTCATCAGGACATTTATAGATTGTCCTAAAAGCCTCCATTAACACAACAGAAAATAATCTCTTTGGTCTGCATTTATCTTTCAGGCATTGTGCATTCTCTGTGAAAAAAGAGGTTCCTGTGACTTCTGTTGTTCACTTCTCCACTTGCTCTCTAATAAATTACCTTCTGATAGCCTGAGCTTCACAACCTATTTGTGCAGTCTCCCTACCTTGGAGATACGGGTGATGTATTCTCTTTCACGATAGTCAATACCAAATATCTTCAGTGCTACTCTCTGTGCAAGGGATGCTGGTTATAATCCACTTTTAATTTCAAAGCAAATACCACAAATGCCTACATAATTCTGAAGCGGTGTTTTAAACTAGTGAACAGCTGGTGTATTGAAATGCCTACGCTACATCATGCTGTATTGTTTGTTTCTGATGGATACACTAGTAGTGCAAAATACACTACTAAAATGATAATAGGCCTAATGCTTACCCAGGCAAAGCAAAAAACTTATATCATTCTGCTGCAAACTGCCAGAGCAGTATTACCTGCGAAACTGGCTACAGATGGAACAGGTAACTGTTCTTTGTTGTAGGGCTTAATCTGGGAGAAAATGGAAAGGCTGCACGCTTTGCCAGTTAACAAGTTGATGTGTAACCGTCCAGGAAGACTCACTTCTCTGCACATTTATCACCTTTCATTGCACACACAAGCAACGTACATGCCAGACCAGCTCCTAAGTCAGAGGCAACACAAAGCAGGTACGTGGCACTTACATCTAACGAGGATTATTCAAGAGGATCATGAAAGCCCACTTAAATATCTTTCTATAAGTGCTTAACACTTCTACCTCAGGAAAGCACACCGCAAACAGTAGAATGATTAAATATCAGCTTAACCTCAGAAAACGTCTTACTTCTGCAGGATTTAGCTCCCTCCTCAACAGCTCTGTTTTGGTGGCCTACAGGTGGCCAGGCCACCATAAACTTCACAAGAGCATAAGAGTTTGAAGGGAGAGCATCTCTGAGTTAAATAGGTTTGCAGTAAGCCATTACTGCCCAACTACAAATTCACAGTGGCTGCGGCATCGTTTAAAATTCCTTCCCCTGCAGCTGTTTCGGGTTCTATTCTTGTTCATCAGTATTTCTTTTCTCCCATGCTCATTTGCTAGTGCAGATGAAAGTCAGGGGAGACCAGTTCAGACCAGAAATTCAGAGCTCACCTCCCTGTACAGATAGGACCAAGGCATCTAACCTGATGTATCCACTTTCCACTTGGAATATGCATCAGACCCCAAAATTCAAAGCAGATGGTGATCCACTCTTTTATGAGCACATTTTATTCATCATAAAGTCTTTTTCCAACAGCAGCATATGTCACCTGTCAGGGTAAACATGGATGAGTCTGCCCCAATCTCAAACTGAAATTGATCCACATTTGGTAAACAGGGAGACTATAAGCGGAGATGCATGTTTTAGGCATTCTCCAGTCAAAGTGCCCTTGGCTTAGTGCAATGCAGGACCACAACAGGAGACAAAAGGTAATCAAGCTGCCAGACAGACTTTAAGGACTGGGTTTTCACAGAAGGCCTAGGACCTTACTATCTTGCAAATTATCCATGAAAGTAGACACAGCCCTAGCAGGCATTTATTTTTCTTTCCCTGTGAGGACTTAAAAAATATTTACAGATAGCAGCCAAGGTTCTCAGACGAAAGGAAAAAGTTTATATATCTCTCTACCTGCTCTACAATGTCCTAAAGGTGTCAGTCACTCACTTGACATGTGCACCTTCTATCCAGAGGCTCCTAGCAGCCCAGGCACACATTCCACACCCCCACAGATCTTCAAGGGAGGCATCACACTAGAGACAGATGCTGTGGTTAGCAGTGACATTTCTGGCAGCTGGTATTGTGAATATTCCTTAGAAATTCATGCCATTTATCTGTCTGTTCTTCTGTGACTGGCAGAGCTAAAAGCAAGTCAAATATTGATCCAGCTGTGACAGATGTGTCAACATCTCCACAAACCTCTGCCAGATGGGCTGGAGTTTAGAAAAAAACCTTCTGCAGGAAGATGCCCAGGGTGACATTGCATTCCCAGCTACCTGTAGGAGCCAAAGTAAGAGCAGGCCAGCAAAGCAAGGGGCTTGGCAGGGCCCGATCACTTGCATGAGCCTGCACTTCTCTTTGGAATCAGAATCCCTTTACAGGGCACCCTTACAAACAGCTGACTTTACAAACCTGACCTGCTTTGTCTTTGCAGTCTCTTTTCTTCTGACCCAACAGCTCTGTCCTACTCTCAGTCTCTCAGTTCCATCTTCTTGTGAGACTCAGACCTCCCCCCGCATCCAGAGCAGTCACTACCTCCTGCCTCTAATCATGCCCCAGAACTTACAGCCATCTCCCACCCTTTGCCCTCAGCTGATACCACCAAAACTTCTGACCACAACAAAGGTCGAGTAACAGCTGTCACAAGCCAGACCTAAAACCTGCCCCATCAGTTTGTCTAGAATTCCGTACACCTGCAATTCAGATCACATTCCTCTTTCGGCATGGTCCCCCCCAGCCTCCCAGGCAGAGTCCTGCAGAAACACCGGTAGCAGTGGGACAAGAAATATGGTGTTAGTACACAGGGAAAGGAAAACAAAGAACCACAGTAGTGTGATGAGCTGTTGTGTACTCCACAACAGTTGAAAAACAACATCCTTTGTCATGCTGTCACCAGAAAGACAGACTGATATCTATAATACAGTTTACCTACAAATAATAGATACACAAAAGTTTGTCCCTTTAGAACATTTTAAATCCAACACTTAGATCTCTAGCAGTTGTCATTCACGTCAGCACAGCCTCTCCCCCGTACCTCCACCTCCCTTTCCCCAAAAATCTTTTGGATTAGACTATCTGATCCTGAAAATTACCTCAATTACTGCAATTATTCCATGCATTCGAGGGCATATTAAAACATCAAAACAGCCGTGTTTCTGAGCACACTGCCCCCACCAGTTTCCCTAAACAAATACACTTGTTTTGGAAGCCTGATTCACAATGGTTTCACTTAGCTTTCATTAAGGACAGTAAGGCTGAGGTAGACCAAAGGCATTATATGTGCATTGTTACAACAGAGCTTTTATGCTACAGAAACCTTTAGTCAATCTATTTCTCGATAAGCAAAGAAACCTGACTTATTACCTGAATTCTTTTAAGAATGAATTGTAATTGGCAGTATTATGCTGATGACAAGCTGAGTCACTAATCAGAGCTCACACAAGAATGAATAAAGCTGAGGTTAGAGCTCAAGTAAAGGTTAAGGAAAACCTGTAATTAAATAAGCTGCAAATTTCACACATGGCAGACAGACATTTAGCTTCATTTGAGGGTTTGATTGTCTCAGCCATACATGTAGACAAACCATTCTAAATTAAAATACAAAGCTGTCAATATCAATGTCATTAACAAGAACAGATTTATAAATGAAGCTTGAGCCTGAAATTCAGGATACTTCCACCTCCATATTTGGTTCTACATAATCCGATTTACAAGATGTTGTATGGCCTCGTGGTCACCATACAGCTCTGCTATGTACATGCTGCAGTATGGAACAGTAAGATTACATAGTACCAAAAGCAATTTTGTCCCACCAGTAGATAACATTAAAGCGTGTATATACACACACATTTTGCTGTTAAGTTTGCAGAAAGAATGCAATGATAATCAAGTTCCCCCATTAAAGAAGTTCCAAGAGAACCTGACGCTAGAATTGAAAAAACATTTATAGCACAAAAATCAAGAAAATATCACCAACTGTGTTCATGATGCAAGAGTTCTCCTCCCTGCACAGGGGTATAAATCCAGTATAGTCCTGGAAAAAGAACAGTCAGCATCTCTACATTTCCCTATCTACAGGGCAGGCTCAGCTGAGGAAGAGGAGGCTGAAGACATACCAGTAGTGCTACCAGGTTGATGTGATCCTCACCCTCCCAAAATATGGGGCAGATCTTCCCCACAACACCATGCTTCAGTCCAGCCACAGCTGTCCTTTCCTGCCCTGCCTCACCCCTCTCCGTGCCCAGCACATCTAAATCTCCCACTTGAAGGGGACAAGCAATGGTCCTTATTACCATTCTTCAAGGGGGAGGAATGTGAGAAGTCTGCCCCTTCAGAAGCTGCCAGGAGAGGGTTTGAGCACATAGGAAACACAGTGGGTATTGTAGAGGAAGCAGAGTAGAGAAACTTTAACTCAAAAAGGACAAAGAAGGGTAACCCCCAGGGGCAAGCTAAAATAACTAAATATACACAGGGAAAGGCTTCATTCAAGGAAAGCTGATATTAAGTACCACCCTGATCTGGCTGTAAAGCCAATAAAGGCAATCTGATGCCTCTGCTGGAAAGGTTATGGATTGTATGGTTAATGCAGACACCTCAAGCAACATTGCCTGAGTCAGAGTTAAAATAAACAGGACTTCAGATACAATTTCTAGAATTTCAGGCAGGCTGAAATGCATAGTGCCCCGTTTCACAGTTCAGTCTGAAAAGCTGGTGGTAATTTTAAATGGAAAAAACACTCAGATCCAGGAGCACAGCAAGCAATGAGACAGTCATATAACATGAGGAACCCTGACTAAGCCATGTGATGTTTCAAAGTGAGAATTAAAGAAATTCCACCAACCGTGTCTGTGTCAAAGCTGAGCTTCAGAGGGGGCTGGCACACCTGCAGCCACATTGATGCCATAGAAACACAGCTGTGGCATGTGACTGACAGCCCATAGCAAAGAGCATCACAGTCTCCACTTTCTTTGTGTGCTCTTCCCCTCGTCAGCCAGCATGAGGCATCAGATGTGTTCACCAGCTTCATGGTTCGGTGCCTAATATCAGAGTTCAGTGCAGCAAGTGCCTAACTGCTTCAACACATGCTATGACATGTCATCCTCTCTGCTGAGGCTCAGAAAGTTACAGAACTATTTTGGTAGCTATACAGTACATCACTTGACAGCTACGTAGTTAAGCAACTGCTTTGTTTTCTCACAAGCAAAAATAAGCTGTCAGGGTAAGACTTATCCTGTTGTTTAACTGATGCTGGCTTAAGTTTCAGACTTTTCTTGTTTAGTGTCTCGTATCTTCTTTATTACAGCGGTTGCAAATCCCACATAGGTACTAGCAGCAGCGAGCATGAAGCCACGCTGATCATCAAACAATCATCAATAAGCGTGTTCCAAGATTTCAGCATGGTGTGAGGCAGCTCAGGATGTTCCAGTTGACAAAAGTCTGGCACTACACCCCTTGCAAGAAAACTTCTCTCAGAGCTATGCACTAAAAAAAAGCACCAGCCACTGTGTCAACAACAACATCGCTCATTAAGAGGAAACCGTGTGGGTTATTTTTAATATAATTGCATCCTGGAAGAGACTGTGTCTTTGGAGTCTCATCACTGGATGTTGACACAGCCTTAAGAAGGAACAGCAATTGCTGCTGGGATTTGTCTGATCATCTTGATAGAGGGAATAAGCAAAGTAATGACTGCTTAAAATGATAGAAATTAGTACCTGCTAATTATGGTAGATAAATGTTTGTTGATTCCTTACATATCATCACCTGCTAGTAAAGGAGGCTTTTGTGATAGGTTGACTGTTTTTTTTTTCCTTTTGGAAAGAGTTCTTTTCGTTACAAACTGAGAATTTAAACAGCACATAGAATATTCCCCTTGCATCTTTCACATACACCACACTTAGAGCAATTTCATAACACAGTCAATCAAAGGAAGAATTGTCTATGGGACCCCTTAGCAGGCATTCGTTTTGTTCCATCACAATTAATCCAGAATGAGTTTGGTCAATGAGAAGATCAGTAGACAGAAAACAACCAAGCAGGCTACGAAATCAAACCTGCATGAAGTCAAAGTCTCAGAGAGAAGGGGCTGAATGGAAATACTTCCATTCAAGCAAAAATTGCTAGGCATTTCCCAAGCAATTTCTTGCAGAGCCAGGGCAAAAATGAAATTTCCCAAAGTTATCTGGAAGGAAAAAGAAGGCTCTTCTCTACAGATAAATGAAATGCATAGCTAGGAGTAGGATAGATTGAAAAACCAGAAGGCTGACTACTGCAACATCCCCCTTCCACTGATTCATTGGTGCCCACATGCACACTCAAAGTGGAAAAAGTATACCTCTTCACAGAGGCACACCACATGGATGAATACATTTGGTAACTTCTATCAGAGAAAAATTATCAAATTCATGTAATTGTGAAAGGAATTTTGGTTTCAGTTTTCATTAAAGAGTTGACTAGCTCTTTTACATTTCATCAGCTCTACCACGGTCATTACTAAATGCTTTTGTGAACATATGGGCAAAACAAAGCCTAAAAATCTAAATGAGGACATATTCATGCTTTCCAGGTACCTTGCACAGAGTCTGCATTTCACACTAGAGGCAATGACAAAAAGCATTAAGGTGCACGAGATAAACCAAGAGACAGTGAAAGCCAACATCAATCAGTTTCCCATAATAAACAATTTCCTTCAACTTAGTACCAACACCACGTAAGTGAAAAAAGATGTGTAGGGTAAAAAAAAAGAAATGTACTTCTCCATTACTTTCTCCCTCCTTCTGGCCTTTAATTAGTTACCTAATAAGCCATATTTATAGATGCCTTCTCAAGATTGTCTTGCAGGACAGATGACTTCACTGAGTTTTGTACTGTCAAGGATGTTTATCAGATAACAAACAGCCCTCTCCTGAACTGTGTCACAGGACTCCAAGAACCACCACAAGGAATTGAGCTTCCAGAAAAATGGAAGTTTACAGCAAAGGACTGGCACCTGGCAGAAACATTGGCACAAGATTATGATGTATGTATAAGGGGCATTACCATCAGTTCCTATCCAAATAGGAGCCTACTATGCTGTGCACGGACAATTTAAAGACAAGAAGAAATTTCTTGTTTTAGACTTGTTACATCAGTACAAATCATATTTTGCACAGTTTATTTCAGGTTTCTAACCTTAGATGTTCTTCTCAATAATTCACCTTTCATCCCTAAACTCTCTGCAGTCTCACATCTCTTAATTTCTTCCACAGAGAAAACTCGTTGTTACTAATCATATCAACAGCACTAGAACTGCTCCATCCTCATTCTATAGTGCACCAAAGAGAAAACAGAAGTCAGTTATGGGCAGGATGTTCCCTTCACCTACCTCGCAAAGATCTCTGTAAATTACAGCTTTAATTACAATACCAACAGTCCCATGGAAAAAAAATAGCAGGCTTTCAAAGAAGAAAACCACTACTGTGTGCATATTTACTTCTCTCCCTCAACAGAAAAGCCAAAACACAACAGGTTCAACATCTTAGGAATCTCTTTTGCATAACTCTTCTGACTCTAAGAAGAAATAGGTCAGGCAATCCATCATTCAAAATTACCCATGTTATTTAAATCATTATCAGCATCTGTCTTAAACCTGAGTCAGAGGTCAAGTGAAAAATACACTATATTTTGTAGCCCAGAATGTCTTGAAAACATTAGAGAGGTACCAAGTAAGTAAACAGTCTGTAGATAGAGTAGGCACCAAAATAAAGCACATATTAACCTGTGTAAATAGTCTTACCAAAGTAACTCCTACCAATTTAAACAATTCTAAATGGCATTTATCCAAGAGTCCAGCATAGCTCCCAAGTTACTATGGTCTTCTACATTTTCCCAAGTTAATTTAAATTGAAGCACATACAACTGTTGATCCATGATAGTGGTATAGTACCATTCCCAAACAAAATCTTTCATTACCAGGAAGATGGTACTGGGTTTCTGGGGAATGCTTTCTCCTCATGTCAAGAGTGGATGAGAACACTGAATCCGAGTGCCACGTGCACAAATATTTATTCCCTGCATCCTGAAACCTCCAGCAGAACCATGGTGCTGAGAATGTCATCACATCAGCTACAATAAGGCTACAGTTTACCACATACTTTTATTTGGGTTACAATTACTTCTGCCGCAGATTTTCTTTGCTTCCTTTTTCTTGCAGCATACATTGTCCCTGTGTTGATTTCTTGCTCCATAAATTGGCAAAACTCCCATAAAATTTTAGGGTGCTAAAGCTCAACAGATATTTATTGGAGAGCTGAAAATAAGCAGCAACCTGTCTGCAAGTGATTATGCAAGAGAACGGCAACTTTATGGGTTGCTGAATATGGCTGACAAATCGAAAAGGAAACTAGCAGTAAACTGCAAGAGTAACTAATCTGAGAATTGACCAAAACCTCTCACATCAAGAGCTGATAGCAATATAATCCCAGAATTTCTTCCTTTCCTTGGCTTTGAGTTTTCTTGCCATTCCTTCCCTGTAGAACCAGCTGTGTAAGCACTAGCCTTTGAACTCACTCTTCAGACTGTTAACACACCAATTAGCTTAAGCCCCAAGAGACATAGGTGAAAACTAGAAATTATTTGCTGCAGGGATTACATTATACTAGTGATAACAATAACGGCTTTGTTCCTTCCTTGCTTGTACATTGTTATTTGTAGTATAGATGACCTAAGTAATTACCTATTTCATCAGGCTCCACAAAGGAGACCCCATTGCTCTGGTTCAAATTATTCATGCAGAATAATCTAGAATTGTTAACTGCAGCTTGTAACTGCAAATAATAAGTCAAAGAGCAAGAACCGGTACAAAACATACCCACTATAATTACAAGCCAAATTAACACTTCTGCACTGAATACACTCTTCTTTCCACCTGACCTCAAGTATTATTTTCTGTCCTGCCCATATCTATAGATTCAGCATTCCCCTACATTTTATATTTCACTCACTCATTTATTTTACCCAGAGTCATGCTGAACCTTTCTGCCTGGCCCCAGCACTGATCTTGCTCACGTGGTTCCAGTCAGGGTATTCTATGGTAGCAGTGGGCCCCAGGGAGGAGGTTAAAGCAGTGCCTGGGTAACAACCAGCTAAGCCTATACACCCTCCATTCACAAAGAAAAACTTGGTATTTATTTCACTCATTTTAAAAGAAATCATCTTTCCTTAAATGGAATCACAAAATCAGTAACAAATAATCAAATGACAATATTTCTCTACACACGTACATATAAATAGTATAAGTGAAACAGTGCCAGAGCCCCACATACACTGGTAGACCCTAAATCACCCCTAACAGCCTCACCCTGGGTGAGGTTGACAACCAAACCTTTGTCCACAGGCACAGGAACACAGAATGGCTTGGGTTAGAAGGGGCCCTGCATCTCACCCAGTTCAAAGCCCCAGCCATGGGCAGGGCTGCCCCTTGCCAGATCAGGCTGCCCAGGGCCCCATCCAACCTGGTCTCAGGCACTATCAGGGATAGAGCAACCACCACCTCTCCGGGCAGCCTGTGTCCATGCCTTTGCACTCTTCTCAGTAAAGAACTTTGTCTGCTATCTAAATCTTCCCTATTTCGGTTTAAAACCATTTCCCCTTGTCCTATCACAACAGATCCTGCTAAAAAGTCTGTCCCCTTCTTTCTTACAGCTCCACCTTAGATATCAAAAGGCCACTGTCAGGTTTCCTCAGAGCCTTCTCTTCTCCAGGCTGAATAGCCCCAGCTCCCTCAGTCCACCTTAATAGGAGAGGCACTCCAGAAGCTCTGGTTAAGTTCAGGCCATACCTCACTCCTTGCTTGAACCGCATTGTTGCTGTATCTGTCTCTAGCACCATCTCCTTGGACCTATGTTGTAGTTCATAAGGGCAGGCTGCAGCAGATATAGTTACTTTAAACCCAAGAAAGGTAGCAGTCACAATCCAGTAATAAAGAAGGAATCACTTACCCCTTTCTGAGGATGAGGGTTTACAAGGCTTGCTGAACACTCCAAAGAAGGACATCTCCAAGTAGAGATGCTTCCCTTGTGGCTTCCAGCCCTTAAATGAGGTAAGGGAGGGGTGGATGCAGGGAATTGCTTTCACCTGTACTCCCAGGGCTGGCTACACCCTTTCAGCAGGTGCTCAATCACTGGTTCAGGCCATGACCTAACTGTTCCCATACATAGTCATACATCCATGTGTGGTAGTATATTCGTTTTCCCTTCCCACACACCACTAATCAAGTTTCTGGCCTCACCTGCTGCTGAGATGGGCTCTGGTGTGGTTCCCCTGCCTTGTACAGTACAGCAAGCATAGTAGTATCTGTAGCCTAATGAAAAATGGTCTTTACCTTAGTTTCCAGTGGTTCAGTTAGCCGATTATCTAAGCTCAACCATGATTTTTGCACATATCATTAGGAAAAGTCAAAAGGAAAGCTAATGAGGCACAGCTGTTAGCAAGAGATCTCCTTTCAGACAAATGGAAAAAGGTCACCCACTGAAAGTTATTTAAGTGGTGACTAAGTGAGACATCAATGAGAGGACTCTGTCTTGTAGATATTCACACTGCATAGAAAACAAAATCTTAAGATGAGGACTGGTCTGTTGGAAGGCAGGCAATATTCATACAAGCACTAGTTCAGTCATAATTGAGATACTGCCTACTGCAATACTGATGGCAAAGCTAACTAAAATAAGCAGGGACAAAAAGCAGAATAGAGTTGGCACTGCACTGTAGGTAACACCGCACCTTCTTTCCCCAGGAACAAGTGGAGCACAGCATTAAATGAAAATCTTTCCACCCACATTCTGACCTACAATGTCACTTGCTCCCTACTTCTCAGGCTAGGACCAATACTCAGTCCCCAGTTTCAGAACAGTCCACCTCTCAAAGAATATTAGGTATTAAAGTTACAACAAAGAACAACAGGCAAAAATTTAGGTCAGACTGAGGTTACAAATAAGGCATTTTTCACAGTAACAGTAATTGTCTGCTGGAAAAAGTTGGACCATTCCTTGAGATAAAATTAAAGCTTGTACCTGAAAGCAGTGCACTTTCTGAATGACAAGTTCTAGCTAAATTAAGCTACTGAGTTCCAGATGCAACAGGGAGAAACTGATGGAAGAGAGGAATAAATGAGGTGATCAACAGTTATCATCAAGCAAAATACATTCCTCCCTTGTAAAGCTTAGATGTAGCAGCTGCAGTACAGAAAGCAAAAGTTACTTCAAAGTATTGCAGAAATTTTAACAAGTGAGCACCATAGAAGTCACAAAGACTGAATGATTAAATTAGAGCATACAAGAGGTTTACTGCTACCTTACACTAACATAGCCCCTGGAAGCATGAAATACACCAGAGTGAAAATTCAGAGGGTAGTATGCCAATTAGACACCAGAGCTCATTGCTAACTGAGAAGAACTTACGTGCCCATCCCACTTTTGAGGGTCTCAAACAAAATGGAAAAAGCCAGGAGGAATAAAAGGCTAAGAGGTTCATGAGATCAGCTAGAATCAGAGGAGCAGTTTTTAATCATTTTCTCTCCATTACTCAATGAAATTAAAGATTTACTACATCTTCTCATTCCAATCATTAAAGATGCCCCAGCGCAACCAGGCCAGAGACAATGACATAGAAACCATTCTATTTTCACTACAGAAATACAGACCTACAACAAATCAGTGTAGGAAACAAAGATTCAAGCTGCCATACAACTTCCCAGGGGAAGTTTTTTTCCTTACTTCATTCCTTGTGTTCTTTTCTTTGGTGGAGGTGGTTGGTTTCATTCTTCTGAGTTTGTGGGGTTTTTTTTCCCCCTTCTCCTCCATTAAGCTCTGCAGAAGACCAGCTTAGCCAGTCCAGATTGCCCTTCTCCCTCTGGCTAGGGAAGCCTGTGATCAGAGGGAAGCCCAGCACAACACTGCTGCCATAGGGTCTTATAGAGGCTGTGCCAGAGCACCAGCTGGGCTGGCCTTCCTCCAGCAGCCAGGATACTGCAAAATCCCTTCTGCCTTTGGTTTATTCTTTCACTCCCTCTTTTCTCACCTGTTTCTCATCTGGCTCCAAACAGAGAAGAGATTTTAAACAGTCCACTCCTCAGTTCTTCCACTGTCAAAGGTTACCTATAGCCATCTCTAATACACAGGCTCCAAAAAATATGACAGACATTTCCCTCTTAGTTATAAAAATTATTTCAAGCCAGAGGATATTCTGTAAAACATTGCTTCATATTTCTACTTCCAAGCATTTCGATTTGTTTTTCCTTTTCCAGTTGCTAATAAAAGATTTAAAAATATTTTTATGCAGGCATGAATAAAAGAATTTTCATGGGCAAAAGCCATGGGACCAGGCTAACACATCCTCACTTTACATCCTAAGCTGTGCTTTACTGTCACAGACAAATAGGGCAATCCTCCCAGGCACAGAGTTGCTCACTGGCACGCACCCACCCAGTTCTTGTAGCAGCTTATCTACATAACTGCTCATTAACAGAGCACTCATCTCCTGGTGCTCCTGTTTTAGTCATGGGTTAATAACAAGAATACTAAGAAACAAGAAGTTTCAAAGTCTTTCAAATGTTCTTAGTAGAGCTAAGCAAAGTAGCACATACAGGACTACCCATCCATGTTCAGAAGCACAGTTTTTATTCTTTTACATAATTATTAGTATTTCTTTCCATTAACCATTGTACTAAGCCTGAATGCCTTTAACAAATCATTTTCAAGCTCAGGTATTTATCAAAAGCCCATTTCGTTGGTTGTAAAGTTCACAGCTCACACAGTCAGTATGTTAATTCATTCAATGAGCAAAACTCTTCCCTTCTCCAAACACGGAAGTCAGAGCTCATTGGTCTGAATTTCAAACTCAGGACACAAGCAGCTGCTTCATGAACAGCTGAGAAAGTAAGATCTGCTCTGAAGAGGTCCAGAGCACTTTCAAACCAGTCCAAGATAGGCACAGACACACTTCAGAGTTCGGGAGACAAAGAAAATGTGATCGTTCTGAAACACATTAAAAGAAAAAAGCATCTTAGCTGTAAGGTAATAACTTGAATACCTAATTTCAAACTCATTTGAGAGGACTGAGTTTCAACAACTTAGTGCTCATCAGCTTCCAGAAAAGCAGCCTTCTCTGGAGCATACTCCTAGCTTAGAAATTCAAAATAGCACTGGAAAGTTGCTACTGGAAGACCTTGGCATGAACAGCAGCCTCCTCCATGTCCCCCAAAGCTACGTATCAGCTTGCCATTGCATGCTTGGGCTTGAAACTGTGTTTTACATTCACAGCTTAGCTGTGTTTCTTAAAGTTACACCCTGATCTCAAACACATCACAAGTCCTCCTAAAATAAGAGGTGAAAATGAACCAACAGTAGTATGACTACTGAAGTGAAAGCTGTCATGTTTTAGCCTTGTCATATCAATAAGGAGAGCCCCGATATCTCTGCGTTCCTAATTTGCTATCACTGAACAGTGATCCAAAACAAACATTGCACTGTCACCTCCAATAGACTTACAGCTGGAGACTGCTGTACTCAGGCTACAAGCCCACCTACCAGTTGAACAATTTTCTTCCTTCCGTAGAGGTACACGTGCTTTCCAGATTTTTTCCCCTCACCAATCTATTTTAGTATAACCAATCATTTAATCACATGCAGCAGACTGTGCATCGGACAAAACCAAACCTGTTTTCTTGTCAGCAGGTCTCAGTGGAGGAACACAAGCCCACATCCTGTAGTTTGCATGGGTTACTTTAAGTTTTCAGTTTGAAGATGTGAAAAGCATTTTAAAACGAATCAATTTACATCCAGTTGTCTAGAAAGCCAGTGTGACCTAAGGAGAGGAACGGATCAGCAAGAGAAAGCAGATGGCAGCTGTGGAGGGATAACACTCGCAGGACTCCAAGAGAAACTGCAAGGATCACCTTCAGAGAGGATGCTTTCATCTCCATCCTTACTCCCAACTGGGGCAGCAACCCGGCGCGCCTTGATATGAAGGGGAATACGGGAAGAAACTGTCTCTTAAGCCCATAAGGCCAAGCATGGATTTTCGGGGTGAAAAACAGCCTGCGAGCTCCGTTAACCCGCCAACCTCCCCTCCGCAGAACAGGGACTAGTGCAGCTGCCTTTGGGGCTCTTATCAGCACTTTGCTGCCTGCCGCGGGCCTCACTGCTGGGCTGAAAGCGCCACCTAGCGCATGCTGCGTCTCATCTCGTTTCCAAACGTGGTTTGAATTGCGTGGGGACAGACGCACAGGCAGCAGCAATTCCGGAGCAGAAGGGACTATTCACAGCACAGTTCTCAGTTCCCTTGTAATTCAAGGTTACTCCGCTACACGACTGACCACCAACAACGCACTCTGCATTGTTTTACTATTACAAAATCAAAGCAGTAGAATTCAGACCCCAGGAGGTACACAGTCAGAATCAAATCTTAATTAACAGTAGATTAAAAGGGTGCTACAAAGCAAGAATTTTAGTACTATTGTACACTATTACTTTAACAATACAATTAAAACTGTTCAGTGCTCAGCAGAAATAAATGATAGCAATTAGAGAACACAAAACTCTTTATCTCTTGCTATGTAGGCTTATACACCTTTATTTTCAGAAAGTAGTAATAAGGGCAGCTCCAAAAGTAATGCCTCCTAGTTTATTACGTTGTCCTATAACAGAGGTGGATGTTGGCGTGATGACCGTAGAGATTGAACCTTCCCACCAATATTCCACTGGATTTTGTTGCCATGCAACAGGTGGCAGCAGGGGCAGCAGTCTGACAGAATGGCATCTGACATGGAAGTACTTATGAAGGCACAGTGCATAATTAAATCCCTTCAGGAGGAAAAAAGGGCCCCCACTGACATTCATTGATGCTTGCAGAATGTTTCTGGAGACCAAACAGTGGATGTGAGCACAGTGAGGTGGTGAGTGGTACATTTCACCAGTGGCAATGGTAGGTCACCTCCCCTAGTGCAGATTTGTATGAGCATAGCATACAGGCCCTTGTTCACTGCTGGTGAAAACGCATAACTGGTGGTGGTGACTATGCTGAAAAAGTTTTTGTAGCTGAGAATTTGCTCTATCAGATAGCACTATTGTGCTCTTTGTATCTGTTGTTGTTCCCATGGAGATAAGAGGCATTACTTTCAGAGTGACATATGTTTAAACAACATAGCTTCCTTCTAAGGGCTCTACCTGATAGTGTTTTTTTAACCTATGTGGAGCTGAACCCTACTCAAACATGTTTTTTGTAATCATTTTCAGGTAAACTATGATTTACCGACAACACCTAATATTCTAGCCACTAAATATTACTCAACTTGAATATGGAATTAAAGCTTTTGTTTTAATGGAGAGGACATTAACCACAAACTTAGTCAGCCATTTCCTCTTTATTATTCCAAACTGTGTATCATTACCTTATGTCTAATGTCATTTAGTTAGAGATGCAATGAAACTTGTTGAAGCTCTACTTCTTTCAAATATACAGCCTTATTGACTGTGCCCACTTATTGTAATGTGTACTCTCAAGTTTCCAACAGACAACAAGCAGTCAAAATTTAAAGCACATCCCCTTAAGAAAAAAACATTCTCTAATAGAATGTTATTTGCATGCAATGAATTCTAAGACATGGCTTAGAGAAGAAATTATCAAAAGAAATAGAACTCATGACCTCTCCCATGATTCTGTTGGAGATGGAGCAACCAACACACACCATATAAATAATAGCATGTCTCAGCTGCACACATACTCTGTACTGGAGGTTAACTATAACATAATTCCATTGCATTTTTTGTTAATCTGTGTTAGCCAATCAACCTAAGTCAAGTTTTCCAAACATCAGCCATATTCCCCTAGTAGTGTTTTCTGGGCCCTGATATTCGCCTTCCTATTCAACAGGGCTGACCACATTGATAGACATACTCCAGCTGAGGACAAGATGGCCCCAAGATACATTTCTCCCCACCCCTATCTCTTCTAGGACACATTGCACCTCCACATCACCAGATGAGCTAGTAACATAACAGGATGAACGTCCACAAGGTGAGCATAAAGCCTATAGCTTTCATACATCAGTCCAATTGGTGGAGCCATTATTCACAGTATGTTATAAAGGGGGCTAAATCACACTCAGATTAATACAAAACAGAATATACTGCATGAACTAATATAAACCACACCTCAGAACAAGTGGCCTGTCAGAACAATTTTCAGGTTGGTCCTAATTTGTTCTCTACATCTTAATTAAGCCATTTGACTTCAGTATAATTTGAACATGTGAAAGTACTGCATTCCTTTAAACATGACAAAGCACTATCTACAATAGCTACAAAAATGTTAACACCACATTTTAAAACTAGGAGACTTGTAACAGGATAAGAGAATGTTAGATGGTCTATAGATATGCCAAATTTAGTAGTAATACGTGAAGACTACAGTAATCAAAATTAATGAATAATATCTATTAATAAATGAGTGAGTATCAATACTAGCCAAAGCAAGCATAGCCCTGGACAGTATACAGGACACAGCCAGATTTACTAACAGATGAGAATTATTTTGTCCTATACCTCCAGTATGAAAATATTTGTCAAACAGAAACTAAGTATCACAGCTATCAGGGTACTGCCTACAGTTACACTACCAACCCTTCCTTACCACAGTGTATTCTCCTCACTGCCCTCAGAAGTAGAAAAGCAAATCTGACTCAAAAATTGTAGAGAGGATGTATATAAGAGCAGAGGGACCAGCACAATAAGATATGGCAAAAAAGAAGAAAGCTCACCTGTTTCTAAGGATCTAGGCTCACAAAAAAAGGAACTCCACAAAGGAGAGAGCACCAACGAGAGATCCTTCCTCAGTGGCAGTCAGCCCTTAAATGAGGTCTAAGAGTTAATTGCCTTCACCTGTGCTCCCAGGGCTGACGGGGTCTTTGCTCCAGGTGTTCAGTCAGTGGTTGAGGCCATGACTCAGCAGTTCACAGTATACACTGCACATCTCCACATCTTTCATATGCTTTGACCAGATAAGCAAGTTGGTCAGCTTCCAATTTTGCTTAAGCACAGTGCAAGATGTGCACATTTATTAAATCATATATTCGTTCAAACTGCAATTCTCTGCTGATTCACAGTCATTCTATCTCTTGACATAGCAAACCTGTTAATTTCTTACTCATCAGGATTTTGGGGAATATCCTAAACTATCCTCACCTGGCATTTGAAATCTGTGTTATCTCTTTACCTGATTTGTCAAGCTGCTTAAACACTTTTGCAGACAAGTATGCATATGGGGGCTTTTGAATAGACTGGGACCTATGGCCAGTAGGCTTTGAGCTAGTGAGAGACACTGCACAGAGTTGAGATTTTAGCTTACTCCATACTTGTCAAGGATATTATTGCTCTATAGTACATAAAGTACCAAAAGAACTGTAGATTTCCACTGTATGTTTGCAGCTTTGAATTTATGTGGTTGCAGTGGAAACGCTAAATAGTGACCTGAACTAGTGACTGAGCACCTGGTGGGAAGGCAGGGCCAGCCCAGGGGAGCTCCGCTGCATCCAGTTCACCTGAGTAACTGGAACTGGTGGAACCAGGATCCACCCCATCCCAGACCTCATTTAAGGGTTGGCAGTGGAGGTGAAGGTATTACTCTGGAGATTCCGGTGTAGCTGAAGTCTTCTGAGGGTGTTTTATTTCTTTTTTGTTGTTGTGCCTGCTGCTGCAGTGTTTGAGCAAATCTTTGCTTGCTGCTTTCTGGGATCTTGCTGCTCTGCTGTCACTGTTGTACATTCCCTTGTATTGCAATGGTTTAGAAGTATTCTTTCCTCTGAGGCTCAGTTACTGGTGGGGAATTGCAATCTTTAATTTCCATGAAGTCTACTAGAATCCAGAATTGCTGTTTATGTACCTGGTTCTACCGCGCTTGGAGAGCTGGTAGTGTCTAGGATCCATAACCTGATGAATGAGTAAATCTTGTCTGGTCAATGAGGCAGACAAGAGAGGTATATAATTATTCCTAGACAGGAGAGATGTATCCATCCTTGTTTTGAATCCACAGCAATGGCTATTCAAGTCAGGCTGCCATCTGCACCTATCTAAAATGTAAGAATGACATGTTTCTTTTTTGCTCGAGATGACCTGGCTCACAGCCCCAGACCACTTTTGTTGCACACTAAAATATTTGTAGGAGCTCTTCTCTAAACCTTCCCTTTCCTCTCATGAGGTGCAGACCTCCCACCGACCTCATGCCAAACCAGATATGCTGTGCTCATGGGCGCCTAGAGCAGAGAAGAACTCCCAAAGAAAGCTTTCTAAATTGAATAATGTCTGTGATCGAAGTGTCCATACAAATACTGATCTTAAAGAAATGATACAGATATACTTGAGTGCATATAGCACAGATGCAGAGTATCTATTCTCAATTGAGTGCCTGATGTTATGTGCTCCTCGAGCTGGCTGGATTTTTCCAGTAGAAATCCAGAATGCAGTATTATTTCAAATGAGTGCTGGTTATCTTATTGCAGGGTAGTTGGTATTAGTGTTTCACAGTCTAGTCCGCCTACAGAGTATTCCTACCATTTGTTTTGTTTTTTAGTGAAACTTATTTTTCCTTTTTCCCCACTTTTTTCATCCTTGCAAATAGTTGTTCACCAGCCTATGTCCGTCAAAAAGCTATGATGTGAATGAGGTGCAGTTGTGAAGTGAGAGAGGCTTTGCTCTGGTCATACAGGGCTTATAGAAGTCTAGTGAAGAGGCATAATCAAGTTTCTCTTTCAGTTGAACGTCTGACTTGCAGCTCTATAGCTTACATTTGAAAATTTGCAAGTAATGTATTTATGTTGACTAAAAATTGAGTTGTAAATACAGCAAAAAACAAATTGGTATTCTCAGAAATCTTGAAACCTATTCTTGAATTCCTGTGTCAAAACAGAAACACGGCTGAATAGTTTTCACTGTTCACAGGACTGTGTTTAGCCAACATATCAAAATGCATAAAATTATTTGCCATAACTTGAGTTTGTTGTAACTTTTCATTTCAAGTGCTGTTATCACTTGAAACATAGCACAGATAAGTAGGTTTTTCACCTCGAAGATGCATGTTTAATTAATCTAAATGGGTGGTTAAGTTCCTCAAAAGTGCTAAATCTGTGAACATTTTTAATCTTTAAGTTCTGGCACGAATTTTCCTTTTGATTCCATTAACCGCTGGATTTCACTTCACAGATCATGAAGACTTCTTAGCATTTTACCCTGACTTAGCCACCTTACTTTAGGAAATGACCTCTTCATAATCAGTGTTCATACTTCCAAGAAAATATTATTACAAATAATTACTGCATTTTACTCACCAAGCAGCACAGGCATGTGTCATGTGTAACACATGCAGGTTGCAATTTGACTGTGTAGCAGGTACAGGAGGCAGAGCTGGCCCTGAACTGCACCCTTCCCTCCATAGTGTTCCATTATTGCCTAGCAGTCTGTGTACTCAAGCTACATACAATTGGATCGTTGTGACAGCATGCTCCCCCTGCCCCTCACTGCCATTTTCCCTGACTCCAACTCCCTCCTTCAGGCCTTGCAAATAAGACCTATTACAAGACTGATAACACTCTCCCTAAAGCAGAATAACAACCACAGATGTGTCTCAAAGTGAGGGCTGAAATAACTGATAGCAGGCACCTGGTTCAACAGCTGAGGGCCAATTGAGCATGTGCCTAGAAAGCAATCTATGACTGAGTTGATCATCTTATCCCATAAATAGTGGGCAGCCCAAGAGCCCCTTCAGACTCTCCTGTACTGTAGTGGGATGCAAGGCAGGATCTTTCCTTGAGTAGTGACAGCTCTTGAGATCATACCTGCATAGATATCCTTTACATCTTGGCACTGAGATGCCTTGCTAATACAGATCCTCAGTAAGTGTGAGAACTCCTTGAAGATGAGCCAATAGTGCTGTGATATCTCCCTAAGGACTTTCCAGTGTCTCTAGGACTCTAAGATATCTCCATGATGTTCTTGTGATGACTTGTTGGTGAACTGTGTGCAAAAATGTGTGACAACATCATGACTCTTAAATCACTCTGTGACAACTCTGTGATAATCCCCTCTTGACTCCATGTCTCAGTGACAGCTCAATGTCTTGATGACAGCTCCCTGGCAACTCTGAAATCACTTGGTGATGACTCCATAATGACACCATAATGAGTCCATGAATTCTTGATACTGATTCCAATGCAACTCCTTCACAACGTGATGACTTAGTGAAGACTCCACAAGGAATCTGTCATAACTCCCATTTCAACTCTATGATTCTGTGTTGAATATGTGATAACGCTGAGGCTTCCAAAGGCATTTGTTGTCTTTGATATTAAATCAGTTATAACTTAAACAATTACATTTACATTAGGATTTTTCTTATCCCCCCAGTGTTTGTTTTGAGTTTTCCCTGCAGCCCATGGCTTGGGAAATTCTGTTTCAGGATAAGTGAGCTATAGGTGTACTTAATTACTGCTTGGATCTGGGTGAGAAGCATTGTTTCTAAAAAGAGCTGTGTTAATATTTTAAGTTAGTGAGTAGGAGAGGTGGTACTGAGACCGGTAGAAGAACTTAACTACTGTTATTTTGTCTTTTCTATATCTCTGCTGTTATGTTTGCCCTTTCCCCTGAAGCAAAGTTTGCCACTCTGATGGGCTCCTCTGGGAAGTTAACATAAATATGATGTCAATCTGTTTTCTCAGGGACTGAATGGTGGAACCAGTCTGTCTCCTCTGATTGTGAATAGCTTATTGTATTTAGCACCCATGATTTGTTTTTGTGAGTCATTTGGAGGACTGTGTTTAGAAAGCACTCAGAGGGGAAAAAACAGACTGGTAAAAAGTAGATGGACGAGAGAAAATAAAAGAAAGAAAAGTTGTATGCAAGGAATACAAGGGATGGGGGGAAGAGAATGCATGTTGGTAGAGAAAAGTAAGGAAATCAACTCAAGGAAAAGAATTTGCAAGGATAAGATAGCCACCACCAGGCGATTTCCATGGTTTACTATTTATGCTGACCATAAAAGATTGAGTAAATTGAGGGAAATACGTGGTGCGTTTCCTCTGGCTCCGGTTTTGTGCGAGGTATTCACAAACACTGTTGCACGGTCGGTCCTACGGCCTTTGCTTAGAAGCCGATCAGTCAGGTCAAGAGCTACCAGGAGAGGGCAGCATAGCCTTAAATATGTTGAGAGCTGACGTTGAGTGCTTTGGGGAAACTCCAACTGACAAACGATTCGTTACGGGTTACCAGGCAATATATTGACGAGGGGAGCTTGCTGACAGGCACCTCACTAGAAGAAATATCTTAATAGGAAAAGAACAAAAAGATTTTAAAAACAGAGGAGGAGACAATGTAGTATTTTAGCAGTGCTTTTCTGTTCAGCTGATGATGAGGCATGAAGAGCACAGCAGTAGGTAGTGTGAGCCTAATGACAGAGACTTCTAGCAGCTCATTTAGTCACACTGCATTATTGTTCAAAGATCATTATACATTTTCCAGATAAGAAAGCCTATTTTAAAGACGCAGAAATGAGGAATGGGCAGTAAGTACCCTACCCAGTGTGCCATGTGGCATCAGGAAACACCTGTATTGCTGTGCTCACAGGCTAACCATTGGACCATATCAAGCATGTCCTCTGCAGGTGTGCAGAGCACTGCTTTAATGGCACATGGCTTTCCAAGGTGTACGTGGCAGATGACAATTGCTGATTCAGCCCCTAATGAAAGATCGATGCCCTGCTCTAGTTCATTGCTTGAAATCAGTTTGTTTGGTTACATAAACACATGGGAACTGCATACACTTTAGCAAAGATACTGTAGCTTTGGTTGCAACAGTGGAAACTCTAGTACACAGGCTTCTAATAGGAGACAACATTTGGTCTGTTCACTTGTATTTTTCTTCTCTGATAGTTACCAGAGGCAACTGTGGATTAATGAACTGCTTCAGGTAGAGTTTCTCAGTGACATATTACTTCAAAGCCATGCAATTTATAAAATCACATGGCAGGAAGATTCACATCAAAAAAATAGCATACCTATTAGTTGGAATCTTGGCTCTACTTCCTTTCTGTCACTATGTTATGCCTACTTCAGTGAAGAGAAATTCTCCTTAGAGCTGATGGGTTCTGCCAGCATATAACTAAATCTGCAGAGCCATCCTGGGTTTGCTGCACTGCACACTTTTAAAATCATAGAGAAGTGCCATTGAAAAAGAGAGAGTGCATTAGTTTTGAAGGGAGACTTTTTAAACATTTTGCAGCATAAGTGAATCACAGAAATCCTTATTTCCTAGACAATGTTTTAATATCTTTGTTCCATTTCAAAGATATAGAATGAGAAAACTGGGTTTTCATTTACTCATGTTTGACAGCATTTCACCACCTATTTCAATCAATCATTTGATATCTCTGGAAGTTATCAATAGAATAATAATAATGAAAGAAGTATAGGTAACATGGAGATGACTGTGTGGGAAGAACAGGGATGAGAACACTAAATACATGTAAATCCATATTAAACCACTAAACAACTGATGCTAACTAGACAGGGATGTAAGCTCACAAATACAGGGATGAGCAACTGCCTCACTACTTATCAACATGTATTTCAAGTAACATTTTCTAGTTGTAAAAGCATTTTTTATCCACTCTTCTGTTAAATAGAGTCATACTGATTACACAGTATTTGCAGGGAGATGTTGACACTGATATGGTTTGATTTTGGCACTTTTTAAATTTGATCTTAAAGATAACTTATATTATTTAATTTCACTAGCAGTGCTGGAGTAAATGAATCACTACTGATGTTGTCATATAACTGAAGGATTCATGATACTGAGGATAACCAGAATGTGCTACTTAATGGATTTTTAAATTAATACTGCCAGCTGCTCTTTAGTACTGAATGGAACTTCTCACCTTTTCTAGTCAAATGAGCAGGGGTGACTGCATCTGATTTAAAAACAAGTTTCTATCAGTTGCCACATCATGTAATGAAAACTAAAAACATTCTGAAAGGATAACTTAGGGGAAAAAAAAAGAATAAGAAAGGTCTTGGAACAATGGTATCTTGGGTTTCTGCTTTATGGGAACATTTCTGTTCTGAGTATTCTGACTCAGAATGGGAATAATAATATACCCCAGGAAACAAAATCTGTATGCTGACCAACTATAACCACTGAATGAGTGAGTAATCCATTTCTTCTTAAGTCCTCAGGTTTTCAGCACAAGAGTTACCTACAATCATTTTAAAGGAGATGTGGGAGGAAATGCATAAACGCCAAAAATGTTTGTTCAGGGAAATGACACACCATCCTTTTCCCAACACCTGGTTATTCATGAGCAGTTGACAAATCTTCTTTTGGACTTATTAAGCACCAAGATAACTATTCTGAGGGATCTGTGATGAAAGCAGTTTTCTTACTGTAGGGAACTTTGGGCTGAAGACTAGCACAGACAGCAAAAGAGACAGAAGGAAAGTTAGCTGCTTTTGCTGGCTTGTGTGCCTATCCAGGTCTTTATTTTTAGATGAACTCCAGTGCATTAGATCAAATGTATAAAGTGGAAGAGGTCAAGCTGTATCTCTCTGTCTGTGAGTAAGCAGAGGTGTGGAGGAGGCAGTGGAATTCAGCTAGCTGGCACTAACCTGAACCTAGTCAAGATCAAATTGCAATGTCAGTCTGATTAAATATGGGCCTAATAATCTTTTGGCAATTTGAAGTTAAATTCTCATTTAACTTATTCTGATGCAGATGTATGGATGTCAGCAGGTATTATTTTTAGTTTCATGTTATTTTCCTTAATTCATAAGTGCCTCTTTGCTATCATAAAATGTCTTTGCAAGAAAAACATTTTAATTCCTGAGAGTAGTAGTGAAATTGACCAAGGACGAGGAAACCCTGTGATTTGTTTTTGCAGCAGTTTAATTTCATTCCAATGTGTCATCAAAGCAGGTTTTTTAGATGGGACATATTTCTGTGGTTGTGGGTATGTACTTACACACAAATACATATAAACAGCAAATAGTACATTTATTAATTTATTATCCAGGCAAACAAATAGATAAGCAAGCACACCTCTGCACATCACACAAATCACTTTCTGTAAGTTCCCTTTTGCAAAGTGTGAGCCCTCTATGCTTTGCACAGCTCTAAGTGACCTAAATATTGTGTGTCATTTGTTTAGTGCTTGAACCAAGAAGGGAATTTCACCTCAAAACTTTGCAGTGCTAGCTGGCAGCCCAGAGCTCTGCAAGATTTATGTGAGGCTGCTGGTAGTGTTGTGTCACCTGGTAATGTAGGGCTGTGTCTGTGGAGGGAATACAATAGTGTGGCAGCGAGCAAGGGAATTAAATGGGATGGGATTTGCACTGCAGCTTCACCAGAGTTAATCGGCTTTGTCCCTGAAATCTGGCTGCAATGTTACAATTTGCTGTATGGCTTCCTGCTCTGGTCAACAGAAATTCTAAGACTGCAACACATAAAAATGCCTTAAAGAAATACAAGACGAAAGGAAGCAATTATTCCAGTTCAGCTAGATAAGTGCCTAAGGGATCAAACACACCCACACCCACCCCTGTCTGAAAATTGTATTAGCATCTCAGCCTCATGACAGATTCCGAAATGAAAACCCACATACAGAAGGAGGTCAAAAAGTTAGCTGCAAGTGTATTGTCTGGGGTTTAAATTTAACCTTTCCCTCTGTCTAAACCCAGATGACTGAAGCATTCTGCCCAGTTTTTGTTGTTTGTGATTACATATATTTTAAAATATGTGGAAAGCTCTGTGGTTCTGTCTCTTCCAATGGAAGCCAGATTCAGTTCAGCAAGGATACAACTCATAAGTACAAAAGTCACAAGTTACTTCTTGTGGCAAATAGTTATTTTACTGAGTATACCCATTATTTATCCTGTTACTATTATTACCCAACACCCAGCTTAGACAGAAATGTGTCTGGATTCATATTCATAGAAATGAGAATTGCCAGACTGGACTAGACTAGCATCAGTCCACATACTCCAGCAATCTGTCTTTGATAATAACTAGTACCAGATATCGTAAAGGAAAAAAGCCTCTGTGGAGTAATAACCCCAATCATTGAAGTGTTTCACCCCAATCAGAGAGAAGTTGGTGCCCAAACCATGAGGTCTTTTCCAAACATTTGCTAATCCAACTGGAACATTATCAATGTAAATGTCTGATTCTTTCCAGATCTTGCTAGCTTCTTCAGTGAAACTGCATTGAATAAAAGAGCGGTTACATGAAGAAGAAATAAGCCACATTTTGGATAATTCTAAACAAAGAGTTTGGGGCAGAATGAAAAATAAACAGAGACAGTGTCTGGAGAGGAGAAGGGAATTAAAGAAAAATTGTCCTTTAAAAATAACACAGACTTCCTTTACAGCTTACAAACCAGTGAGGTTTACCTTACACGGTATAGTTTGTGACTTGCACTCTGTTTTGGAAGTCCAGCAGAAATCATCAAGATGTCATGCTGAAGTTCAGCTCTCTCTGCAAATGTGCTGACCAAAGTCCTGTCTGAGAAGGAGCAGCAGATGCTGTGGATTGTGCTGACTCCATGAAGTCATGGATAAGCATGGAGGGTCTGCAAGCCCCTAGTCCTGCTGCGTATGATAACGTGAGGGCTTGATGTAGAAAAGGACTGGGATTTTACTTACGAAGAAGGTCAAGGACAATCTCACTTCACTGATAGCACAAGATTTGAAGACTACAATTGCACTAATGATAAGAATCCAGGACTGGGGAGATCCGACCCCTAACAATTTGTGCTTCCAAAGAACTAACACACAAGTACCTCGACCTCTTGCCCATGAAAGCTGATAGATGTAGCATTAGGAAAATATTTTCTAAATATGGCTCCCAAATCAGTCAGATGTGAACATCCTGCTTTGGGAGAGGTGAATAACTACTACTTTCTCAGAGACTCAGTACATAAGGTGAGATGGAAAGTAAAATGTAAGAATCAAGAGTTTGCAGGGCAGGGAAAGACTGAATTTTGAGAGGGTCAAACCCCTGAATACAATGAAGAAACACCTTTTTTAGGGTTCCAATAGTGAGATACTTTTTTACAAATGTAGACTCTACACATGATAAACTGTTCCTACATTTCCTGGGGGTAGGAAAAAATTAAGGGAAGAGCTGAAGACATTTTTCAAAAAGCTTTCTATTCTGATAGTTGGTAGCACTGACATCTCACATTTATTAGGTAAGATTGCTTTTCACTTGAAGAAACATTAAGCGCATTCTGAAACTGATAGTAATTTGACATTCACAAATTTCTTGTTACCTGGAAAAGTCTGTTAAGGTGTTTTAAGTAATTATTCTAATCTTGTAACAAATTAATCACATTTTAGAACATCAGTTCTGGAAGTAAATTCTGAATGTTAATACTGATAAATTACTCCTGTGAATGGATCGTTATGTAGAGGAAACAGTTAGTTTAATTGGAGTTGTTCCTGAGCAGCTCTACATTCATTATAGGCTGCAAGAAGCTGAAAGCAGTTTCTGTCCTTTTGAAGAAAAAAAACTACAGCCTCATCTTGGTTTTAACCTTTCTTGTTAACTGAGTAGGAGAAACCAGATCAGACTAGGTGCTTTACTTGGATTTCATTCTTCAGTACAGCAGATACCTCCAATCAAACTGATGAGAGTATTCAGAGAGAAAAATTTGGCATAACAGATTAAAATAAGGGCTTTACTAGGGCTCTCTCATCTTTAAAAGAGACATAACATGGTTTTACATTTTAACAGATACCACAGAATCTACACAAGACTGAGACCCGGTCTTTAAGGTACCAGGTCTATTCTTCCAGGACGTTTAGGAACATCCTTATGCAGCTGCTTCCTTGCAAGAGAAAATCATTTGAGGCTGTCAAAATGCACCTGTTCAATGGTATTTAAAAACAATTTTAACTTTCCCTCCATTCATGCCGCCACGGTTCTGGTTCTATCCAAAGACGCAGCAGCTGTGATTAGGCAAAGATGTTGGCGTGCAGTCTTTCTCTGGCAAGACTCTGGGGAAATCCTGTGCTATGTTGGCAACTAAGATGGATAAGCAATAGTCAAGCTGTGCAGATCTGACATTATCACAGTGACATCTCCATTAGACTAGGAATAACTATTACTGACAGCTAGTTCTTGCTGGAAACATGGTATAAAGTGAACATAACATGGAATACCGTTGTTTTGGAACCTGGTGGGTTTGTTTGTTCTTTTTTTTGAGATCTTGAGCATCTTCAGCACCTCTGTTGTTTGGACTTGGTGGCCTCCCTTGAAGAACCCAAAACACAGTGAAAAATCGAGCTTGACCTTCAGCCCTTATCTGTGACTCCACAGTGTCTATGCATATGCCTGAATCTTGATATCTATGCAGGCACCATGACATGACTTGAATGTTTCTTTGACAGGGAAGATATTTCTGCTAGAAAGCTGACTGACAGCATGCACTGTTCCTAAGGAGGCAGTCATGCTGCCCTGACAGTAAAGATGGAGCTGGGTCCTAAGCATAGACTGTGGGGTTCTGTGTTTTATTAGCTGATGTAGTGCTCATAATAACATCTTGGGCTGTTACCGAGATGGGTTACATTCAAATCCGTGTACGAAGGTAAAAGGTTTTGTTTTCCGCTCCTGGAGCCAACCACTCTGTTTTCTCACTTGGCTCCTTTCATTACCATGTGTTTCAAAGCTGTTAGGAAGAACCCATTAGCACTTCATTCTCTGTAGTTAATCTAATAAAGGGACAAGCGACATGGGAAGAAGGAGAAGGTGAGCAGGAATTATATCCAAATTAAGTGTTAAACATTGGCTTCTGCCCCTACCTTGGGTGCGGGTTACAAGGATTAGTGTGGAAAGAGGGAAAGGAACTTCTATTCTTAGAGCATGACTCTGAAAATATATACACTGGTCAGAATGAACAAAATGGAAAAAGTAAATACAGCCCATGAAGTAACACTATCGGGAAAACAAGTGTTCTCAAAGAAGGGTTTCAGAAACTGCATAATTCTCTGCAGCATGAAGCACTGGGAGCCCAGATTTGTTTTTTTGGAAGAGTTCCTTTGCATCTGGATCTCCATCAGACCTGGAGGAAGTCTAGGAAGGCTGTGGTTTGAAGTGTGCAGGTGAAGTGTGCAGGAGCTCACTGTATGCTATTCTGTTTTCTTTGCCATAACAGCAGAAATTTTGTCTGACATAGTTAATCCCTGCTACTTTGTCACACCTGAGATGTTTTTCATCACAATCCAGATGCCAGGGAGCTATAAGTAAGCAGAAGTAGAGGCTGGAGATCAACCCCAGATTCACATTACACACAGATACTATTTCTGAAGATTTGCCGTACCATTGGGCATAGCTTGCCTCAAGCCTTGCTCTTGCACTTGGTGTATGAGAGGATTCAATACAGATAGCAGCAGAAGCTGGTAGAAAAAAAGATTGAGTATATGCTTGCTCTACTCAACCCCCAAGCAGAATACATTATGGTGTATTGCAACAACTCCAGCATGTTTCCAGTGCTGAAACAACAGCTATTGATTATGTCAGATCATCACACTGGGTAGCACCTGCCTAAGAACAGCAAAGCCAGTGCAGTGTGTTTATGTATAAAACATTAAATGGCATCTTGCCTTCAGTCATTCATCTTAACTCTGTTGTCAGTAATGCTGCCTTTAAGCTAGGAACACCTCAGTTTCCATCAGTTAACAAGTCATTGATAAACTGTACCTCTCTTACTTGAATAAAGTGCTTAAGCATGCTTCTCCTGTCTCCTTCCCCTCCTCCTCTTCTCAGAAGTTTGCACGAACTAGAGTCATGAGGCCTTGACTCTATCAGGAGTAATCCCTGTATATATGAAAGGGTATTACAAGACAGAGCAAATCATATTTCAGTTATAAATTACTGAGAACACCATCAGCCACAGAGAGCAGAACAATTTTTGGGCTTAGGGAATGATACGTAATTCGAAAGTCATGCTCTCTGGGAATTCCATGGGAAAAAAAATCGGCAGGTTTTTGTCTTCCAGATTCTTTTTTTAGTCTGGTGGAAATGCAGATGTTTTCATGCATTTGTTGATGTGTCCAGTGTGTTTGGCAACACAGAATCACAAAATACCTGGAGTTGGAAGGGACCCACAAGTGGATCACTGAGTCCAACCCCCGGCTCCACGCAGCACCACCCCAAATCCAAACCCGATGTCTGAGAGCACTGTCCAAATGCTCCCTGAGCTCCAGCATCAAGGTTGTGCCCATCACCTTCTGGGGCAGATCCTTGCTGTAACCCCTCTGGTCCACCCCTAACACAGCTCCTCGCCATTTGTTGCTGTCCCCAGACAGCAGAGCTCAGTGCTGCCTTTCGCTCCCTGTGAGGAGCTGCAGCTGCCATGAGGCCTCTGCTCAGCTCCTCTGCTCTTTGCTGAGCAAACCCAGGGGACTCAGCTGCTCCTCACACACCTTGTCCTCTGGGACCTTCACCGTCTTCATAGCTCTCCTTTGGATGCTCTCTAAGAGTTTTATGTCCTTGCACTGTGGCACCCAGACTGCACCCAGTGCAGGAGGTGCACAGCGCAGAGCAGAGGGGACAGCCCTTCCCCTCACCTGGTGGCAGCGCTGGGCCTGGCGCCCCCCAGGATGCGGTTGGCCCTCCTGGCACCAGGGCACACTGCTGGCTCGTGTACAATGTGTTGTCAGCCACAGCTTCCAGCTATTTGGATCAGCCAAACGTCCTCAAAAACCAGGCAGCCCAATACACATTCCAAGCTGGGCAGTGCCAGACTTTTTGCTCTGGGCCGGTACAAGTGGATGTTCAGGACAACTTCTGATAATCCCTGTTGTCTTGGCAGGCAGCTGAGTTCCTTGGCACTGCCTCCTCTTCCTCTCCCTAACCACTCAAGGTCAGACCCAGGAATCTATTCCCTGCCACGTGGGTCATGTAGAGAGGCTGCAATCTTCATCAGCTCCTTATCTCTGTCTCCTGGCCCCAGACCCAGGACTAGCTGTTATAGTGCTCTGGCAATACTCACTGATCTCATGTCTGTTTGTCAGAAGTCACGGCAGAGAGATAGAAAGACAAATGGGCCATAACAGAAAAACCTCTCTCTTCCCAGAATGTCAAGCCTCTACATGAGAAGAGCTCCTGGTGCATTTGTATAACCTCCCTGCTTGAACCAATGGAATGAACAGCACTTATTTATTGCACACAGGAGATGTATCTTTTAGATGCATCTTGTATATATACTTGTATATATATATACTTGTAGGTCCCGATTACCTGGTACAGAAAGTGGGGTTTTGATCCTTGGTCACCTCCAACAAACCCTGCCCTCCTTTCCTAGTCCAGGCTCCCTGTCTGTGTCACTGATAACCTGAAATCAGAAGCCAATGTGTGTTTAGTTGGTAAATGTAACTTCTTTAAAGAGGAATATAATTTTACAAAAGTTAAAGAACTAAAGAAAAGTTTATCCTGGTTAGCAAGCTTGTTATCTTCAACACTGATACAAACCAGTTGAAAAAACGTTGTCCTTGCTTAGATAAAAATATTTCTACTGAGCAACAAACCTACAAATTTAACAGATAGCCACAAAATGCATATTACTTTGTCTTTTCCTTGCTTAGCATTGTATCTAGCTATACTAGTCCTCTTGGATGAGCAACTGCCTTATTTGAGGCATGTAAAATTCTAAGCGTACATTTGAAGCTGTATTTCAGCAGCAGCACACTTACAAGACACAAGGTGAAATCTGGGGAACAAGATCTGCCAAAAACACCAAAATCAAAGAAAATCAGCCCATCTCTTGGTGACAAAGACACAGATGTTGAAATATATTCATATTTACATCAAGTACTTATTAAGTACTGGAGTTCTTCAGTTTGCAGAATACATAAACAGCATTCAGCGCACATGATTTCTCTCCCTGCCGCTTTTTGTACTGGCAGCCGGGCAGATCCAGACATGCAAACACTGTGTCTCCTCTCCAACACTCCACAGCTGCTGCATTCAAGCGATTTCCTATACAGCATATCTCATCCCATGGAAAGTGCCTCTGATCACTGATCTCCAGAGGAAAGGTATGGCATAGCACCCCAGAGATATGCACTCTCCAGGGGAACCAAAGGTGTTTGGGAAGTGGCAGGTGAGCACACAGGAGGACAAAGAGCACAGAGCATCCTCCCTGCTTTTCCTATTATGACACCTGAAGCAATTCCACCAAAACCCAGCTCAGCCAGAAGAGTACAGGGAAATACACTGTTCTTTGCTACGATGACAATGTGTCCAGCGTGCCCAAGAGAAGACATTGAGGGGAAGGTCTGACGAGTTCCTTCTCGAAAGGGATGTGCTATAGCTATAAGAAGGGGATACGATGAAATCTTGACCTAATTATGTTAACAGGAGTATTGTCATAATCTTCAGTGGAATTAAGGTTTTGTTACAGGGAACTTGCCAGAAAATTCCAACACTCACTGGTATTTTTCTGCTTCAGGATGAAAATTAGGTACAGCACATATTTCATCCACTAGTGTGCAGCTGTCACCATGGAAACCCCGTTCAACAGAGTGTGAAAACTTTTACAGTATTGGCTGGATTCACAGAGCACTGAGAACTATTTTTTTCCCATTAATTTTATTATAGGTTTTATTATTCAAAATTTAGGCTACCCACATGTGCACAAAATAGCTGTAATAGCTACACGCTTCTGTATGTCTTCTACAACAAATCCGTTACTGTATTTCTAAACTAAATTCCACTCTTCAAACATACCATGATGATATAACAAGAACTTCTCTATTTTTCCAAGTATATGTTAATTATGTTTTCCATTGCAACATCCTATGAGTAGATACTGCCTCGTTTTGCAAATGGGGAAAGCAGGCTATACAGAAGTTTGCAGACCTTGTCAAAACCACATGGCCAAGTCCTGGCAGATTCTGGAATGGAATCCATGAGTCCTGACTCTTTAGTTCCCTGCTCTGATCACCAGACAACACTCCCTTCCTCTGAAATAAGCTATTTTGATTGAAAACAGATGGTGTATATTTTTGGCACGGTGTTTAAATTATATTAAAATGGTCTGAATGAATATGTGCTTATATCATACCTATATATGTGTACATGTATATACAAGCATACTACATCTACACATGCAGAAATAGGTATGAGTTAGGGTCATATTAATTTACATATATCATATGCAAATGTAATGGATATGCTGAAAGATCCGTAAGTGCTGCTGGACAGCTGACATACCTAAATACATAAGCTGTATTCTTCTATGGTATTGCAATTACAAACTATGTATTCCTCTCTATCTCTAAGCAACGTTACAATGCTGATGAAGTATATACACTTTGATGTAACTCACGTATTCATGTTTTTTATTGTTTCATGGAAATTTTAGTGTAGTTTCAGTAAGGAATGAATCACATCCTTTTCTTTAGCTCCAGGACCAACCTTCAGCCTGGCTTGAACAATGCACAGAATGGACACCGCCCGTACTTGCAGTTTTTCTTTCTTTTTCTACAACTGCATTGTTATGTCTTAAAGAACATGCTTATCTTTTGAATTTGCTTTCTGTCATATGATTAGCCCCTGCAATATGTCTTCTCTAAATTGTTTGTTTCCAGCTAAGGACTGGCAAATTCTGTCCTGGACATGTTATATGTCGGAGTGATCTTCCCACACATCATGCTTGGAGATTACAGAGGTCAGTTTTTAATTTCTGATTTTTGGCCTGGTACAATGTTCTAAGCAGCTGTAGCTTAGGTAGAGATGATAGGTCATACTATCTGGCAAACAGCTCAGGTGATCTTCCCCACAGCTGGAAATCACCAGAACAGAATGGTCTCTCTTGCTCTCTCCTAAGCATCCCCCAAAAATAGGGGAGCATGGGTACTGAAAGCTACACATGGTAAAGAGCGCATTGGCAGGATACAGCCTACTCACAATCTCCTTTCCACAAACCCCTTTCCACTGACCATGTTTCCATTTCTTCCACTGGTCAACTGGATTTTCCCCTTCACTTGCTGTAAAAGAAGTAAGGAAATAAACCTTCAAATCCACAGTTATGCAGGAGGAGTTGGCAACGGCTCGTTCCCCACTGATGTTAATCCTTTACCTGCACACTGGCCCCAGCTATGTCATGCTTCATACACACATGAATTGAACTGGGGCCAGGGGCAACACTTGAATTTGGGAATCCTACTCTTTGCACAAAGGGGGGCAAAAATAGTTTTTTTCAAGTCAGTGCTAATTCTTGCTGGATTGACCAACAAGTGTGCAAAAGAAAAAGGAAATATTGCTGATATTTGCTGCTCTTTGATCTTTTTTGGTTCTAAATGTGCAGAACTCAGGAACCAGGAAATGACTGCAGAAAGTATTTGCAGAGGTGACAGAAACAGAAGTATGCCACAGTGCTGCTTTATCTATGGATAAAGAAAATACGGCCCCTCAGATAAAGCTGATTCTCTTACAGATCTGTAGCTCAAAATCCCTGAAAGATACTATTTTGCATTTTCTAGTTTCATAAACAATGCCTATGAATTACTGTGTAATAAGATTTCCACAATGGTGCCGGCAACATCAGCTATCAACTGTTATCCAGCACAATACCTTACCTCAGCTTTTATCTTGCATAGAATGGATTACCATGTTTTTATTTTCTTACTTCCTTATCATGTTATCAACTATTATTCTAGTAAAATCTATTCTTTAGATTTTTTAATGCTAAATTCTTCTATATTGAAAGATATAGTAAGTATATGTATTCTGGATATCTCTCTTGCAGTTTAATACACTAAGCTATTTTGCTCTAACTTTGCAAAACATAATAGCAATTTCAAAGTAGAAAAAGCATAAAAAGAGGAGCCTGTTCTTGCAAACTGTTATGGGTAAACCTGGGCTCTCTCATATCAATAAAAAGGTCTCCACAGTGACATTCTCACTCTCTCTAGCCACTTTCTGCCAGGTAGGAGTCAGAGAAATGTAAAACAGCCTTAAAAGCTCCCTATCTGATCAAAGGAAATCCTCCCAGTGCAGGCCAGGCAGAGACTGCCAAAGGCTTTGCTTCAGTTACTTTTTAACAAGCCACAGCAGAGTGGGCTGAGTTAATTTTTCAGGCTGCTGTATGGCACAAAGGCAACAGCCTGGACAAAATCTGCTGGATTCATCTCCTATAGCAGTCCAGTTCTAGGAGAATGACAAGATTGCTTAAAGGCAACCTATCCTGAGCCATTTGGGACTGCTGGCTTCATGCAACACTGGATCTTCCATAGGTTTCAGTAGGACTCTGGTTATACTTGAACCATTTCAAGCACAAGTGGACTCTGCTGATAAGCTACCCAATAATTTTCCCAAGAAAATTAGAAAATAGGCAAAAGAAAAATCGTAAGAAGTTCACATCACACAGTGTACACTCAAAACAGAAGACTTTTTTCTCTTTAGCACATTTCCCTTCTGCGATGCTCTGAAGTAATTTTTCATGTTCTCTCATTATCTCCCTATCTTTACCAGTCCAAATATAAATCCTATGGTAAACATGTGCAGGAAACCAAGGCACAGAGCAACAACACAATTAACCTGGGACTACTTGGTGAACTGTCAGGAGATGGGAAGACTGCCCAATTCTCTTGTAATCCACCCTTGGCCCCCATTCAGCAGAGCACTTAGATACTTGTTAACTTAAACAAGACACAGTGCTTTAGTGTGAATCACAGACCTCCTTATTATCACTTTTACTGTAGAGCAAGGGAATTACATCTTAGGAAAGGCCTTAGAGCAAACGGAGCAATAAATTAAATATCCTAAGGTTCTGTGCTCTGGGTCTGACAGAGTCCCTGACCAAAGCAAGGACGAGGTTCAGCAGCAGCAATGTAGCTCATCTCCTCCTGACAGGAGTCAGACTGGGACTGCAGGACTGCTGCTGTGTACAGCTGCGCTAGCTGTGGCTAGAAGATAACCTGAAATCCACTTGCCACTTTCCTCATTATTCGATCAAACAAGAAAAACCTTCAACTTGTTGAGAAAGACAAACAAACATCTAGTATCTGCTGATGTATTGTTTGAGAATGCACAACTATGACTATCACATTTTATAGTAAAAATACAGACACTCAACTTTTACAGCCTCTGAAATGAAACCCCCTCTTCAGGAGATAGTCAAGGACTCAGTCACAACAAACACTGGACTCCAGTCAGTGAATCTAACTGGACCTTGGTTTCTCCTGATTCAACACAAAGAGAAATTGTTAGTCTTCTGGGCAAAGGTGCCAGACTGCATGTTTGAGGAAGAAAAGGTTTGAGAACTAGCTATATTATGAGTAACGTTTCTATGGCAGATAAATACATCACTCAACTGAAGCTTAACAAATATTCCATTTTATGTGATGACTTTAATTCATTTACTGTGTGCTTTGGTCTAATGTAGGAATGTTAAGGGGAGGCAGCAACATACCTGTGGTTAAGGATGAACCTAGTTTCTATTATAGTACCCTATTTCCGTCCCTTCTTCATAACTTTGGAAAGCTAGGAAAACTGAAGCTTGCCAGTTGTATTTTAGTCACCTTTGCAAAAACTGAAGAAAATCAGCTGAAAGATTACCAAGTTATGGATTGCTGAAGCTTACTTTGATGGGAAATGTTTGCTCTGAACTAGTATTTCCTAGTTCTTGTCTTCAGTTTGACTGATTTAGTTGTATTAATGCAATCCGTGGTAACACATTTACCTTGGGAAAATTTTGCTGTAAGTTAAACTTCTCTCCAGCTGAATTACTGTGAGTACAGAGAAACACCCTCCTGACCCATGTGTCTCCCATTGGTAGAGGTTGTTGTCCCCAGCCAGGACACTTGAGCTAGTGACACTTCAGCTCATCTGCTGAAGACTGTCCCTCCTTTGATGTCTTGACAGGACAAAATGAGCCCCAATTTATTTCTGCCAAGGTGATCCAGGTACTTTAAACAATTATGTATGAATTCACTGCTAACTTTGCTCTTTTGCACTGAAGCAGATAGGGAGCACTCCTACTAGCAGATCTACTCTCACATTTATAAGAAATGTTACTTTCACCAAGGGATCACTGTTAATGAAGCTGTACCACTGGCCAGCTACTCTTTCCACAAGTACAATAATTTCCAACAAGTTCAATTATTTCCAGTGCATAGGCCTTAGTGTCCACACACAAGGCTCTGAGCCAGTGTTATGTTCACACTTCTGATTAAACTAGTACAAATGTTTGGCTTTTTCTACCTCAAAATACAATTGGAATCACACTTCTAACCTTTTCACATAATCATTTCCTCTTAATATGTGATAGTATGCAAAGAAAAATGTTTGACATTGTGTAAAGATATAAATCATTCCCATTATAAATAAATCTGTGTCCAACCTTTTTGTTGTTGTTGTTTCAGAAGGTATTCCATGTTCACTTATGTTCTTGCTGAGATCCAAGAAGCTTTTTCGACATTGGCTTGTGAAGAATCATGAGTCAACACTAATTTTCTTCTGTTGCCTATTTCTTCTCAAGATCTTCTTTCGTTGTGAGGTGACCTCAATTTATTTGTGAGTGGCGAGAGATTTTTATTTACAACAAATGATTTCCACCAGTCTCTCAAGCTTTACAGAGCACTTCATTTTTCTAACAGTTTTCACTGCGTAAGGAATCAATCCACAAAATGTTTTAGAGGCAAATAATAAAGGTGCTGATTTCTAGTCATTAATAGCTGAACCATTGCTATAATATGCTTAAAACAAGATGATTGATAGTAACTGTACTCACTTAAGACAGAGACATTCTACAAACAAACTAAAAATGCCAGTTTTTGATAAATCATTATACTGTGTTTTCAATTCTCAGATCATTATAGAAGTCTTTTCACCTTGTGTCCTATCTCTGATTGAAACACCAACTCCTGCTTGAATTGTAACAGTCATCATTGTCTCTACCTATTTTACTAACGACACACACATTCTAGAGCCTTGTTTCTTAAACATAAATAAAACAAAATAGGCATATTGATGCTATTAATATATCGGTGTTCTTTCAATTGAAATTTGAGTAGATTGCAATATTACTTTAAAACAAGGAACAAAATGGAACTGGTCAGACTTCTAATCTGAAAACTACAAGACCCCAGGGAAATCAACAGCAATCTGTGATCTCTCACATTCCCTTTTATAATGAACTGAGTACACAGAGCCCTTCTCTGATATAAAGTTAACCAGATCAGTCCTACACTGCAAATTATGCTTGTTGGTGGGCTTGTTTTCATTTAAGCACAGAATTCACTGTTTTTTACAAATCAGTTTCTTTTCCCCTCTCTGTTTATAAGCTTTCCTTCCGCTCTTGCCAAATTCCTTGCTGTTGGCTTCCCTTCTCTAAATTATTCTTCCCTCCCTTATGATCTCTGAATTAATCACCACTGTCCCTCCCTCTCTCATCTGTATCCCATTTTTCCCCAGTTCATCCTGCTTCCTTCCCCCGTCAAAGATCTTAGTCACAAGTTTCCTCATTCTTTGTCTCATTCATCACTGTTATTTACATGACAGTAGTAGCTTGTTTCATTTTGTTAAAAATTGCTTTCACAGTTAGGTCCTCCCTGCATTCATCTCTAACAATATCCACTTTTTTGTTTAAAACCATAATACTGTACTGACTGTTTACCAGAAGAAGTGATACTGGTTATAGAAGATCAGATAATTAAAGTCTTGATTGTGATCAGTAGAAATTACAAAACATTGCAAAGAAAGTACGTTTAGAAGTAGTTCTGATGCTGAGGTATTGTGATTGGAAGATGAGCAACACTTGTGTTGTATAGGTGTCAGTCAATTAATGTATGTAGGTTGCTCTGAAAGTAATGCCTCCTGATTATTTCAATGGAAAAAGCAACAGTACAATAGCATCATTTGATAGAGCAAATTCTCAGCTGCAAAACACTCTTTTTCAACATAGTCATCACCACAAGCTATTCATTTTCATCAGTGATGAACAAAAGCCTGTATGTCACACTTGTAAATATCTGCATGACTGTCTGGAATGTGGCTTGCCTTTCATGTCACTGTCGCCACTGTTGAAATGCACCACCCACCACCTCACTGTGGTCACATCCACTGTTTGGCCTCCAGAAACGTTCAGCAAGTGTCAATGAATGTCAATGGGGGCCATTTTTTCTTCATGGAGGACTTCAGTTCCACACCTTTGCTTCATACACACTTCCACATCACACACCATTCTGTCAGACTGCCCCTCTGCTGCCATCTATCACACAGCAACAACATGTAATGGCATATTGGTGGGAAAGTTTAACCTCTACTGCCGTACCACCAGCATCCACCTATGATGTCATGGGCAACAAAATAAAGTAGGAGGCATTACTTTCAGAGCAGACCTCATAAATGTATCCACTTTTCTTTTGAATCAACGCATTTTCTTGCACTGCCTCACGTTGCAAAGGCAGACATTTGTTTCCATCCAGCTACACAGACAAACGCATGCCTTTTCTGAGAACACTTCAATTTGAAAAGTTACTTGGCCTGGAGAAGAATTCCACCTTATCAAATAGCTCCATTTAAGAGACTGTAGTATCTTGATGAGAATTCAACATTCTACGGTGGCAAAACATAGGTAAGAGATTCTGAAGATGGTAGAAGAAGACTTAAGCATAGACAGAGGAATCTGCAGGAAATAAAAAGACTGTGGAGGGACTACAGGTTTGAAAAGCTGCAGATGTTTCCAGGATTCAAAATAATGGCAATGCAATGTATTTTAAATATAATCTTGTTTCTTCTCCTCTTCCTTAATCCCAGAGGCTATTTTTGTTTCTCTTCAGAGCACAGCATCCTTGGATACTTCGGTAGGGACAAAAGCACTTCATCTCTTCACAGAAAATTGCATTCTGATGACGACCATGTTCTCATTAACTTTAAATGAAGACCAAATCAAAGGAGTGAAGCTGATATTGAATCAGTGAAGTGAGATCACTATGATGCAATTTGTCTCCTTGGTAAAATTAGTCAGTTCAGCCATTCACAGAAAATAGTACTGTAAATGAGACTCTAAAGAGCAATAAAAGAAGCATGAGGGAAGAGAAAAATAATGCTATATTTACGATGTTTATGCATACATATACATTTACAATCACTGTTTTGGGAATAAGTAAATAACAAGTATTGATTTTGCCAGGTACTATTTCAAGCTTATACTTTGACTTTGCTGTAGACCTCACAAGAGAAACTGGTTTTGGGAAGACAGTTAAAGAAGGAAAGAATAATAGATTTACAAGTTTTTAACAACCTTAAAGCACGTTACAAACTACATTACCATAGGTACTGAGACTAGTTTACTTCTTATTACCATCTTTCAGATGACAGCAGTAGGACCCTTTTTCAAACTGAACCAATCTGTGTCTAAATACACATTCTCTAAACAGTATTTGCACAGAATATCACCCAAACTTTCCTCAGAAGATGAACTACTACATCAGCGCAAACAACTCTATAAAGTGAAGTTCTGGAGAACAGAAAAGTCTGGATGCAAAATTTCGTTAACAAATAAAAGCCATTCTTGAGCACTCATCCCTGAACACGTAACAGATCCAGTAGTTATAAGCATTTATTCATCTGCAGGGGAAGTATAGGAGATTGCTCTCAAATGATTTGCATGACATTAGCAAATATCTGCAGTATTTCACCAAAACCAACAAATCTCATGTCCCCAGAGAGAAAGGGCTGTTTACTCTATTACGCTAACATCAAGTTTTGCAACACTCAACATACACATTCTTAATGCATAAACTGTATTGTTTCAGCTGCAGCCTCCTCATTCCCCACTATTCCCTGTGTTGCTATCAGCTTTCTTAATTTGTTGTGTGATGTGTATCCTTCCTTATTTTTTTTTGTGCGCTGTAAACATTTGCAAAGTTAAATAAGCAAATATGATTGCAATGTTATTAAAATAAGAATAGAGTGAAAATAACACATGATAATTATCAAAGGCAGAGGGACATGTTCGCACAACTTGTGTGCTTAATTTCAAGATGTGGTATATCTTCATGACAGAACGTAAGAGGGACAAAGAACTTCTGAGTTTTGCACTTGTGTCCTTTTGCCAGTTTCCTAAATATTCTTCACCAACATCTCATTTGCATTCTTTCTTATAAAACACAGAATATATTTTTCTATCCCATGGGAGTGTTGTGAGAATTATTTACCTAGTACGTAGATAATTTCCAGCAAATGAAAGCACTGATGGTCACTGTTCCTATTACCCGTTCCTCACACTTTCTGTGACAGAACTAGTGACTGGAGCCTACTGAGCATACCACGCTTCATTGTGGGAACTGCTTATATATTTTTTGGACAAATTGTAGGCTATCAAATGATAAGAGAACAGATAATTCCTTTTCTTTTTTTTTTTTAAATTCAATTGTGGCTTAAATCGAATGATTTTAATATACAAAATTTACCCTGTAGCTCTTGCAGCCTCACTTGAGCTGGAAGCCAGTTGAAAAGAACTGTCCCAACGTGTAACTTCTGTGTGGCTTTGATAGAAAGAAGGGCTAACGTTAAAACCAGAAATAAAGGGAAAGTGAGTGCCTTTGCTAGGTATCCTTAAGAGGCAATTCTTTTTTGTTTGCAAACATTTAGTCTGTGATTAAAACATGGGAAGACTTTATTATTGGTTGAGGAAAACACAGTAACATAAGTAAATAAATGAAATACCCACACCCATCATATCTCCGGCAGCAGTTCTTTAGTTCACTTCCCTATCAAGCAGTGCCAAAATCCAAGGAGCTAACATCCTTTTAACCCTTTGTGTTCTTTTTCCCTCCACAACACTATTATTGGTTAACGTTCAACACAAACTTGGCCGATGGGTCTTTGGCCCACCCATAGGAAGTGCTATCTGCTCTTCCTGGTGGGACTCTGCATTCTTTCTGTCTTCTCACTAGCACAAGGCAGTGGTCACTCTCCTCTGTGGCTGCACACTAGGGAGTTTATACACACTTTAGTGACTCTGAACATATTTTTCTATAAATCTAAGTGAACTGTATGGGACTTTCAATAAATCCTACTGCTACGTTTCACCTTCACCTACCTAACAGCGTTTGTGTATTGCACCATCCATGTAGACTAGCCAAAACCATGTATGACACGGGTGCCTGTCACGGCAAAAAGCAGCTGAAGGCCTCCTGTGCTGGTTACCAAGGCAAGAAAACACATGCGTGAGCTGCTTCCTTCCCCTCAGCTCCAACAGCTTTGGGATTTTGTGGCTTTTCAGAGAACGCCGAACTCTACCTCATCCCAACGACCTACGGCTGCACGGCACGTGGCCGCCGGGCCACCTTTTTTCCTGTTTCTCTCGCCTTCTGAGGAAGAGCGAGCGTGACTTGCGAGCTGATGTGCAGGTGATGCTTCAGCCCGAGCGCGATCCCACCGCATCGCGCACTCCTCAGGAGATGCCGTTCAGCGCCCCGCACCCTGCGGACTGCCATTTTCCACCGTCGGAGCGCGGCCTCCCCGGCCCCCGGCGGTGCGCCGTGAGGACGGCTGCGCTCCCCGTGGAGCCCAGGGAACCGAACCGAACTGAGCCGAGCCGGCGCTTCCCTCAGCACCAGCAGCGCCTCCGCAGCCGGCGTCTCCTCCCTCCGCCTGGGCCCGCCCGTATCCCTGCATTCCTCGCTCCAGCATCCACCCCCTCGCTTCCCTCCTCCCCTCAATCCCATCAGTAGCGGCGGCGCCCGGGCTCGGCTCCCCGCGCTGCGGCGGCGCTCGGCGGCGGCTCCCCTCCCGCCGCGGCCGCCATGTTGGGCAGCTGCGAGCTCGGTGGCGGCTGCTGCGTGTGACCGCGGGAGGGAGGCAGGGAGAAGGCGAGGAGAGCGGGAGGGAGGCAGCTCTCCCCGCGCCGCCGCTCGGCGCACGCACGCACACACACACACGCCGGGAAGGAAAGAAGGAAGGAAGGAAGGAAGGAAGGAAGGATGCCCTTTGCCTGCGGAGGCGAGGCCGGGCGAGCATCTCCTCGCCGCTGGAAGTGAAGCCGCCGCCGGGGCCTCCCGGCCCACAGCCAGAGCGAGGCCGCCGCGTTCCGTCCCGCCGCAGGACGCGCAGCGGAGGAGCAGCAGGAGGAGCGGGGCGAGCGGCCATGGGGCGGCTGTGACAGGGCTCCGGGCGTTCTCCCGCCGCCCTTCGGCGCAGCAGAGGAGGAGAGGGCGGCGATGAAGACTTTAGCTTTTCCCAATCACTGAAAGGCCTTAAAAGGAGACTCGGTAAGGAGGAGGAGGAGGCGGCGGCGGCGGCAGGGAACGGCTCCCCGGGGCAGGACGTGGCTGCGCCCTAAGGAGGGGCCCCACCCCCACGGCAGCGGCGAGGGGACCGCCGGGCGCTGCCCCTGCCCGGGAGGCCGAGGCCCAGGCGGCCGTGCCGCTCCCCGCCCTGTTGTTCCCTCCCCACGTCAATAGATATATTTATTCCTTTTTTTTTTTTTTTTTTTTTTTCCCCTTCCGATCCTTTCTTGGAAGCGAAACCCGATGCGGACGGAATGGGGCTTTTACACTTTAATGATGCAGTGGGATTCGTTTCAGGGTTGTGTTGCATGATCTGAATTTTGAATGAAGGAGAAGGACGTTTTTAAAGATACAAAAGCTTACATCTATCTACGCGCGGTAAAATCGGTGTCAAGCAGTCCTGGTGGAATTTCAGAGTGATTATCATCACTGAAGTGTCAGAAGAAGCAATCTATTTTTCCTTATTAAGCATATTAGAAGATTTTTCTTTATTTTCTTAAATTAAAAATTATATATACGCCTATATATGTACATATATATATACATGCGCTCACACACGTAGCGTTTATCTGTGTGTGCCTGAAACTTCCCAGGGCTCAGCCCCAGGCTGGGAGCCTCGGTGGGCTGTAAATAAGGCACCACCAGGGCCTGACACTTGGTAAGAGTACTGTCGGCTTCTTTTCGAACAACGCCTTGAGAAGCTGGTTTTTGGTTTTTTTTTTTTTTTTTTGGACGAAGTAATAATAATAATTAAAAAGGAAACCCCATTGCAAACTGAAACAACCATGTCTGGAGAAGTGCGTCTGAAGCAGTTGGAGCAGTTTATTTTGGATGGGCCAACTCAGACTAATGGGCAGTGCTTCAGCGTGGAAACCTTGCTGGATATACTCATCTGCCTGTACGACGAATGCAACAATTCCCCTCTGAGAAGAGAGAAGAACATACTTGAGTATCTAGAATGGGGTGAGTTGGAATATATGTCATGTACATCTGTCCATGTTCTTGTCTGCTTTGTTGTTTGTGTGTAAGAGGGGATTGTGCGTAACTTGGTGTTTTACTGGGAAGTATTATCATTTTTGCTGCATTTGAATGTGTTGGTGCTAAAAAGAAACCCATATTGGTTATTTATCTTTTTTTTAATAACCTGAATCAAATTCTGGTATATCAAGTATATTTCTGTGCCTGTAGGCCCAACTGTTGAGCTTTGTATCCTAAAGCTAGTGGGAATGTAGAAGAATGGAAGATAAATCCTCTGATATCTGGAGAAGAGATCAGTACACAGCCCTCTGACTTGTGTCTGCAGTCACAGCTATACTGCTTTAAAGTAGAAGGTGTTAATCAAAGAGAAAATCCTCCAGCTCTCTTAAAGGAAATGCTTGAAGTGTCTGTGAAAATGGAGAAAAATACATTCTTTTGTATGATAGCACTGCTGATTTGATTACATGGAGTTGGAAAGTAGAATGAAATTGTCTTCACCATCCCCCATTCCATTTTCTTGTTTAATTTTAGATGAATATTACAGTGGTTATAGGTCTTTAAATGAGAACAAGTGGATTACAGTTCTTCTCGAGTTATCACAGATCTGGTTCTCATTATTTTTTCTTAATTCATTTTCCTCCTCCTAAGTATAGGTGAAAAACAGAAGATGCAATCTGACACAAGAGCCTTGATGTTAATGCTTACTGTACGTGACCTTCAAAGTTCAGAGTTATACTGTACTTAAGCATTTACATTCAAAACTACTTATCACATCTGGTTTGAAATAAATACATCAGCAGGCTACCTGTCTTTAGAAAAGCACATTTCGAAACATAACAGGTTAATTAGCTGGTTGAGTTCCTCCTCATGAAGTCACCGAGGAAAGACATTGTTTTGATAACTGATCTAACAACTCGAGGCTGATAGGTGTGTGTTGTGTGTGTTATATTTTCCTGCTCCTCACTGTAGTCAGACTGACATCTGAAGAGCATCTGACTCAGTAATTAAGTTTCTTACACTGTTCATATTGCACTTGTCTTTGTTTTCTTATTATCAGGAGGAAAAGCCTATAATTAATGCATTCTAGCTAAGGAGGAAATAGCAATTAAAGTACTTCTGAAGAATCTTCACTTTAAAATTATGGCATGCAGAAGCTGTGGAAGACTTGGAAAACACATTGACTCACAGTACTTTTTGTATGCAAGAGTGTAGTCTGCAGTGGGCTTAGCAAGCTGACAGCCTGTAAATAATAATAATAAATTAACCATATCAGTAGGATTAGAATAACAGTACATTTGGAGCCCATCGTGTTGAGTAGCTGATACATTTATTGTTGTCTGTTGGTGGAAAAAAAAAAGCATTGTTCTGAGGGTCTGACAGTACCTGAAGATTTCTGCGGTAGATCTTACAGACTGCTAATGGAAATAATGTGCTGTTTTGGAAAGGCTGGAACAAGGTTTCACACTGGCCTGTTTTCCTGCTACTTTTCTGCTCTCCCCTTCCAACTATGCCTTAGCTTCAGATCGGAGCAGATCCCTCCCATTTTCAAGGTAGTGTTGCCAGAGTCCTGTGTCTCCTACCAGCTCTGCTCTCCAGACTTAAACTTGAGATTTTCGAGAGGGTTTGTGAGGTGAAATGTAGGAGCAAAGGTTTCTAGTGCCTGCTGTTGAAAGTGTCCAGATGAATGATGTCTTTGTCTTGCAAACGCTCTTGAGTTGTCTCTCCTGAAAGCCGGTGCTCCTAGTGAAACCAATAGTCCTTGGCATTTCTGTTTAGATGAGGGACTTAGCAAAACGAGGTTATTGTAGAAGCTCTTGGGTGCCGTCAATCTGCAGGCATCCTGTTCTTTGATACCGTCATAACCTCACATATCTCTTTGCCAGAGAGGTGAAACAATGTAAATGATGGACTACAAGGAGGGTATATGTGCTTTAGAAGTCAGAAACATACTGAGCAGTGGTAGCAGAGCAAAGCTGACAGCCAGAAATCATACTTTCTGTCATGGCCTCCATCAGTGAATCAATGTCTAAGCGTTTTCAGCTCTTCTTTTTATCAGCTTCTCTACTTGATCGTTAGGGAAAATAATACCAATTTTATGCCAGGGCATTCTGGTAGGTCTTCGTTTTGAACATAATGTATGAAATAAAGTGCGTATTAGTCTATTTCTTCCATCAGTGAAATAAAACTTGGTGCCTGGTATATCTTCTGGTGGGTGTCAGCACTGTTGTGGAAAGACATGGATTTATGCCAAGCATTCACAAGTCTGCATTATTACTGCCAGTAGTTCAGTCTGCAGTTATTGGAATTGGTCTTGGAGTGGTATGAATTGTTTGTTATGTGTGTGTATTTACTAATTACAAAATACAAATTTACTCCAGAGCGCTATTCATCTTCCGAAGTTTAGGCTTTTTAAAATGTATTTACTTGTGGAAAAAGCAATTTTACTTTTTTATGGCTAATAACAATCTATTTGGTGATCATAGACTACTTTCGAATACAGTGACAATTTATTATTATATTTTGATAGTGCAGTTTATAGGTAGGACTGTTGAGTTTTTTGATTTTTGTGGATTTTTTTTTTTGTTAGTGGTTGTGTATTTTTGTTTAAACTGTTCTAGGTCTGAGATGCTTCATTTCATGTGAAACCGAATGTTCAAAACACAATGTGAAATTTTGGGGAGGAAATATTTAGAAACTGTGCTAGCATGGAAAAGCTAATGTGGTCTTAGTGATAGCCACGTGACTGCTGCTATATTTAGGGGAGCTAAGAAGTTTACGTTCTAGTCCTTGGATCTTTTTAGGACTATTCCATGAACAGTCCTAAAACTAGTTCTAGACCTCATTAAAAAAATGAAACAAGGTAAAACAGATGAGCATCTGAGCTGGTCTTTCACCTCTTGGTTTGGATTGATTTTACAAGTTTAGCTCAGCAAGTGGGGAAAGTGACGTTTCTGCGATGTGTCTGAGCTACAGTTTCACAGGTTTTCAGTCCTTTTCAAGTGCTTGAAATGACTTCAATTTGAAGTGCCACATTGATTATCTTGCAATTTAGAACCTGCATTTTAAAATCATCTTTTGACTTTAAGTGAAAACAGTTTCTGTGCCTGTTTTTATACATGATTTGTTTTGTGACATGCTAACGATTCGATATTGTTGTTTATTTCATACAGGAGTTGTAGGTGCAGAAATGCCCTTGGAAACAACTGGTGGATTTGAGTTCTGATAGCTAATTAGGGCACAATTTGAGATCATGGGAAAGAAACAGAACACCTACGTTTGGCTTGTTCTATGTGTTTGGTGGTAGTTTTAATTTTTATCTCTGTTGATGGCTGCAATTGTGATTTAGAAATGGGATTGGCTAATTTTAGCAACTGGAGCTTACCTGAAAAAGCTTTTGAGGATTCCAGGCATTTTGCTTTTTCTTTTCTATGTGTATATGAGTTACTCTCTGTTAAATAATACTGAGGAAGGTAAATGCAGACTGATAAGCTCAATTTGAAAGAAAAATATGGTAGAAAGGGATAGAAAGAAGCTTTAGAATTTTTTTGATCTAAGAAACGTCCTTTACAATGACACAAATTTGGAGTGATTTTAAGAAGAAATTAGATCAGTTTTACTTAGAATGCATTAATAGAGAAGTAGAGAAAACTTCAACATATGTGGAGATATAAAGGAGGGAAGATGCAGGGAACTATGAATAGTGTGGTGAGGTCAGTGACTCAACTCAGTCTGTTCTCTTGTGGGACAAATGTAAACAGTCCATTACCACGTTTATTTCCTTTTTGTTTTCTCTGCCTTTGGTAGATGGCTTTAATTATTCTCATTTCATCTTTAATAGAACTGAAATGTGATATTTAGGCAGTGCTGTTGTGGTCGTGAACTAGACCGTCAGCATTGCTCTCATACTTACGCTATTCAGATGTGCAGTGTCTCTTCTGGCCATTGAAAATGGTTCTACGTCATGTAACTATTTTTTCAAGTCAAAGCTGTGTAGAGGTTGTCGTGTTGTCTTTGTAGAGCTCTCCAAAGAAAAAAAATGGTATGCCCACGTTCTGGTTTGGTTTGTTTTTAAATATTATTAACAAGAGAAAACTTGCCTATCTATGGACTTCTGTACCCCTTCTCTGTTATTCATCTGTTTGTAAGTCATGAAAGAAATTGTAGGCGTTTTCAGGTACTATTTGTTTATATTTTCTTTTTGAAATAGACTTAAAAAAGTCCTTCACTTAGATCCCATTTTTTGCAGAGACAGCAGCAAAAGACACAAGTTTCATCTTTGCTTGTTTTTTTTGTTTGTTTGTTTTAAGTAGATGCTGGTACTATCTAAACAATTGAAATATATTTTGCCATAGAAATGACATTTTAGGAATTAATGTTGATGGTGTCCTACTATAGTTATACAGCTGGGAACACGGCTTGGTCTGCGTGATGTCAGAACAGCTATTAAATTCTGTTTATGAAGGAATGGGCATGTTTCTTGTCAAGGCACTTTGCATACTTAACCAAAGGTGAGTTGTTTCATTGCCCACAGCTGAGGTATATGGAAGTATGGGGATTCATCTATGTAGAAGTCATTGTGGCCTTCTTGACATGCCAATTTCTGCCATTGTTGGCCATAATGCTTAATTAAATTGTTCATTTGCATTAGCTGTTGTTTCTGCTATATGGTCGAAGCTAGCTATTAAATGCTTTCTTATTGATTAACGTGAAAGAGGAAGGTTCTGAAATGCTGTCTAACAGAAGTGACTTTCAAATCTGTGTTTCTGAACATTGTATAAAGAACACTTATGGAGATATAGTTTCATAATAATTATTTTAATAAAAGAAAAAGGGTATTACTGTGAAGTACATAGAAAAGAGTTTCACAGAATTGCAGCATGTACACCTTTCTGTTAGGCAGCTCTGTGTTTAACCTTTGTATTTTTGGAACTGCAACCTTATGAACGTTTATTCCAGTTCTGATTTTTGTTTATTCCAGTTCTGATTTTTGTCTTGTGCAGAGGAAACCAATTACTGTAAATTAATCAGCAATTACAGTGTGGTCAAGTGAATTGTGAGGCCATCCAGTTAATTCTTCTAGTTTTACATTAGGGTTAAATCCAGTTTACAGAAGAATGAGATGTTAACTCACTGTGACAAATGTGTTTCCTAAATATCTTCACAGTACACCAAGCTTTATGCACCTCTTTTTACTTAAGTTTTTGAAGGTTTTATTTTTTTATTTTTTTGTGGTTTTTGTTCCTTTGGAATGGAGGAGCTTGGATTGGGACACATGTACTTAGGCTGACTGGCTTCTGTCAGTGATGTCCTTTTAATTGCAGAGGAGCGTGCCTTGTGGAGGTAGAAAGGCTTCTTATACTTCATTTTCAGGAATTTTAGGAATGCCTTTATTCTGGACACAAATTCCTAGTATGCTTTGGTCTAACAGGGACAAATGGAGAAATACAATGATTTGAGCTGGTTTGCTCAGTGTGTGTGATAGCTCTCACAACAAAGCAATAAATTCCCTGCTACTAAGATGTTTTACGTTATGTTAATCCATTGGGTTGTTTGTGAGTTGGTGTAACTGTGGAAAGCACTTCTGCAGTAGGCTGAAGGTGTGTTTGCATTCTTAGCCTCTGTATAGCATATGACACTGGGTGTATGTACCTTACTGAAACTATTCATCATCTCCTGTCTTTTCTCCTGAGATTTACTGGTGTACTCTAACTGTAGCATATAATTAGTTTATAGCTGACTGAACGAAGGATACTGTGCTATAAGAACGATGAATCTGTTTTTCTCAATATTGTTTAATACTTCGGAATATCTATATGTAGGAAGATTCTGAGAAACTGCCTTTCTTTTTTGAAGCTTTATCTTATGCCCACAGGTTAGTGCTTGAATTCTGAGTTGTAACAGCAAGTGGAAGTGATTCCATTTTTGTGAACCTACAGCTGAATGGTCAAATGCTGGTGTTTTTGATATTTGATTACAATTAAATTGCAAATACTAAATTTTCTGGTACAAAGTAGATGCAGTCTGTCCCAGAAGTAGTTGGTTTTTATTCCCCACATTCTTTTCTGAAAATTGACTCTGCAAATTATACTGGATGTATATTTGCTAAATATTCACTCATTCATAGCAACCCTAATGACTTTTATACTGTAAAAAATTTGCCATCTCTCTTGTCTATTTGCACAGTAATCTTCTGGAATCAATTAGCTTCTGTTTGCCAAGCCATTAGACCTGGCCATAAAAAGGTACAGTGTGTAGTTGAGACAGGATTAGAGGAAGAGGCCAGCTCCTACACTCCCAGCTCTTATCTTTTGGCAAGTCGCACGTATCTTCCCTGAGCACTTCTGCTTGTTTCATTTGATTTTCTGGCTGAACAACTAGTATATTTTGTTCTGCTCTGGTCTAACTTACATCAACATATTATTTTACTGAAATCCTCATTAAGCTTAGGAATGCTACTAATGTGGTTGAAAATCTTTAAAAAATGTGAGTGAATTAGGTCAGTCATGTGCAAATTTTTGTTAACTGCAAGGTTTTTATTTCAAATAGTTTAAGGATGACAATGCAGCGTAATGTGCTTTATTAATGGTCACTGTGGAAAAATTCTACAAGGTGTATCCAGACTATGCAGACATTGTGTTCCATAGCTCTTCCTTATCTATACTTACCCAGACTTCCAGTTTAATTTGAATTAATTTTGTTACATGGTGTTGTTGGTTTCTTTCATTCTTAGGGATCAGCTTCTTAGTGCTCCTTCTCACTGCGTATTTTTGAAAAGTTTTTGATCCAGAGTTTGTGTATGTTATGAACTACTGCAGGTTGTTTGGGGGAGGGGAAAGACCTTTCAAGTGGAATATTTGTTTTGCTCAGTAACTTAATAGAAATATATGGTAAGTCTTCTAGTGGAAAGATTAGGTGAGTTTAGAGTGACATTCTGAATGGAAGGAAAACATTATTTCAGGTACTGACAACTGTAATTGCATTTTCCTCAAACTTTGTTGCCATTTTGCTGATTTTGTCTTCAGGCTCAGTAGCCTGCACTTGGATCAGTCCTGTGTTGTCTTAGTTCAGGGCCTTGGAAGTACTTCATTGTCAGGGTGGAGAATGTGTGAGCATTTTCTCTGTGTAATTTGAAATTCTTAAAGAATATTCCCTCTCACTGCTATCCTTGTGTTCATCCTTTTCATCTTAAAATCTTTCCTCGTTTCAGCCTTTTGTGATTGCCCTCTTTGCTATCCTTTTGCCCTTCTGATTGTTCCTGCAGACCATAATTCAGTTCCACGTGTGGTATGGGACCCTCAAGTCTCCTTTTTTTGAGTTCTTGTTTCCTTTCTAAGCATTTTTCACGGATAACGTTGTTCTAAAACAAAGCTTTAGTTTGTCTTCTCCACGCTGAGGCTACTTTCTCTTCTTCCTGATGTCCATTCTCTTGCTTTTATCTGAGCAAAATCTCTGTTTATCTTTCTGATATGACCTGAATATCCCGTCTCGGTCTGAACTTCCCATGGCCAAAACCACGGCTTCTGGATTTTTTTTTTTCTTCTTTTTCTCTCTAGTCATCTTCAAACTTGCATGATTTTGGTGGTCAGGTTTCATAATGCAGAAATTATGTGTAGAGAATGGCAACAAAAAGCCTGTTTGTATTTCTTACATAGATTACTTTATATGCAGGTATAGCCAGCCAGTATTTTATGTGAACTCCCTGTTAATTCCCTATTTGATTCAGTATGCATCAATTGGTTTACTAACACGGGCGGTTAGTATCGTAAGCTCTTGTAGAGCCAGGGACTTGGACTGTTTGTTCTGGCAGCAATTAAGAAGTGATCTCTTTTACTCAGGCAGTCTAAATGCTAAGAGACTTAAGTGAGAGTGCAGCTTTATAACTTTAATACCTAAAACTAAAGTAAAGAGTTAATAGAGACAGTAACAAAGACTTTTGTTACATGAATGCAAAGTGGCTGAAGAAACTGATTTGTGCTGTTGGGACAGGGTAGTTGCAAGGTATTTCATGGTGCTATTCTCTAAAGTCCTTTCACCTTTTCCTTGTCTTCTGTAAATAAAATGCTGTGTTGTGTGAGTGTTTTGCAGGACACCTAGTAACAGGAAAAGAAGGAAATAGATGTTGGTATTTTAGTTGTAACTTTGCTGTTATCTTGGGTGGAGGCTGGCTGAGACCAGTCTGTCACCGCTCTCTGTTCTGCTGGTGCTTGCTTGAACAAGAAGGGCGTAATTCAGGCTCAAACTAACCCTGCACAAATGTGCTGAAATCTGTTGGTCCAGTGCTGTGAAGAGGTAGTACTGCTGTTTGTACTACAAAGGAGAGGGATACCCCAAACTTATATGGCTTTACCTACTGTAGCTTCTGTGCTCCAAGTCCTGAGGCTGCTCGTAAGATTCCTACAAACATACAAGGAGGATGTAATTTAGAGCTGAATTTTGGTGTTACCAGCTTTTTCAAACAGGTGTTTGATATAGAATCTCAGTGAGCTTATTCATCGCGTTTCACAGTTACCAAGACTTTTCTTCTTGCATTGGCTGAATTTCTAATTGTGAACAGAAATCTTCAGCATGGGTCTCTTAGTTTGATGACGGTGATACCTTGGGGGAAAAAAAAAGCCCAGAAAATTATTCTGTATTGTGTGTTTTGTGATGTTTGACACAGTTTTATTCAGTGTCTTTTCTGTCTGTATTTTGTATGTGAAGTATGAGGATTCTTATTTTAACAGACTTGGAGTAGATGTGTTCTGTTACTCCCTATCTTTGGAAAACACTTACTGAACTTATGTACTACTGTTTCATGGTAATTCAAAAGGATCCTTTTATAATTTTAATAGGGACTGACAAAAAAAGAAACTTATTTTTGCTTTCATTTGATATGTTTGACAGAAATTAGAGAAGCAGCTTCCTACACAAACAGAAATATGCTGACAAAATCGTTATTTAACTGTATAGTCTGGCTCCAAAGACACTTTATTTTGATGAGTCTGTGCCTCCCCACCCTATTGACTGTTTTTACCTTGGTAGCTGGGAACTGCCTTTAGCTAATGAAACATGTATTTCTAAACTAATGTGTTTTTGCAAAAGTTGTTAATTGATACAAAGTCAGGCTAACGTTACTTTCTGGATAAAAATTTTTGCTAGAGTGGCTCTTTCATGTTTATTTTTTAGTAATTTTGTGTCTTATCTATTTCTCTGAAGTTGAGGGATAACAAAACACCATTAATGGTAAACTAGGCTTTTGAAAAGCAAATTCTAAATGAAGTTGTGGTTACTGAGTAGTATATACAGTATAGTACTATATATATAGTACAGTATATAGTGCATATTACCATGGCTGGTGCCTGTTATTGCATGAGTCTGGTAATTCTTGGTTAATTGATCCTCTAGTAATGCTTTGAGAGCATGTGATCTGGGAAGCAGTTACTGCCCGTGTACTGGTTCTTAGCTCCTCCAGTCAGTACGTGTACAAATAGGTCACTAAGTATTTGCTCCTTTCCTCTTGCTTCCCTCAGCCTGTGGAATGATACACTCTTATGGGGTGCATAGGTTGTTCTTAGTACTGTTCCAGTGTCAAAATCGTTGCCTGTGGGAAATGGCAGAGGAAATCAGAGGGAAATGGAAGATGGTAAATAAAGTGATTTTGGCAGAGTTACAAGGATTTCTTCTTGATGTGCTGACCATTGTTTATTAGCTTCAATAGAAGCCAAGTCAAGGAATCCAACTGCTTGTTTGAGTTGGGCATAAACACCCGTTAGAGGTGTTTGGGGCTCCTGTGTGTGTGCTATCAATGCCATGTAGCTATTCTGCATTGTTACGTACCTGGTGACCTTTCTCAGAGTTGTAAAATATGATTGCAGTATTTGAAGTCTGTAATTATGCTGTTTGCAGACATTTTGAGCCTATGAATTTCAGCCTAGGATGGGATGAGTAGACCCAGATTCTCATCTTTCCCTCTACTTTAGTGTCCACTTTACTCTTCTGCACCTGGCACTTCTTATGCTGCTTTCCTCTCATTTAGACAAAAATGGGACCTCTGCTGAAGTGCATGTTTGCCAGCATCAGGTCTTCAGAAAGACAACACGTCTGAATGAGGATAGATTCACTAGTCGATCTTTGGGGAAGAAGACTGTGTCTTGCAAAATTAATATGTGTAAAATAGCAATTTCGATGGTATATGTAGAAGACTGTGTGTGCATGCATGGATATGGATTAAGTGTATATGAAAACACTTGATTTTTTTTTTAATACAGTAAGCTTATACAGACTTCAAGTGGTAGGAATTGCTTTTCAACTGTGAAACAAAATGGTGATATCTGTCTAGCAGGAAGAGGAAAGCAGCTGTAAGCAAAATCCTACTCTTGTTTAATGGACATAAGCATGATGTTAATTCACTGATTCCCATACAGCGTTAAAGCAGTTCGTGTTTGTTGCTGAGCTTTTAAAGTCAAACCACTTACTTGAAGGCATTAACTGGCTATATAAAACTAGAGCTGAAGTACTGTAGCTTTTTCTAGATGTCCAGAAAGAATATTTCCTTTATTTTATGTAGTTTTTAGAAGTATACTTTAACAATTTATATTTCTTTCCAGTTTGTGAAGGTTGTAAATGTTCTTCTTTTCTTTCAGTAATATGATTCCTGGTGAGAAAGTCATTTACAGTGATGCTGGACACTCATGTATATTGCCTTAAAAATCTGTTGGAGAAAAGGGGGTGGTTATCAGCATCTTAAGCACCTCTGCAAATAAATGGAGGCAGAACAGTGATTTGTTGAAGGCCATTCAAAAATGCAGAGGAAAAGTACTTTTGTACGGCCTAGGTTTTTAAAAAAGTTCTTTCCAAACATTTTTTTTCCAATGTTTTTGTAATATTTACTGTGGAAATTCCTGGAAGTGTGGGCGGTTTATAACTTCTGCACTTTATTTATTTGTTTAGATTTTCAGCATGCTGTTTGGGTACTCTTACTTTGGTGTAATTGCTCAAGAAAGTGCCGAATCTCATTGTTGTGCTTCTATTCCTGTGACACCGCTTTCCTTTCTGTCCTGTGATTTTAGTACAGCACAGCTCGGAACAGTGGCAATTGTTTTATTTCGCATAAGGGAAGTGCTACAATGGACAAGTGAATGCTTGCCAGAATTGTGTTGGGAGCAGCTGTTAATGTATTTTGAACTTGGTGCTCCAGAAACATTTTCTTTTAACTGCTAAGGAAGTTTGTATGTTTCTTTTCCAAAGTCTCTACTGCAGCCCAGTGAAGTGTGTGCACACCACTGGTATTTCAGAGAGGTTCTTCTGAAGTCTCTCTTTTGTGTAGTGTGTAATTTTGTACCTTTAAATCTGGCATCATACTGTATTTACTGAATAAGCCTGCACTGACTCCTGCTGTGTATAGGGCTTGCTTAACCTGAGTAGGTTTGGAGAATACTGTTGTTGCTATCAGAGTAAGGAATTGTTAGACCAGAAAATTCAGCTCAGAGAGGAGAAAAGGAACATTTGCTACAATAGAAGCTTTTTTCTTAAACCCTGGTATGCGTTCAGGAAGTCAGGTCTGATGGCAAGAGCGATAAGCAGAAGTGCTTGATGAGTCTCCAGATAAAGCTGCTCAGGTGGCAACTCCCCACGTTACATGCAGAAGTAATTCTCCAAGAGGTTGTAACCCAAGGATGAAGCAAGTCCTCATATGACCTTGGGTAGTCATACACTGAGGTAAAAAAGACAACATAGATCTTGTCACAGTATGGTTACTTCTGTGGATGAGAAAACCACTGCTCTGCCTGCTTTTTTTTTTCTTTCCCTTCTCTTTTTGATCCTCATGAGCACCTGCTTCCTGCCCATTTCCACTTCACTCCCTGCGAGGAATTGATCTTAAAGCAACAGTGCAAAACAAAACTATTTCTTGCTGTTAGTAGACCTTCCAGTAAGAATGGATGCTCTGCATTTTTAGTTAATTTTATTCTGATCTTTTGTGATTTAGGACTTCTAAACATGTTCTGAGGTTGGTTGGTGTGTTTTCTGTAGCAGCTTACTCATACCCTGTCAGAACAGAAATGCTGATTTATTTGTCTGTATTCTTACTTATCAGTTCTGTAAAAGAACAATTGAAAAATTATTGTTGAGATAGCAACTACCTTCTGGACACAATGTAGTTTCTGTAATATGTGATGTTTTGCATAATAAATGAGCATGCTTCATTTTTGGAGGGAGGTTTGTCTAATAAGGGTATTCTTGAATGGTTTTACTGTTTCATTAGAATCTGTTTACTTAGTATTTCGTTTGGGCAGAAACATGCTTAGTACAAATTGCTGTAATTTAGTTTTCTTCTCTGCTGAGTTCAAACAGTAAAAATTGTAGAGCTGTCCCAAGATAGTTATTTATGATGTACCCAGACTAGAGGAGCACACACTGAAGTTCTCACAGCTCTTCTTTGGAAGCAAGATAAAGGTTGGATTTGCCTTCCATGGCTTGCTGCCATAGCCAGCCCTTGTGCACACTTCTGGGATGTGGAGAAGGAATAGCTATTTCTTGAGTGTTGCACATTTAATATTTGTAAAATGTCTGTGACAGAGGGACTCACCTTGACTTGGGATACTACGACTTTAAAAGCTATTCCTTATTTTGCTGTTGGGTGTGGAAGGTCATGAATTAATGTGTGCTCTGAAGTGGCAGGCTGTACTAAAAAGAATTTCGTTTCTTGCTAGTGCATGAAGAATGAAATTAAGGATTTTAGTCCAGTCTTGGCTCCATTAGCAGGTGGACAGAGAAGAGAGTAACTTTTAATGACTACTTTGGTTGTTTTAAGTGAGCTTTTTTTGAAAAAGAACACAGTTTTCAGCCAGGCAACATGACATCTGAAATAATGGATAGTCATTCACACCTATGTAAAATCAAAGGCAGTCAGGGAAGCAGAAGGGGCTTATTTGTTTATTTATTTATCGGTATGGAACAGTAACATCTGAATGAAGGGCAGACAGGGCAAAACGAGGCCCTATGTTAGTATTTGTTTTGGAGAGCTTCAGTAGCTCATTTGTGGTTTTGCTGCTTGTAAATAGTGCAGTTAGCCCACCTTCCCATCTCCTGCTGAATGTTTTTGTTCTTTGTATTTTCTGCTCATGGGTGTATCTGTGTCTCTGAACTGCCCAGGAAGGGTGAGGAGCCAGTTGCTCATTGATTTCTATTTCAGTGATTTAGCTCATTGAGCTATATCTCCACTTGTATAGAGGAGTTTTTTATTCTGCTGAAGGCTCTTGGGTACTTTCTGTTTCTTAATCTCATGTAACAGAATAACTTTATATATAAACATTAGTATAATACTCTTCTACTCTATTCCATTTTGTGGGGTCAGTATTGCAGTATGTGAGCTGTAGATTAATTGAAGAGTGTTACCTCTGCTCATCCTTTTGGTTTTTCCTTTTGTTTCTTGTGCTTTAAGCAGTAGTCCAGGACTCTGGATTACCATTCTCAAGAATACTCTAGACTTCATCAGCACAGCCAAAATAATTTTTTGTTTTAATGTACTTTTCTGCACCGAGTATAATAATACATTTTCTATGTGTCTATTTAGTTCCTCAAAAAGACTACTGCAGGCTTGTTGCATTGGAAAAGAGATGTTTCTCCCTTGTGATTTCAATGCTTACTTTGCATTGTTTTGGGAATTATTAGCTGAGATGAGTAGTTAGAATTCAAAACTTAAATAATTGAAGTAATAGTAATTGAAGTTTTTCTTTTTGATATTGTTAACAGAAAGAAAAATACAAAAAAGTTAATGTGGTTTGTTTGTTTTTTTTCCTTTCGAGCCTGTTAGTTCAGGAAGGAAACCTTAACATGGCAAGAGATTTTCATCCATCTCAACGGTACGGCAGAGTATTGGCATTCTGGTTGTGTTCAGGGAACTGCTCTCTGCTTAGCTCCTGCAGAAGCATAGGACAAATGGATTATATTTCAGACCTGTTGTTCCACTTTCGCTAAGAATTTCAACTCCTTCCTGAACTTTAGCAGTTTGTGAACTAAACACCAAGCCCGAAGTCTCTTTATGTATTACTTACCTGGATTTAAATGGTCTCACGTCAATGATAGGACATGTGGGACCAAGTCCTGCTTATTGATTTCTCAGAATTATCCTAAGTACTCTGTGCAGAATATTCCGTGCATTAAGCATGGCTAGAAAGTTAAGCAAGAATCATCTTCAAGATTTGGCTTGGGATGCTATTTCTGTTGTATTTGAGAAGTTTGTATTAGATGTGAAAGAGCTGCCCACTGCCCGCAAATATCTCCATCTCAAGCAGTCTCTGTTAAGACCAGGAGCCAGGCTTATCTGTCATTTGGAAATGCAAGGCCCAATTCATGAATATGTTCCTGCATTTTTCCTTGATATCAGCTAGTATTTTGAAAACTCTTACTGAAGTAGGATCTCCTGATCAAGTGACTTGAGTATTTTTTTTTTTTGCCAGCCTATTGGTTGCTGTTTCAGTGATACAGACGTACAGCTTGGCTCCACAGTCTGACATTTGCATACCTGAAGGCAGTGAACTGATCACAGGGTGAAATCTATGATAGCAACAAAGCTTGCTTAGTAAGCTGAAGATGTATTGTGTAACTGTACCTTGTGGAGCAGTCAGGAGATGAGTTAACTCTTTCCCAGAAATACAACACCTGATCCTAAGGGTGTAAGAAAAGAATAAGAAATGACAATGTTAGTGTTATGAAGAAATTTACATTGTTCTTCATGTATCTCTGAATTATTTTGGCTTTGTGAAGGCTTGAGGTATTTGTGGCTCTTCATTACAGGTCAGGGAATTCCTTCTAGTTTGAAAAACAGGAAATGCAAGTATCATTTTATAGCTTTAGCCAAAATCGCTCATACTGCATTTGATTCTTCAAATGAGAAGGTAAGATAGATTCTCACTGCAGTTTGGAATCTTTTTGGGAATTTCTTTGAATGTTAACAGTGTTCATTTCTGTGTTTTTTTTTTCTCCTTGCACACACTTGAGAGTAGTATTTGAAGCATTGTAAGTCAGGAAGAAGGAGCTATCCACAGCTGCTCTGTACAGAAGCTCTGACGTGAAGCAACTTTAAAGCATGCTGTAGAAAATAGGTGGGGGAGGATGTTTGCTGCACCTTCCAGGGGTTCTGCTTGCTGTCCTTCCTGGGAGTGTCAAGTTTAGAGGACTGGTAGAAATTGGATTTAGGAGCAACTTGAAGGCCATTTTCGTGTAGATGTATCAAGAATAATATTCTTGATAATATTCAAGTGGATTTAGGATGAAAGTTTTGATGTTATTTCAGTGATTATTAAATGATTTAGTCATATAGTAACCACAGGGTTATTTCCTGTTTTTCTTTAATATTTGAAATATGTTCTTAGTATGCATTTATTATAGAAATACTAAAAAATCATTCAAACATAAATGCAGATTGACAGAATTAACAATGTGTGCATACTGTCTTTAGTCTATGGTTTTCCCAGCCTACCTGCCTCCCACTGCCCCATACTTTTTTGCTTGTTGTGTAGGATAATAGGAATCTGGGAACTTATTGTGTTGTGGAATAAACTGTGAAACTTATAGTGAATGAAGCTGTGATTTTGCAGAGAAGGAAAATGTTTTTAATGGGGAAACTGAATGATGCGCTGGAGAATTTGATCCTTTTGCTGACTGCTACAGAGTTCTTTATGCAATGCTGGAATAGGTTTCTTAACCACTTACTTTGTACATAGCCACTAATTGTGTTCATCACCATCCGCATCAGTTGGTTGACTTCCTGTGGTTTGATGTGAAGAGATACTGAGAACTCAGATGTCACTGGGTGAGTTGCAGCTCTACTGTATGCTTTATAGGGTTAGGTACTCTAAAAAGTTCATATCCAGAATTCTAAAATTATTGGTTAATATTGCATGAACACTTTTTCCCTTAATTCATTATGTCCTAATTCTCTTGGTCTTCAGTATAAAGGATACTGCTATAAGAAGTGCTTTTAACAAATTTTGTGAAAATTCACAAACCTTACTGCAAAGTAGGATGTACTAATTTCAGGAACGACCCAAATATATCTTATCTGAGCATTGAGAAGGTTATAGACTGTCATCATTCTCATGCTTATCCTGTGTAATTTGTCACCATCCTAAAATTTTATCTTCTTCAGCATTGACTTCTTAGCCCAGTCCTATTTTTTTCTTTGATTCATCTTTGTCCAGGCATAATTTTATTTCATTGAATAGTCCTCTTGTTTTTTAACAGACTGTTTATAAATTGTACGTTGTAAGACATACATGGAAATCACATGTATTTTTCTACTTTGCTGCTGTAGCTGTTGTTGATCAGAACAGCCAGTTTCTCTGAACATAGTAGATACTGTTTTTGAAAACAACTTCTGATATTTTTTTTATGAATTAAATAAAGTGTGCTGGAGCCACTGACAGGTGAGGAAAGGGAAAAATTTCTAAAGCAGTGGTAAAACATTTAGTTTGGCTTATTCAATGTCACTGTGTATATATTTTTAGTGTAAGAGGGGCTGTGCTGCATAACAGGGAAATAAGCACATTTTAAAGCATGTTTAAAATGTCTCTAAATTCAGTGAAGGTACATAAATGTTTCAAAGGCTTCCTGAGAGGTATCCTATCTACCTAGATTAGGGGCTTTCTGTCATGTGCTGTTCTGTCTTTGGGAGCATTGTCCAGTTCTTATATATTGCACCTGTCAGTTTGCTTGACCTACGCTTTGGTGATGGTGCTGTATTGTTAAACTCCCAGAGATAGCTCTACAGTCATAGTCCAGAATGGTTTTTTTTACGCATTTGAAGGAGAAGTGATCCTAGGGAAGCTACAGCTGTAAGATGTTTCAGTGTTTGAAGTAAAGTGTCTCAGCCAGTAGGGAAGGAAGCCGGTATTTCAATTCCAGCTCTAGACACCTGTGGCTGGAAGATAGTATACAAGTCCAAAGAGAAAAAACATCTTGTATCTCTTCTGTGTAACCATTTTGGGGGAAAGAGCACTATGTTTTTCTTCTGAAGTGATAATCTTAATAGTAGGACCATACTTTAACAAGCCTTAAATTAAGAAGAGGCATGACACTGATTGTGTTTTCAAAATTCAACGTATTGTTTTTTGTGCAGAACAGAAATGAAGGCTGCTTCTCAGTTAACAACAAAAATATTCAAAGCTGTGCTGCTGCCATTGTGCCGTGGATCTGGTTTAGAAAAATGGTTCCTATTGACAGAGTTGTGGACGTCTTGGGTCCCTGTTCTGTCTTTGTAGGTACACTTCTAGACCTGGTACTCTTACCCAGATTCAGAGAGTGCAAAACAGAGTGTGAGAGAGAATACCTCCAGTAATAGCTAACTCTCTAGTCCTTGCATCCACACAGCTACTTCCATATTTTGTGTGGAAAGGAAATTGGAACACTACAGGAGTCCTGCCTTAAAATGTATTTCTGTGTTACTATTTGCTTCAAACAGGCTCTCTCATTTTACGTTTTCCTTGCCTGAGCATGGAAGCTTGCTCACCAGACATGGCACACCAGATTTGAGATCTCTTTGGGTAAAATCTTTTCTTTAAGCATATTTAAAGAATTAATTAATACAGTGTTGGATCCTTAATCTGTGGAGCTCCTCCTGGCAACAGAGAGTTATTGCTGTACCTGGAGAGATACAGATAGCAATGATGCAATTATAGGAGGCAGAACAATTGCTGAACCTTGCTAGTTTGTACAGAATGGTGTAAATCACTTAGAGGGTCAAGGTAGAAAAGTTCAAGACAGTTTTTATTGCTGATGAATACAATTTTTGTGATGGAGCCACAGAAGTAGTCTGAAACATGGAAACGCAGTCTGGCAGTAGATTTGTAGGGTATGGAGAAATTACCTCCTGGACTGTCTTCAGAGTGTCTCTGAAAGAGTGTATTTTCATGTTATAGGTTCTAGCATATCAATTTACCAAAAAGAGAAAAGAAATGGCATAGCTTGTGTCTTCTGTTTTCTGCAATGTTTTATAGTAGCATCAATACACCTATATGTTTAATTTTATCCAAATTCCCAATACTTAACTTCCTTAGTTCTTTTATTGTGAAATGTAGGCAACAGTTGACATGTTGTTCTCAGGAATCTTGAGACTTCATGATTTGTAATATATGATGGACTTTGGAGAATTTGTGAAACCCATTATTATTACTGAAAGTCATAAACTAATAGTTTAATACTGTTTTCTGTTGTACCTATCCACATTTCCAATCTCAGGAGAGATGTGTTGCTGCTATCTTAGGGCTGTGAGGAAAACCTCATCTACAAATGCTCTCATGCTTACCACCTCCAGCAAAGGTTTCTAGTTAGAATCTTGTGTTTTGGCTAGTTTTTTTTTTTTCTTGTTACATTCCTATTTGAGGTGACAGTGTCAGAACTGGCACAGAAGCTACAGAATCCAAAAGAAATGTTTCTGACACCTTGGTGGTATTTTTTTCTTTAAATATAACATCCTTTAGAAGATGGTCTTTCTCATCTGTTGATGTATTAAGATCTAGTCAGTATTTCTTTACTCAGAGGGAGGTGAGGCACTGGCACAGGCTGCCCAGAAAAGCTGTGGTTGCCCCATCCCTGGAGGTGTTCAGGGTCAGGTTGGATGGGGCCCTGGGCAATCTGGTGTGGTGACAGGTGTCCCTGCCCATTGCGAGGTTGGAACTGGATGATCCTTAAGGTCCCTTCTAACCCAAGCCATTCTATGATTCTAAATTTTGTGGAATTTGTGGAATTTTTTTGGAATTTGTCAGTTGTCCTATAGTACAGTAAAGGTATTTTTGTTTTAGGTTACTCCAGCTCCTGTTTCTGCACACAAAAGACAGTTACTGTAATAAACTCAAAAAATTTTGTTCAAGTTGAGGCAAACACTGTGACACTGCCTAATTCATAATATTAACAAGAAAGCAACTCTGTTTTCTCACATGTAGCTGTGGTATCTTGCAAACCTTTCAAATAAGTAGCGTTTTGAGATTGTGTTTTTTGAGATAAATCTGTCTTTTACTCAAGGAGTTATAAAACAGTTGTGTATATTCATTTTAAAAAATTCTTATTTTGAAATCTTCAGGGGCAGTACAGATAGATGGGTGGTGGTGTGAGAGCAAACCACAGTCCAGTACAAAAACAAGAGTGTTAAATGTGATCTTCTGATCTGTTGTTCGTTCAGGTGAAATAGGAATTGGAGACTTCTAACATGTACATACATATATATGCATGAGAGTCATACATCTAAACAAGACTTAGGAGAATGTCTAGGTATTTTAGTGTGTGGTTTTCTTTTGCAACGCAGGCTATAATAAACTGTGTTTTCTTGTGTGTTTTTTCTTTTTAGTATTTCTAAGGTCTTAAAGTAAAACTTTAAAGATTTTTGTGAATTAAAATCTGAATGTATTTTAGTTTTGGAGAGTAAGCTATTCTGTGAAAGCTGAAGAAGGATGTTGCAAAGATTAAAAATGTATACTATTTTTAATTCAGAAAAGGCATTCCATAGTGATGTAGTATAACTCCAGTGCTCCAAAGGGTTCCTCTTTAGGAAGGTGTGGTCATGATTAATATTGTTTCTGGAATTATTCTCGCTGTAGTTATAGCTTTCTGTATATTGATTGCAGTTAAGTTTGATTGGGGTCTGAACAGGAAGTAATTAGATATCTAAGGTTTGATTTACTTGGGTTCATTATAAACACCTTAATGAGTGTCTTGGGTTTTGGAAGTCTGGAGCACACCTTTGGAAGATAATACTGAAAAAATGACTGCTTCCAAAGAGGCAATAACCATGCTTTAGTGGTGGTGTTATATTTGAAGAGTCTAATGTAAAAGAAATGGAAATGTCTTCTGTCTGCTAACATGTGTATGACCAATAAAGTTGTAGGAGGGCTAAGCTTTCCTTTGGACCTATATAGCGTTTGTATATTGTGATAGATGCATATTTTACATTACAGTGTGAAAAAGCCTTTTTTGCAGCTATCCTGTGTTGTGTAGATTAGAAAGGCCCCACTGTGGTTTCTTCTCATGGGTTCCTAGGAAGTGCCTGCTCCACTGCGTTGGTCTCTCAGGGGCTGCAGGGCAATCTCTGCTCTGGTGCCTGTAGCACTTCTCTCCTGCTCTGACCTCACTGTTGGTAAGACTGCTTCTCACACTTTCCTTTGCTCCTCTGTGGCATTTTGCCCTTTCAAGTATGTTTTCCCCCAGGCACCGCGTGTGTCTGAGGGGCTCAGCTGCACCTGTGGTGGGGGGCCGCTGGAGTCTGTCAGCACTGCCTGGAAGCAGCCATGCCTGGCACAGGGTCATGCTCCTCAGAAAGCCATGCAGCTGCCCCACTGCCAGCACATGGCCACCTGCATCCAGTATGCCTTGGCAGGTGACAATGGTGAGAAGTAGTCAATAATAAAAGTTGGTTTTTGTATGCTGGATTCATAAATTTGTAATTAGCTAAGTAGATGTGCATAGGTCAAAAAGACTAGTACCAAAGTTAGTTTGTTAAATTGACTGCTTTGTCGCATGGCAGTATTTTATTTCCCACATTGTAGCAGAACTCTGGAGTTGTAATAACATGTAAAATTCTAACAAAGTGGGCAGAAATCAATTATATAAATGCAGGAGTTGAATGCACACTTGGCAAGATTGCTGTGATAATAAACTGAGAGGTGCTGTAGATTCTGCAGGGGTGGAAAGCCTTGTAGAGGGGTCTAGATTGAATCCCAAAATATCTTGAGTTGGAAGAGACCCACAAGGATCACTGAGTCCAACCCCTGGCTCCACACAGCACCACCCCCATGATGGCAATGGCACAATGCTTCACTGGGGGGATTTGGACTGGGCATGAGGGAAAATTTCATTACCCTGGTGTGGTCAAACTTTGAAACAGACTTCCTGGTGAGGTAGTTGACGCCCCATCCCACGACTGTCAGTGTTCAAGAGGCATTTGAATAATGCTTTAACTTTTGGTTGGCCTTGAAGTGGTCAGGCAGTTGGACATGACGATCTTTGTAAGTCCTTTCTATCTGGACATATTCAATTCTAAAAATAGTTATCTAATTGAATCAAACAAAGATGGGTTGCCTTTTTTTTTCTTTACGATGTTTTTCAGTTCTAATTGAAAATTACTTGTCTTTTACTTTGTACCTTCAGGTTTTGGTATTTACATTTAAAGACTGTCAACACTGCTTTCAGTCTTGTTGAGTGCAAGAATTTCAAAGTTCGCTTGTATGACCATAGTGGTTTTGCTTGCTTATACTGGGCTGAAATCATTTGGGTGCAAAAAAAGTTTTTGTGTTGGTTCTAGGCCAACACAATTCCATCAGTTCTGTCATCATCTTGTTAGAGAACATAAACAGCTTGTTGTTGCAATTTAACCAACATAGGTAATTACCAACCACTGTCTGTTGGCCACCACTGTGAATTTGAAGACCATTTCCATGTTCATCAGACTTGTCTAACTCTGTTACTGATAAGAAAGACTATTAACAGCTGTATAATAATGGTGCAGAAGTAATTGGTGTAATTTAGCAGCATATGTGTGGTTTTTTCATCGGCTTTCTATTTTTCAGACTGTAAGAGAGCTCTTAATTTCACCAGTTTGAGACCAGTGAACATCTCCGACGGGTGTTAAGTAACTAGTAGACCATTGTCTGCAAAGTGTGTGTTACGTTTAGATCCCTTTAGGGACAGCTCTTGGTGTGCCCACAAATAAGACTAACTTAGCTTACAGTGGCTGCGCTGGAAATCAGTCTGTTTTGAGTGGGAGCAAAATACGAAAAATTAAACCCTCTTTCTCTCCAGTAACTGAATTTTAAAATTTTTCTGTTTTAAATAATGAAAATACACATTAAATGCTTGTAGTCTTGTATGCTAGTTTATGATCGGTCTTCACTTTACTGTGGACTTGAAATTTGTGTGTTCCTAAAGGTGGAATTATCCTTCTGGCATTGCTGATGGTACGTAAATTTTGAAATTACGAGCTATAGTAAAGAATTAGCTGTATTTACTGGAATCATTGTATTGAAGTACAAATTAGTGCATTCTCTGCCAGCTACTGTGTTCATGAAAACCCTGCTTTGGAATAGCATGCAGAACAATTTCTTCAAGCTCTGTTGTTTTTAAGTAATCCCTGTCAACACTAGGCATTGAACATGTGCTAGCTATGCCATGGTCTCAAACAGCTGCCAAGCATAGTTTCTGGCACTTGGCCATCTTTAGATATTGTTGTAACCTGTTAATATAGAAAATGAAAAGACCACTTTCTTCCAGATCGGTTAGGTCGTGATTAGTGAGCAGAGGAAGAAAAGGTCCCAAGCTGTAAGTAAAAAATATTTGTTCTTTCCAAGAAAGGTGTAAATGAGACTTCATCAGTGGCTATGGTTACTTTCATCATGAAGTGCTTTCCTGAGTGTAAGGATGTACTTACCACGTGCTTTCCTGAATCTGGTTCAAAGTTCACACTGCTATTTGACTTTGGGCTGAGATAAGCTGTGCAATTGTAATTACAACTAATTTACTAGATATTAGCCAGAAAGTATATTTAAAACAATTAAAGAAAAAAAGTTTACAGATGCTTTCCTTTTCTGATGAACCAAAAAGGACAATGCAATGATGAATTTGAAATGAGCTTTGTGAGTAAACAATTATTGTAGAGAATTCAGTAAGAGGATACTTTGGGGGGGAGAAGAAAGGGAAGTCATTGCAAGGTACTTTTGTGTCTTTATTTACATACAACTTTCACCTTAAATAGGACTGTCTAGTTGGCAAAAATCAGTTTACAAAATGGGTCTTTCATGGTCGTACAGTGATGTCCCACTGAATGCTGAACTGATCAGAAAACTTTTAGTTTGGAGGAGCATGTGGGCTTAAGTTTTGAAGGTTGGTTATAATTTATTCACACGGAGATGTGGTATCTTGTGTGTGTTCTTCGCTTGAACTGTATAATAGAAGCTTATATTTAATTCTCGCTTCCTCTTGGTCACTTGATGATCTTGTTCATCCCTTGACAAAGCCTTTACAGTTTCCTTCAGTTGTAGAAATTAGAAGTGGGAAAAAAAGCCATTAGGAGTAGATTGTCCAGCACATTCACTTGCCAGAAGGGTTTTCACCAGGTTCTTTGTACCTTCTCTTTCTTTCTTCTGAGGTTCTTTATGGTTTCCATCAAGGATTTTGCTAGAGGTGAACTGGGTAGGAACTTCTTCTGGGACCTGCTAATTAATTTTACTGGATCAGAGCACTATAAAATGTTACCAGATCAACACCATGATTTCTTGGGTTAGACAAAGTAGTTTGCTTTAGAAGGTCTGTGTTCTTTTGGAAGAATGGTTAAGAAGAATGATGCTGCAGGCTATGTTTAAGCATTGTCATTACATAGTTATCATGATATAAATTACTGCCCAGAAATCATGATTGCGTGTAATCCTCACTTAATCATTATCTCATAGTCAGTATGTATCACTTGAAAACCACAAACATCTGTGCTTATCATCTGTGCCTGTGTAATAAGAAATACTGCAAAAATTAGAAGAAGAATGAAAGCTAAAGCTAGTCTCCACACTAAGATAAAAAGGCAATGCATAGATGTAATTTACATCATGTTAAAAAATGTAAATATAGCCTGGTGAAGCATTGTTTATAGAAAAACCGTCTGGTACAGGTTTTAACCATCTATTCCAGGTAATGAGCTGTGAAATCGAATGGAATTATATAGAATTATATAATGGAATTATACTTCGTGGTTTGCAGATACGTAACTCTCTTTAACTCTTCATTTATTGTAACCAAGGTAGATAGATGTTTATATGGCACATATGCTGTCTATTTTAAGGTACTTTTTTTGAAAAAGTTAATACCATTTATCTAATATTAATTATCATTTGTTTAACAATTGATGTGCTAATGTTTATTTGGGCAAGTACTGCTAGATGTTTTATGGAGAATGTGAAAAGACACTTCTATTAGATGTTATCTATTGAATTCTCTTAAAACCAGGTTTAAGTAATATAACAATTGCATTGCAGTGCCTGTAGGCCACTTTTATGCCTTAAGATGTTTGTAGCTACTTAGAGCGTCTTCAGCTTTTGGTCATTTCGGATACCTATTGGCATCCATACACAGGCTATATATTAGTATGTCATGACATGCATACTGGAAAACACTTCCATACCCTTTGTTTCCTCCTCTTCTCCATCATACCTCATTTGCATTATACCTAATGTAGTAGCTGAAAACAGGTCAAAGATATATGCAGTATATCTGTTTCGATTTTTCTTTAGTTTGAAATCTTGGATTTCATGATCACTTAGCAAACCCACAAAACATATGTTTTTATGGCTGATGTACAAATAGTGCCACTGTAATACTTGCTAGGGTGATTTTTCTATTTGTATAGATCAAGTTACATCTTCAGGTTACAAGCATACAGATAATGCAGTTTCTATTTGAGTATGTTCATTAAATCACCTAAACTGAAAGGTGCCTTATGTTATACCTTATGGCTTGCAGTATGGTGGAAACAAATCAGAACTGCTTTGTTAATGCATGATTATTGTTCGTCAGTAATTGTTCTTCTAATTAGTTTTTTCCTTTTACTGAATCTAAGTATGCTTTGTAGATATTTATGGGCTATTTATGATCCTCGATATCACTGAGACTTGCTGTACTTTCTTTATGTAGTACTGGTTGACAAATGGGTAAGTTCCTCCTGGTTTCCTCATGCGGTGTCATAGGAAGCCATGTTTAACTAATTATGTGACTGAAGAGTAATGATACAACCACAGGAAATCCTGTGGCTGAAACCAGCTTAGTTCTCTACTTACTTTTGATAGTAGTTTTGTATTTGCAGGATATTGCGTTTCATTTAGGGCTGCATTGTATTTTGACTTTTAAAAGGTGGTGCTTGTTGCAACATACAAACAGAATAGTTATATATATATATGTATATATACATATGTAAATAGAAATATTTTTATGTATAAAATATATTTCAAATTTTCGGGAGAAACTTTAGTACAGCTGATGATATGTTTTTTTTTTTTCCCATTCAATTTTTAAGCATTTAAAATGAATTGGTTACCATGCTAGGTAAAACCAGGGAAAGGTAAGAAATTCATCAGCATGTCTGCTTTTTTCTTTGGGAGTACTGTTCTTATTTATAAGTTAAGGAAATAAATATATCCTTAAAATAAAGGGCAGGGAAAGAATAAAATGTTTTGAGAACAAAGGAAGATGATGTGAGAGCTAAGTGGGATGGGGAAAAAGGGTCAGGAAATGCTGAGATGCGCAGCCCCCAGGTTATTGGTATCCTTGATATTTGTAGTCCTTAACACCTGAGCTCTGAGCACCAGCTATCTAATATTGCTGGTGGCTGTTACTTACTGGATGTTTGCAGCCTTGGTGCTGTATGGTGCTGGAGTTGCTCAGTCTGGCCAGGAAACTGTGCTTTTGTGTTACTGTCACGTGCTATGAAGTAGAGCGCTGGAGTGGGCATTGTTCCCTACCTGCCGGAGGAGATGTGGCTAGTAGTGGCGCTGTTCATCTGCTTGGGGTGGTTAGAATATGCCTTCTGAGGGTGGTGTTCCCTCTGGGTAGTTAATATGAAGACTAGGAAGGAGAGAGGAAGGAGGCAGTAACAGTAGAGATAGCAATACAGAGCAAAGTAGTTTGGGGAATGCTGATTTAATCTAAATCTGTTTGTCTTTTCTTTAAATTCTGTTTCTGTAGTTCTCTTTCTTTCTCTTAGAGACCAGTATGCAGAGCTTTCTGTAGGTCTAACAGGAATGTTACAGGTAGAAGCTTTGACCATAGAATTTTATGTAGTGTGTCCAAGTACCTGTTTATTCAAACAGGAACAAACTGTTCAATACTAACAATATTAATGTGTGCTTCCACTTTTGAGCTGAGTACATACATCTTGAATATGTTGCTCTTCAGAACTTACAATGAAATTTAAAGCTCAGAAATCATGGAAATTTATTTTAAAGGTCTAAAACTTGTGGAAAATGGTATTTTGGAAGTAGTAGCAGTAGGACTTAATAAGTAATCAGAAAATGGCTGAAAATAACATAGCGAAATCGGAGCTGAATTTGCTTTGTTTTCTTCCTTGCTTGAAGGATTAAGAACACTAATGTAATAATTATTTGTTGTCATCAGTAACAAATCTGGGAAAGAAGCATGCTGTTTGCTAAAAGAGTTAGGATGACTGATTATCTAATGCAGAAGTCTGGACCAGAGGTGGGGATGTGGGTGGCTTTGCCAGACTGCCTGAGTCATCAGAGAGTGCCTATGAAGTTTGCTTAACTAGCACTCTAGGTATGTTTTTCTGGAAAATTCTTTCTTGGTTCACAACAAAGATTAGGGGTGTTTTGTAACATTTCACTTGAGCTGTATTTTCATGCTATGTTCTGACCAACATAGAAAGACCGTGGGATGAAAGAGTGCAGAAATTGACATTTGATTATGTGCAGTTCTACATGATAGAAAAACCAAAGGAATTCCTGTCATCCAGCGTAGCGTACAGTTTTGTAGAGTTAGCTCCTTCTTATGTAAGTGTATCAGAGAAATTGTAGCACTCTCCTAATTTAATCACAAAATGTACCATGTGGTCTTCTAAAGACTTAGACATCACCCAACAACAAAAAAGTCCGAAACTCAAAACATTGTCCAAGAAAACCTGTCAGCTTGACTATAGTGACCTGAGTATGAAGTGTGAGATCTGGGAACTGATGAAAACTCAGCTGGCTTATGTCAGCCAGAGATCTGGCTCACTACTTCAATTGAAGCAATTCACTGTTTTTGTTTACTTATTTCCTCTTCTAATGAGTTCTTCGTGCATGGTTTTTAAACATAACAATGACAATACCATACAAATTATTAGTAGGTGTAGCAGAAATGCTAAGTCATGGCCTGAACCAGTGACTGAGCACCTGGTGGGAAGGCAGGGCCGACCCACGGGAGCTCAGCTGCATGCAATTCACCTGAGTGACCAGAATGACTGGAGCTAGGATCCACCCCATCCCAGACCTCGTTTAAGGGTTGGCAGTGACCCACCCCTACATTTTTAGAACTTTAAAAACCCATAGCAGGATGAGAAAATGTGGAGCTTTGTACTTTTCCTCATCCAAAATAAGGATATTACTAGAACTGGATTATATAGGAACACCTAATGCGTAGTCAAAAAGAGGCAACAGCTTTTTCCTGATAGTAATTGCAGGCTGAGGGAAAGTGGATGAAAGAAGTAATACTGCTGAAAACTCTGGTGGAGGAGGGAGAAATCTTTGGAAAGGCTGAGTTCCTATTTGTAGCACTGTTGCAGAACAGAGGTGGGAGTAGAGATGATTAGCTTGAAAAAAGGAGTAGACCAAATACGTAATGTTTTGAGGTAGCTTACTTCAAAGCATTCCGTGTGGATGAGTGCTGGCTTTTTTCTTTTCTTTTCTTTTTTTTTTAAGAAAGCAGGTAATCTTCCTTTTAGGCTTAGCATTGAGGGTATTTCTCTTGGTGTAGAGTGCATCAGCACGTGTAATTAATAAATTACCATTATATAGCATACGTAGTAAATTGAATGTTAGTATGGATATTGACATATTTCTTCACTTAATGGGAGATCCTTGCTTTCTTCAGGTAAATGGACGTTGCTCTGCTGAAAGCATACTGTCAGCTAATTTACTGGCATCAGCTAAGGCTTCAGGATCTTCGTTTCTAGAAGAACATACTTTCTGTGTAGATGTCTTAAGGAATATGTGAGCTTACTTTGGATCAAGCATCTTCCTGGTATTAGATACTATTTAGTGGCAGTAATGTTTTAATACGTATTTCCTTTTTTTTTTCTTTCTTTCCCCCCTAAATTAAATACTTGGAGAACTAAATAAGAAGATATAGGCTCACCAGTTACGTGTAGAAAAGTTTGCAATATAAACTTGTCCAAATGGAGAAAATCTGTAGGTAGTGCCAGAAGTCGTGCAGTATGAAGTTGTACCTAATTGATCTGATTGATGATGAAATCACGTGACTAAGGCCCTGTAGAATTTATTGGTTATATTTAATTCATATTCAAAATTTCATATCATCATATGTAAGCATAGGTGTCTTCTGTTCATATGCATGTATAGGTGAATGTACACAAACATATGTGCACACACATTAATATATATATGTTTGTATATTTAAAAGAAAATAAAGTACATGTGCTGCTTTGGTACTTGGTCTTGGCTGGAATTTAACAACACTTCAGTATGTTTTTGATGCCTTTCAGAAATGTTTTAAACTCTTAGCTCCCAGAAAGAATTAAGGTACTGTTTTTCATGTGTGGAAAGAAGTAATTTGCCTCCATGATTTAATATTGGCTTAGCTGTTGAGTACGTTGCGCTCATTAGTATTATGGTTTTTAGCACCTGATGGAAAGGGCCGCTGAAAAATGTGTAAAGACCCTTGATTTTGGAAAGCTGTCAAAATGAGGCTGTTATTAAACTGAGAGTGAAACTTTATGGAGAAAAATGACATCAGATCGAGTTGTTATGTTCCTAGGTTGCCTACTGTCTCTTCTGCCTTTCTGAATTTGTGCACAACACTTGGATCAAACATTTTAATTGCGGAGTTGATTTCTTCTTCATACACATAGTTGATACTGTAATACATACATGTTTTAATGCCCGAATTCTAAAAAGGAACAAATATAGTTGCCATAGCAGTTAGTAGAAAAAGTGCCAAAGAAGCTCTTATGCAGATGTACATACTTGACAGAAATTATTTTAAAATAGAATTTGTATTTTAGCGTTCCAGACTCTGCAATCGGAGTAAGATGGAAAAACTATCAGAGGGAAGGGGAAGCATTAGAAAAGTACATGTGAAGTGCACCTCATTTTTTATTGTGGAGTATGACTGAGAAATTTTTTTTAATTTAAAAAATGGCACATCTTGAAATAAAATATAGTATTGCTACAGATATCTGTACCAATTCAAATATAGTATGATCTTTTGGAAGGTCCTTAACTGCGGTTTTGACTATAGAATTTTAAAATATGGGTTTTTATACAAATTTCTCTGCTGTGTTGTAGCAGATATTAACTACTATGGATAAAGGTATAAACTGTGAAGATAAACTGCTAAGGTAAAGAGGAACAATATTTGAGAACTGTTGAAAATACAACATTTTGGTCTTTCTGATCTAAGTTGATTTGAGATAACAGTTTTTAAAGGATTTGTGTCTTTGAATATGAGTACCTTTGAACATTTTTCTTATTGTAAAAATCATTAATTTGTAAGCCCTTCTACAGGGAGATAATCAAGATATTCCCCTCTACAAGCTGTTTATTGGCAAAAATAATGGGACATCTTTCCTCCAGGAGCAGTCTTTCATTTGTTTTTCTTTGCTTGTCTAAGTCTTGAGTCTTAGCCTGTTACTTGGCATGAAGACTGTTCTCTTTGCTTCTGTGTTACTGTTAGTGTTTTCTCATTTGTTCCTGGTCTAACCTGTAGGAACTAAAGCTTTCTCCAGAGGCTGGAGATACTTAGCTACATTAAATATAGTAGTTCAAAGGTAACAGACTTTTCCTTTGAAACATGGCTGTCTAGTGCTGTCCCAAGTTTTCTTTAAAGCTGTGAAGTCTTTCCTTATATGTAACTGTAAACATAAAAGATCTTTAGGCAAGTGATACCTCAAGACTTGCACTGTAGCTTTGAAATCTTGAGGACCAAGCTCTAGGTGAACTTGTGTAGAGCATTCTGTCATAGCTGGATTTCATGGTCAGATACATAAATGGTTGCAATACAGATGCATAATATTGTCCAAAGTGAATATGGATGCATACTCACTGAAGTATGATCTGGTTGATAAATGTAATTCTTTTTTTTTCTGATCTGAAGTACACAGTACTGGTAGTAGTTGAATTTCTAAGGTCAGCACTTTCTGTGAGCTTCTGATGTCCTTCAGATTGAAGTCTTTGTTGATGGTAGAACTAAGCTGTGCCATTCACAGAAATACTTGTTAAAAGCTTCGTGTTAAAGGTAAAATAGTATGGTTGGAGTAAATTAACATGTTATACAGGAAATTACTGGGTAACACTTCTGAGTTGTAGCGTAAGCAAGTCGTCATTGTGACCCTCTGTAACCTTACAGATGAAGATGAACAACTTTTTAAATGCCCCCCAGCTTTCAACACTGAACAGGGAAAATGTGTTGAGTCTTGTGGGAGCTGCTGTGGAAATGACAGCCGCTTTGCTTTCTGAAATGTATTTCATTGTTGATCAGATGCGTTGTGCTTGGATCAGAGGGCTCATGCACGGAGACTTCGGAGAGCTGTGCTTGCTATGGTCTGAAGGAGCAGCATTCGTCTCTACATTTAATGCCAAATGAACATTTCTAAAAGACTGCAGCTGTTATTTGCTCAGACCAGCGTAACTAATCTGTTTTTTTTTTTTTTTTGTCAGCTGCAGGGCTAATGAATCACTTTTGCATTTTACCATCTACTATATATTCATAAATTATTTCTGCTAACACCTTATGCTGAGTCCGTTTAAGGGGGATATGTGTTACTGAGGTGCTAAACATAATGTAAAGGAAGTACTAAATGTAATTTGCTTCCTCAGTTATGAAGTCTCACCCTTAGTTGATTAAAATTAATATTTTTAGATTATTAACAAACATACTCTTTGTAAAGCAAACTAATAATATAGCAGCTCTGCACAGCTTGTGTTCCTGGCATCTTATTTAGGCATCATAGCAGGGGCACTGGGGACCTGTGGAACAGGAGAGATGGCAGTAGGAGAGGTTTCAGTGTAGGAATTGGTGTGAGTTGTGGCACTCTGTGCTCGTGACTTTCTGGGAGAGCACGTAATGACTCTTTGGCAGAGGTAGATTCTCTTTGCTGCTTCTGGTGAAGTAATACTGACAGATCAGTTTGAAGCTGAATCTTTTAAGCTGGGTTGCCTGTATCACACAGCTTTGATTTGTTCTTATGCATTCACTTGTAAAAAGCTAATGAAGCTAATGAGTTTTCAGGCAAGATATTCTATACTATTTACAGAGAAAGTGTAGGGCATTTTGGTTGATACAAATGATTTTTTTTAACTGCAAGTGAACATTAATGTCAGTGTGCATTGGGAATGGATAGACTTGTGACTATATCAATTTCAAATATTCCTGATTTGTTCTAATTTGTAGGACAAAATATTACAAAATAGTCACAGGATTTGTCTGTTACCAATGTTTACACTGTAGACAGTTTAAACAAAACTGTGGCTGGGAGCTTTTTTAACTGGTTGTCATTACTTGGATTTTCTGACTCATTTTGTTCTTTGCAGTTCTGAGCACTTCAAAAAGATAGCTGGTGAATGTCTTTTAGGAACTTCCCTAGAATAATCAGTATCATCCCTGAAGACTTTGCACTTAATATTTACTGTTCTGCTCTCAGAAGTGACATTATTCTTCTGCTACACTACATTGTTATCAGCAAACCCTTAGGAGGTTTAAAGTATGGAATGAGTGTTGGGGAAACTTATAACGTTTTAGGAAGACAATCTTTTAACAAGGGCTTTAATAACATAGATATTAAAGTAAGGACAGTAAATAAAATCTGATTAGAGTTTTTGGAAATGCTTCAGCGCTAGTGGTAATACAAGCAGTGTTTAGAATCCCTTAGTACTAGCTTTCTGCCTTCTTGACATGAAAAGTATTCAATTGAAAACGTGAACTTCCATACAGAACGTTTAAGTTTGACATCAGTGTGTTTATTCCAGTTACTCATGCATGCCCCAAAGAGCTCTCAGTCTAGATAGAGGCCAAAGAGTCATGAGCTGGAAGACTTATCTGACCTGAGGGAAGGAAGAGAGGAAAGACAGGTGGTGTGTCTATTATTCAGGAATTTTTGTTCATGACAAATACAGAACTAAACTGAAGAATGTTTGTAGGAACAGTCTCCAACTTGGAGAGCATTCAGAAGTCTGTAGACATGAATAAAGTGGTAAGGGCTGAATTTTTCCTCTTTGTTGTGATGCAAATAATTATTCTGTATTTGGAAACTTTTTTTTTCTTTCAGATATGCTGTTACATAGGTTTTAGTTTGGGGCAGTGTTCTCTTTTGTGGTCACAGACATTGACTATTTTATTTTGGAGCTCTTGACCATTGATTATATTCCTTTATCTTGTGACAAAAGTCAAACAGATGTACCATTGGCAATGGTTTTTGAAGTTCAAAGAAATATTCCACACTGAAACCCCAAAATATAACATAACTGCTTTGTGCACGTATGTCTTCTGTTAGCTGCTCATCTTGAATATGCAGTCACAAGCTTAGTGTGGTCAAGTGGGATATTTATAATCAATATCTTTGATTATTTAATCTGGCTTTCAGGCCTTTGAGTGGCAAGACAAGATTCATCCTAATTGATGGTCAGAACAGCTACATCTTTGATTTCTTTGCTGTTAATGTTTCTTATGTTAATTCATTTACTAGTGCTTAATTACAGCTGTAATAACTACTTAAGCACTTTCTTATGTTAAACATGCTACCATATTTAACAAGCTTAATGCTTGGCTGTGGCTGATTGTACCTGATTGGTCTGTATGTTTTGTTCACATGAGTAAGTGTCCCAGAGGAAAGTTTTGCCAGGAAATATTCTGCCTTCCAGCTGTAATTGAATGGATTTGAACAAGCAGAGACAGCTGGGTCCTGTTTTGGTCTTGATTTGTAGGGACTCAAGGGATTGGGAGAGTGGGAAAGGGATCTTGTGCCAGTTGAGTGAGTTCAAATGAGGAAAAAGCTTTACTCCCTTGACTATTCTGTATTTCAACTATTAATACAGCAATAGAGCCTATTCAAATAGTTCTATGTTCTTTGTGTTTTTTTAAAAGAAGGCTTGCGTACTTAGGTATTGTCTTTTTTGAAATGTAATGTCTTACCACATAAAGCGCAATTTTCCAGGTCAACCACCCAGCTTTAATCGTAAGATCTTATGGAGTGCAGGAAGGAAGCTGAGAAGTCCTTACAATAACCAAGGAATAACATGCTATTGGAAGTTCTTTCATGGGAACATTCACACCATAATTAAAACAACAACAAAAGCAAACAAAACAAAAACCTGTGGCAAGACAGAAGAAGCAAGTAGCTGAGAGAATTCGGACTTGAATCTGAGTAAATTTAGAGAACTTTAAATCCTTCGTATATCTGTATTTTGTAGTGGTCTTGATGCATAACAGAAGCTTTTTTCCAGTTCTTTTAAATGATTCTGTTGGAGCAGGTCCAGAGGAGGGGCGCAAAGACAATCAGGGGGCTGGAGTGCCTCCTCTATGGGGACAGGCTGAGAGAGCTGGGGCTCTTCAGCCTGGAGAAGAGAAGGCTCCAGGGAGACCTGATGAACTATGTACCCATTATTTTTAAATCTAGAAAAGGTGATAATAAGAGTAGGTAACAAATATCTTTCTTTCAAATGTAGCAAGATATTGTTTGCATTAGTAGAGTCATTCAAACTTGGAAATGACTGTTGTTGTGAAGCCAAAGGTTTTGGGATCTTGCTGAATTAATATAGTATTTTTCCTTATTTGTCAATTTTCTTCCAAATGTTAGATATAGCACAGTGGCTGTGCTGTCTGATCTCTACTCAGGGTCTGAGATCAGCTTTCATGTGTCTTAGATTGACTTTGTCTTCTGTCCTCCCCAGACTGTATTACAGCTCCTTAGAGTGCTTCAGAATTTCCTCTGTGGTGCTTGGATTCCAAAATCCACCAGGGCCTTAAAAAATCATAAGCTCCATCTACAGACCAGAGGATCTCCTTGGAAGTTGCTCTCATCCTTAGGTCTGCTCAAACGTGTCCATCGCCCACCCCACTGCCCCAAGGATTCTGTAACTTAGGAGCAAATATCTTCATCTGGCTGTGTTCTTGTGCCACGATGTGGCCTCTATTTTAAGAGAGAACCTTTTAGAAGAAATAATTGTTTGTGTTATGGAGAAATTGAGAAGTTGAAAGCCGTATGTGTCGTGTGTTTTGCCAAAGATGTCAGGAGGCAGACAGCAGCATACATGCAGAGTAGTCAGCATGATAAGCTCAGTTACATTCATATTCATAGTATAGATGCCACCAATCCTTGAAAGCCTTAAGAGATCTGAATTGCACAAATTAGTCCATGTGTCTTGTTCTATTATTTAGTTATCCTTAAAGCTAGATTTCCCCACCCTGCATTTTACTAAATCTTCAAGGGTTTACTTGTACCTAGTGGATTTTCTTCTGCATTTGGTGACCCTAGAAAATTGATTTCTTTTTTTCCCTATTTCCTAGCATTCATTTTCTTATGACTTAGGCATATTTCCAGAGTATTTTAATACCTGTAACTGGAATCCATTTTGTTTAGAGTGCAATTTCCATTGAAATATTTGTATGAAACAGCTGTACTGATAATACTTGAAAACAATAAACGCTAACTAGAAGCTATGCAATAACCTGCCTGGAAAATGCAGTTACTTTACTGAAGTGACTAAATGGGTACTCCCTCTCCTGAGAACTTCTGTATTTGCATATAAATTGAAGGATTTATTTTCTGTGCTCTTCTAAAATATTATCCACTACTTCACTTTCGTGTGTGTGTGCATTGTTTTTTCCATGGCTTTTCCTTTCAGGTTTCTCATAAACAAAACCTTTGAGATGACACTTGGCTAAAAAGCAAAGAATTTTCAGAATTCATTGGATGTTTTATGTTTCTAAACAAGTGGGCCACAGTATCACAGTTTGCGAATAGTTTCTCCTTCATTGCATTGCATGCATACGGGACCCTCTCTGCTGTCTGTATCGGAGGAAAAAAGAAAAGGCGTAGAGCAAAGAGAAAGCAAAGAAAATTTGGGAAAAAATGCCTTGTATTTGGAGACAGATAACAGTTTGTATTGAAGTGAGTTCTTCTCTGATCAGTTAGTTTGAAATGGAAACCATTAATCCTTGACTTAGAGGGAAAAAAAGTAGTTTTACTTGCTACCTCTTTTCCTCTTAAGCTGATAAATACAACCAAGAAATCCTATTGTATTATACAAGTATTGTCAGAGAAAAATTATCTTTACTACTACATTGATTAAAGGAACGCTTTCATCTGAGTGTAGCTTATTGTAACAGGCACATAGCAATTCATCTCTGTGTTACTTTAGGGAATGAGATTCAAAAAAGACTTAAGTTTCACCACCCTGCAAACATACATGGAAGAACTCACAGGTTTGAGGTCTCCTTTCTGATGTAGCACTGTTGGGGATACTGAAATAAGAGCGTGTTTCATGCAGCAGCATGCAAGGCAGTTCAGATGTGCTGCTCTGTGAGAACCCCTTTACCTGCTGTGTTAGGAACTCTAAAGATTTAATTTGAAGCACCCTTTAAGGGTGCTTTGAAAACCCTTTTGTTGTTTAGGAAAATGTTTGTGCTACTGTCAAAATGAAGATTCTGTTAAGTTCAATTTTGTTGATGGATATTAGCGATCTTTTCTGAAGTAGTAGTAGATTTCAGTGATTCAACTGTGCTGAAGGTTGAATAATTAACGTTGTCATGAGGTGAAATTGAAATAAAAGAATATCAGCATTATTTTGCAGTGATGGCTTAATCAGGAGGAAAGCAAAGATGATTGTAGCTGAGAAATAGAGTGCAGGAGCTGGTGCATGGTTGTGTACTTGAGCATGATGAAATGCTCTTTATTCTCAAATGGACCAAATCAGGTTTGTTGTAGGCAGTTCACATTCAAATGGTACTGAACTTTCAAATGATTATTTTTTTTAATTTTATTTAGAATTACCTTAAAACTAAGTTCTCTGGAGATCTTCAAGGAGTACTGATAAGTTATTAAAGGATTATTATTGAAGTCATAGTTGAATCATGACTTAAAATCATACTTTGTGAAACAAACAAACAAAACCACCGATGCTTTTATGATTGTGTCAGTGCATAAGAACCAGTTGCATTGCCCAGCTTGCATACAGAGAGCAAACAAAAAGTGTGCTGTTACTACAGTGAAATTAATATAAGGTGAGGGCATTGAAATGGAATGGGGAGTGGCATATGGACTAAGCTGTGGAGGTGAAAAAATTTCTGTGGCTTTAGGAATGGTGTTGCATTTTGTGAACAGGAACTTGAAACTGTACTAGAAAGCAATCAAAGAAACCGTAGTAGTGTCTTGTTTTTTATTGCACTTAGTGACTTGACACTCAGAAGCAACATTTTACTATGGTGTATTAATGAAGTGTAGTACCATCTGCTTTATTTTTGCTGATTTCAGAGCAGCCTATCAGACAGTCCAATCAGTGTAAAATAATGCAGGCAGTGTTTGTAAGTCAATTTATCTGATGACAGCAAGTGATAAGTTTTAAAAGAAAAGAGTTACTTAGATGTATTTTGAACTTGCTTTTAATGCTTGAACTTCAGTTAGCTGTGAGGTCTAGGTCATAACTGCATGACTTCAGACAGCAGCTTTCCTTTTTAACCTGTTGTCCATGGGGGCAGAATGAGAATTGTAACTGTACGCATTTGTATGACATGCATCTCCAGGAGTTCTCCAGTTATGCCTGGGACTTCGGAGAACTGTTGTAATGCAAACATGAGTAACAGCATCAGTGAAATATGCTGTCTGGGGTGTACTCATGTGGTTTTGAGCAGGCTTATGCTATGCTTGTAAAGAGGAAAGAAGGTATTTTGTTATATGATACGTCAGTTCATTTGGTGGATGCTTGCCTGTGACACGCTGTAGAACAGTGTGTCTGCTATTACAGCTTGACTCTATTATCAGCCTTCTACACTGAGGCCCTTGCAGCTTGCTGGGAAGGGTCTGCAATAATGCCTAGTGAATACTTCAGGGTAAAAGCACTGTGATGGAGGACAGAGACAAGACTCAAATGATTCACGTGCACAGTGTGTGAGATTTGGCAGGTGTGCATTTTTACAAGTTTTAAGTGTGTGTAGATGCTAAAAGTATATAGCTACACAAACAAGTCACTTTAGAGGAGGGGAGTTTGTGAAGAATCTGATCACCCCCAGTACCCACAAGTCTTAGAGCATATCCTTTAACTCAAAGAGATTAAAACAGCTTTGGAGTTCAACAAAGTTTTTACTACTTTTTCTTAAAAATGAAAATGAATGAATGGAGTTGCTCACATAAGGTGTAGTGAGGCTGTCAGTATCAGCAAAACATTAAATGTATCCACAGTGTATTTTCTTTATATAGATAACTAGAAAACAGACTTCAAAATTCTAAAGAAAAAGGAAGGTGGACTGTTGTACAGCTCAAGTAGTTGTTAGTCAGCTGTAACTTAATGGAAAATAAGTGGGAGCAAAGCCTTCGAATCTAGTTGTGGTAAAAGGAGAAAGGAAATGCGCTGGGAAACTGGAGGAAGGGTGGTGGCAGGTCTTCATTGCCAGTGCTGAGACTTTGGTGGAGAGACTTCAGATGGGCAGAAAAGAGTTAGGAAGGGCACAGGCCCTTCAATTGCTGAGCAGTAAGTGGTAGGTAGGTGCCTGCCTTCGGTGGGCCAGAGTCACTGCCTTTGTTCTGGTTAGACACTCCTATATGTTATTACAGTACGCAGCAGGATTTCTAGAGGTTATTTTTTATTTTTATTCAGATGAGAGAATGATCTAAATTGTATATTTTGAACAACTGTTTAATTAAGGATGCAAAACCATGCTTGCAGAACAAAGGAAATTGCAGAATTAATGATGCCTCCACAGTATCCTTGAGGGGGCTTTACAGGCTTCCTTTGTGGTTAGAAAATATCCATTCTTCAGAAGGGAGACCTGTTACTTGACAGGTGGTCATTCCCCAACCCAGGAACTTGGTTCTTCCTCTACTAATTGCTAACATCCTTCAGGGAAACATAATGCATCTCAGCCAGCTTCCA